>BLFP01003008.1:40000-67500 GCA_014634505.1 Montipora efflorescens | reverse complement strand
CATGTTTTAAACTCAGACAAGTGCATGAACAATTCAATCAATAGGCTACTGTAAACACATCATGTACAGCACTAACAGTACTTGCACTTTTAGAATACATGCTTGTTGATGGAGCATGAAAAATATTCCACTTGACAAGTAGAATACCTAATTGTTTCCTCATAAAGTATGCATGCTTACTGTGTCCGTTGCCCTTGAAAAAAATAATGAGCATGACATGTGCAAAGGCTAAAGCCCTTTAAGGGTAATAAAAACTAACATTTTCTGGTGCCATTTGGATACAAATTACACCAACCGTGCAACTGTATGTTCCTTTTAGCCGTTACAACTGGAGTGATTTCACTGCTTCATCCACACTGAACAGCTAAAGCCGCCAAGATGTGGCCTCTAAATAATAATTTACAACAACATGCTTTCAAATACTCACATCTGCGGTGGAAACAGTTGTACTTGTTACAGAAGAATTCTGGCTGGACACAGATGACCCTCCCAGCAAGCCTCCAGAAGTAAACTGCATGCTTAAAGCAGCTGCAAGAGACTTGACGCTTGAGGAGCTTTCTGAAACTGGAAAAGTGATGCTTTCTTGCTTAGCACCTGTGGCCTCATCTTCTGTAATCTTTTCCACATAGTTTTCTGGAAAAAGGCCCTTCTTGCCATTGACTTCACCAAAAAGCCAGCCTGGTGGAGGTGTTCTGCCATCTGGATCAATCTTAGTAAAGGATAAAAATTAATAATTTTCAACAATAAAACACAGAGCCATGTCCACGAGTACAAAGGTTTAGCTTGTGACAAACTACTGCTAATTCAGTGCTTGAAATTGCGACTAAAATATCTGGAGAAGTCGCAAATTTGCAACTTGTTTTCACCTTAGCTCTTTTGAAAAACAAAAGGGTTAAGCAGTTGCCACTTTGCTGCTACCTTTGCTAAAATAAATAAAGAAATAACAAAATTATTTTGTTTCTCGCTGTGCATTTTCTTTCAATCTGAAGATAGCGTAATTGTTGCCTAATTTAGCTGCGATGTTACGTACACAACTCCATTCCTTTGATCATTCCCCATTTTTAGTGGTCTACACACAAGTATTCCAGGGTCATATTTTGTTTTGCTAAACCGCTGACAACACAATGCAGCGTGACAATTTTGCAAAATTGCGACTAAAATTTTTGTATCTTGTTGCAAAATAATGACTGGATTTTTTCGTAAGTTTCGAGCCCTGTAATTACAAAAACCAGTGCTCGAAATTTAAAAAAAATCCAGGTTGTCCCTGTTTTAAAAGCTGGGTGACTAAACCCATAAATTTGGTTGCCCTGATAAATGTTTGGTTACCCATTAGGAAACCCCCTACGATTAAATGCACGCGTGTTGAGATGCAGTCACATGGCGTTGGAGCTTGAGTATCCCATAGTTGTAAGTGTATGCTTGTGTCTTTTGTGGAAGTCTGGGGGTTTTTTTCGTCGCATTTTCAAAATCCATCATAGGATACATTTTTGTGACATTGACTTTTCCTATCTGGCAATTTTTTTGTAAAAGCCACAGATATTCAAAACATGGGAAAATGCTCAACTGCGGCAACTTCATTATTGTTAACTTCAACACTACTATAAGACATTGACAATAGAAAACCGACAAGCTTAGGTAATTCATTTTCGATTTTTAGCTGGGTTGTCCATTGTCTTTTCTTTGGGCAAACAACCTTTTCATTTTATCAAAAACTCGTTCCCCGGGAAACTTTCTGGTGGTCTGGGACAACCGGACGACTGCTAAATTCGAGCACTGAAAAATAGGCACGCAATGCGTACGTGTGGTAGTGCAGTAACACAGCGCTGTATCGTGTCAACTGAGCTGCATTTTGTCTTCCAGGAGATTCAAGTTATCTTTGCGCAATATGTAGCACTAATAGTACACATTGTTATATAGCACAATATTGTTTTGGTACTGTATATCATTATAGTGCCATGGTAGATGTCTCAAGTAAATAGCCCCCTGAGAAGATATGTGGTTACTAGTAATCTCAGAAAGATTGAAGAAAATAAAAAAGAATCGAAAAACATTGGCTTCAAGTCTGACATGTTAGTCATTTTTCAAGTTCCCTTACAACTTCTTTTTCACCACAAGTTTGAGCGTGCACTCTGAGCCTCTGACAGCTTTGTAAGACAAAAGTTCACTGAAGTTAATCCTTATCGGACAGGGTTAGTATTTGGATGGGTGACCTCAAAATATAGTACTCAGAAACATAGGACCCAATATTCTATTATTTTTAAAGCTCAAAAATGCAAACTAAGCAAGGTACAGATTTTGTTAGCCTGCTTCATGCAAAACAAATGTTGATACACAGTTTTTAGGAAGAGAAGAAGAAGTTTTCAGGGAGTGTCAATCGAGAATAAAATATTTTGTCATCAGCAACAAAATTTGCGACATGAAAACAACTTAAATTTGGAACTGAGAACGTAAAAGTTACCATCAGCGAAAAACATTTTGGGAGATTTTTGCTATGTTCAAATTTTCTATTAATTTTACTTTTGGCTGCACAAGTAAATCGCAAAATCGAAAGTGACATTGAATTTTACTCGTCAATGGGGAACCCCCGGGAGTCATTGACTCCTTGGAGTGAGTGAGAGTGAAAAATAGATTTTACTCTGTCTAACGCCAGACGATTTTACTCGTCAATGGGGAACCCCTGGGAGTCATCATCGACTCCTAGGAGTGAGTGAGACCTAATAGATTTTACTCTGTCTAACGCCAGACAATTTTACTCCTCAATGGGGAACCCCTGGGAGTCAATGAGACCTAATAGATTTTACTCTGTCTAACACCAGAGGAGTTTACTCGACAATGGGGAACCCAAGGGAGTCAATGGGTTAAGAACAAGGCAACAAGGACTAATTTGCAAGCAAACAAAAGAATACTAAAATGAGGGCCATTTTGGAATAAGGTGTATACACACGTATACACAATCATTCTTGTAGCAAATTGAGAAATTAAATTACATGTACATGTATATCAGATAAAAGCTGACAAGGGAAGGGACCATTAATACATGTAAAAGCATATTGTATGATCTCACCATGACAATATCTCCTTCATCAAGTTCCAGCTCATCAGGATTTCTAGGCTCAAATTCATAAAGGGCTTTGTAGTACTCTTTCTTTGTTGGAACAATTGGTTTAAAAACATCTGTAATCACAAGGGAAAAGGCACTGTCAGTGGAAACCTCTAGATAGATCACAGGCGGCCCAGACGTTGTTTGAGATTTACATACGTGACAGTATTGTGTTACATTTTGAGCCATTTAAGAGAATGTATGAAACGGTTCAAAAATCGCTCTAAATTCAACTTGTAGTAAAGGATTTAAATAAAAGAAACTTACTTTAGTCTGCTCTTGTGTTATTTTGAAGTCTTTGTGGCAGCTGAGGCATTCTAAAGCCATTTTGATGATTTGAACTTTTCCAGGTTTGCTTTCCATTAAAGTGAAACGAAATGGGAAGCACTTTAATGGGAAGCAAACCTGGAAAAGTTTAAATCGTCAAAATGGCTTTAGAACGACTTTAGAACGCCTCAGCTGCCACAAAGACTTCAAAATAACACAAGAGCAGACTAAAGTAAGTTTCTTTTATTTAAATCCTTTACTACTAGTTGAATTTAGAGCGATTTTCGAACCGTTTCATACATTCTCTTAAATGGCTCAAAACGTAACACAATACTGTCACATATGTAAATCTCAAACATTGTCTGGGCTGCCTGTGGATAAATGTATTTGATCTTTGTTTCATCCATGTTTAGTGTATAATGTAGAACATATTGCACTTTGATCTTATTTGTCCCATTCTCAGATAAACTTTGTGTCTTCTTTATACATGTATGCTTGGGATGCTTAGAGCTGTAAAAAGAAAGGCAACCTGCCCTAAGAAAAAAAAAATATGCAAAATAAATGCTGAATTGGTAATTTGTCTCAACTCCACAATAATATTGATGCTTTACGCCAGTAGACATTAAAGGGACGTTATGTATTTTATTTACTTCACTGTGGGCTAAAAATACTAAGCACAGTGAAATTCCAGAAATTTCTCTCAAAAAGCTGTTGCTTGTCTGTTGGTTGACTGTTGGTCGTCTATTGGCTGATAATTGGCAGTTTGTTGGCCGACAGTTGTTTTTTTGTAGACCCACACTTTACTGACCGTTTCTAAAAGTATTTTATGGTAAAAGTGTCTTGGTAAAACTGTCTTCTGGCATGGTCACATTATTGTGTTTTGTAGGATAACACCTTTCTTAAATTAATACAATGTACCGGGTAGACGAATGTACTGTCAACCAAAAAAAATTGCAAGAAATAATAATATTATTGGATTCACATCAGCAATGAGCTTCAAAAGAACAACCCTGCATTTAATTTCTATATTAATTTCTACAATCTTACTTGCAGAAGTTGGTTTGACATCAGAGGTTCGCTCCTCTATTAACTGTTGCATTGCTAGCACTCTTTGCTTCACATCTCCCCCTGAAGTCTTGACTGGGTTGCTCTGCTCACTGCTCACATGCTGCACAACAGCTCTATTGCTTGACTGCCCTATGCTTGACGGCACAGTGCTCTTAGCTAAACTTATTGGTGGGGGAAGAGCACTTGACACCAGCATCTGTTGCTGCTGAACCAGGATTTGGTCTTTGGTAATAAGCTGTTGCTTTTTTAATTCCTCCTGTCGTCTTGCTTCCTCTGCCTGTTTGGCTTCATTCAGACGTCTTCTCATCTCTTGTTCTTTCCGCTGTTTTTCTTGCTCCAAGCGCATGGCTTATAGAAAAATGGTAAATCACAAAGTATGAAGATTTTATCTACTGGTAATAATAATAATTATTATTATTGTCCTTATTAGTGGGTTTACCATTGCACAGCATGTGTTTCAAAATGCTTTCAAAATCAGGGAAAAGCAGAACCAGGGGTCAAGGGGGGAAAATTAATGCTTCCTCCTTTTTTAGTTTGCCTTTGTTGATTGGTCAAGCTACATGTAATTATCTACAGTTAAGAATGTGGTATGGTGGCTTTCATATTCTTCAATATTTTTAATTACACCATGTCCCAGCTGAGGTGAACAAAAAGGTGGATGAACAGCTAGAAGTATGTTTCATAATGACTTATTATTATTATTAATTATTACTTTAAATTTTCACTCTGTATCACCACAGCAACACTTTTCCAAAACTCACAATTTAACCCTTGTTCACAAATGGAAATATTGTTTTCCGAACATACCCTCCAATTCTCTTTCCCTTTGTTTTCTTGCTTCATCCTCTTCTCTCTTTCTCTTTGCCTCCAATTCTTTGCGTTGCCTCTCCTCTTCGTCTTTCCTTTGTTTCCAGATGGTGTATTCTCTTTGCTTCGCTTCTGCAACTTGATGTAACCTGGCATTTTGGCCAGATAATTGTGCCATACTTGTATTTAGGTCCTGTCAATTTGAAATACACCATTAAATTCTGGTTTCTTGGTATCAAGTGAACATGCAGTTAGAGCATACAGTATACGAGTGATTATCTCTCAGGTATGATGTTGCAAGAAACTAAAATGTGTATTAATTAATTTAATCCAATAAGTGCTGCAGCCTCTTATCAAAATTAATTTCCTGTGACGTAAATGTGGACTTACTTGAGCCAAACTAAAGCCAGAAGTACATGTAACTGTTCACTTTTACTTGAGGAGTTCTAAGGGTCGAGCAGTGGGGAGACACTATTAATTTTTATAACCTGGTCATACATTGTACATGTAACTGAGCATGCACCACATTGGTACACATTTCTGAACAAACCACAAGGTTGTATGGTATGTAATGAAAATCAGCATTGTTTAAAGAGCCACATGATATTGTTATTTTGTACTTTCAATTGCACTGTGACGTTTCCAGTGATTTATGACTGCATAAGAAAAAAACACCATAAACAATGTTAACACAATCCTTTCCCCAACTGAGACCTAACTGTACAATAGTGTTCAATGAAAATCCTGAGTAAAGTGCCCTTAAACCCAAATATTTTTTTCGCTAAAATGAGTCTTTGCACCTGTTTCTAATGCATTGCAGCCTTTTTTCCCTTTTTATAACAAATCCTGCCTTTTTGTTGGCTTCAAAAACTTGCGAAAAACCAAGCATCTTTTGTTCACAACCGAGTCAGAAGGGGTGTGGGTCTATTCCTGATGTGACGTCACAAATTGATTTACATTGCATTCACTCTTTGTAAACATGCATGCAAATTAGATTGTGATGTCAAGTCAGGAATAGACCCAATCCCCTTCTGACTCGGTCGTGAACAAAAAATTAATGCTTTGTTTTTTGCAAGTTTTGAAGCCTACAAAAAGACAGGATTTGGTAGGAACAGGTAAAAATGGCTGCAATGCGTTTCAAATAGGTGCAACGATTCATTTTAGAGAAAAAATATTTTAGGGTTAAGGGCACTTTAACCAGTTGCAGATGCATAGAAAAACAATAGCCACCACTGGGTGCACTAACTTTAACTTGAGCATTCATTGTGTCTAACTCTTTCAGCTTCTCTGAGAGGACTCGTTCCATGTTGTTCTGTAGCGTTTGTAGTCTTCTCAAATTCCCTTTTGAGTCTTGTACACTGGCCAAGACATTCCCATGGGTATCACCTAAAAAATGATCCAACTTCAACCATCATACATGTATCATTGTCATTTACATTTGACATCAGTTAAAGAGCCCACACACTGTTTGCAAAAAGAAGGAAACAGTACTGTTCCTAGTTTTGAGTTAAGATGCTGATCATTGCAGTTATTAATAATGTTGTAAGTGTCAAGTGTGTTTGGTACTGAGGCACTAATTAGGGATACACAAATCAAATCAATTTAACACATATCTATTCAAAGGTTGGTTTTTGAGGAGAGGGGAAAACTGGAGTTCCCTGGAGAAAAACCTCCCGAAGCTGAGTAGAGAACCAACAACTCAACTCACATATGACGCCAAGTCTAAGAATCAAACCCATCTTTGGGGTGTCAATGGGTTAAATAATAATTGACACCCCACCCCACATACCCAATGCTGCTTATCATTGTCACATGGTGCCAATCGTCTGTATTACACTCCCTGGGTGGGGAACCCAAAGGAACAGACACCACCTGTAAGATGCTGGGAAAAAGAAAAATGAGGAGATAAACAATATAAAGCACAATAATTGTATTAAATTATTCCATACCTAATATATTTGTATCACTTTGGTGAATTTCTTGAGCAAGCCTTTCACTCTCTTTCTTCGTAACAACTATTCTTTGTTGGGACTCCTGCCAAAAATAAAAACTTTTTCAGTACACAGACTTAAGAAGTTTGGAGGGCACAAGAGAAGCACAAGAACAATCTTATTTTTATTATTGATTTTTGCAGCTTCTGCTAGCTCAATAATACACAGGTCAATGGTTTGGTTAACTTCTTTGGTTAAATTCAGTATCTCAAGCAGCCAAAGAGATGAAAAACTACATGCAAAAGTATCCCAGTAGATATATTTTTTCTGTTAATTAAGTCACAAAGACTTGGAAAAAAACGCCTTGAAAACTTTCTGCAGTAGTGCAAATAAAATTTAATGTATTCACATTCAGTGGAATTAAACTGTAAGTGGCAGCATGAGTCGTGAATATCGATGGGGAATCTCTTACCTGCCAAGTTCACTTGGAACCATATTAGGAGACTACACTGTATCTGCACCCACTCCGTAATGTCAAGACCTCTGACCAACATTCTCCCAGCACAGCCCACATGCCTGATTACTAAGTATTACATACCACTTATTAATCGAAAGTGAGGTCATTACAGGGAAATCTCAGACCGAGGCCTTCATGTGTATGTATACTTCAAGGCTGAGGTCTGAGATTTCCTGGTAATGACCAAACAAACGAGGTTAATACGTTATTTATTATATGGCCTTTTTTTGCTCAGTTTTGGCCTGTTCAAGAAAATCTTGCCCGCTCAGCAGCCAATCAGAGCGTGCGTACTATTGTAGCCATATAATAAAAGAATATAATATGTGCATTTTCTGCAGTGTGAAAGAGGACCATCTCAGTCTCGTATCCTTAAAACTCACCTTGATGTCACATTGCACTCTACTAATTTCTGCATATCTCATTTCTTTGCTCTGATTTATATGGGCTAGCGAAGTTTGACACTGCACACAGGTCTGTCTTTCTTTATCTAAGGTCTCTTGGACTTCATTTTTTACTTGAGTCTAAAAAGGAAAATAAGGCAACAAGTTACTGAAACAAGAACTAACAGTTAATTCCAGCTTTGGCAGATTACCACAGCCATTTTTTTGTACAGTGTATCATAGCCTGGCCAGGTTTTTGTTAAAAAGTATCTTAATCAGAGTTCAAACAACTGCCTTGGTTGAACAGAAGGTGGGTGCCAAGGTATTTAAGAAGCTTTTGAAATGGCATGGAAACATTTTAGATACAACACAAGATGCAAAGTGGGCAAAATTAGTATGGTCCACAACTCATAGTTTGAGTCATTTTTGTATAGCAACTCTCTGAGCTCAGACTGCAGGCTCAGGGGGTGTTTCTTAAGAGTCCCAAGACCTCTCCGGCATATTTCAGGGTTACCTAAATGCTTTGTACCTTGAAAACAAATGTTTTGTCATTGTTTATTCCAGGTGGTGTGATATGAACTGAACTTACCACTTTAAGTAATTCCTCTTCAAGTTTCTGAACCCTTGATTTCAAATTATTAACAATGTCTTGTTCCATATTTTTGTGATTTAATAATTCCTCTTTTTTACGCTTTTCCCATTCCAGTTGTCTTTGTCTCTCTGCCTCAATTTGGGCAGCCTGCAAATGAGTTATTGTAAAAGACTTCATTAGCATAAAAATATGCTTCACTTAAAGAAGGAATTCTTTGATGTTTTGGAATGTAAACATTGTTGAGTTCTTGCAGCTTGAAGGTGTGGGCAATACAGTGCAAAATAAAAATAATATTCCATTCGTTAGATGTGTTTGGTAGCACACACACACATGACTACAATGTAGACCGTATCTGCCATTTAGGTATCTTAAGAGGTTTTTGCAGGCCAAAATCACTGGATAACATGATCTTATCTTCATGTATTGTAAACAATGGTTACAGTATGCCAGATTTGTGAGGAGTTTCATTAATTTTGATTTATGACTATCCCATTGGTTCTTGGTGCATAATTGGACAACATCTGTTACAGCATCTATAAGGCCCATGGAGTTGTCAATAAACAACATAAAGTGTTCTTGCCATTCAAACTTAATCCTCTTTCTAATTAAGCAATGAACCACAAGTTTCTATGGTTCATAGGCTGATAAACCACACGGGATGTTGGTAGAACACAAGAAGAATTCGTATATCACAAGCCGCAGGCAATGGATTTACGAATTCTTCGAGTGTTCTTCCAACATTCCAAGTGGTTTATCACGCCTATAAACCATACAAACTTGTGGTCTATTGCTTTTATACAATAATTCAGAAGACGCGCGATTTTTCCATGAGTTTACTGGCACAATAAAACATAGCTGATTGGCCAATCAGAGTGCGCGCATTGATTTGGTTATTATACAATGTATAACATATATTATTAAAAACTGGATCATTGGATAATGCAATTCGAGAGTTTTGATTGGCTAAGCCATCATGGGTTATCAGCCATTATACCATGATCTACAAACACGGCAAGAATATGCGTGGTTTTTTGGGCCTTTTTATTTTCTATATTTTGGGGGCGTTTTAATAAAACAATTATTCCACTCACTCTTGTTGGATATGAGATGATTACAGCCAACTCCGCCCTACGCGCTTCGTTAGCTATCTATCATCTCATATCCAACGCGCGCTCATGGAATAATTGTTAAATATCCTGTATACATGTACATTGTATAATATCCCGATGTACACATTAAAGTTCTGTCTGGTTTATGAATGAGTGGCAGCTTGCATTAGATGTGCAGGTGTACTTTGCCCCTGGAATTTCAGATAGCAACAGCTGAATAAAATTAATGGCAAACATGTTTTATAAGCTTGAACAGAAACATTCACAGCATTTACAATCAATCATAAAGCCTTCATAACAGCCATAATCAACACTTTAAAATCTGAGTGGTGCATGGTCCATTTAATCATCAGGCCGGAATGATGACTTGATCAAAATATGCGAACAAAATATGAGCAGCTAAAAACTTGATTAGAAGAAGAGGCACCACATACAGAATTAAGGAAGAGTTTAGTTGATTATACCAGTCTCTGCTGAATCATTTTCTTCCTCAATGCTTCCTGCTCCCTTTCCATCTCCAGCTGTTGTTGTCGCTGTTTCTCTATCTCTGCTTGTCTTTTCTGTTCAGCTTCTAGTTTGGCCCTTTGTCTTCTTTCTTCTTCAAGAGCCTCTTTCCTTTCCCTCTCATCTCGCTCCTTTTTCATCTTCTCTTGCAATTCCATGCGTCTTCGTTCTAGCTCCAAACGTCCTTTTTCAAAATTGTCTTTCCTTTTGTCTTCAAATGTGACTGTTGATTAAAATACAGCAAAAAATGCACTGAAACTATTATTGATGACAAGAGGAAAGAGGCAGAGCAAAGTGATTTGGTGTGACAAGTCTAGGAAACAGAAATTTGACCTACAAATCCTCATGAGCACTAATTTTTGTTTGCAAAAATAGTAGTCTGAACATGCTCCCCAAACATGAATATGTCTTGTCTCCTTATGACCTGAACCCACACCACAACATAATAATAATTATTATTATTGTAAAACAGTTGGTGGTTTTGTCATATTTTTCAGGGTTCTTCAGTATTTTGGATATCACCTGAACAGTAATGAGGATATTGAGAATACATACAGCAGGGATCCCAGAAGTGCAATCCTTTTTAATTCATCAACATTATTCTTTCGTGTGCGTACATTATCAACCTGGATGCTCAAAAAGGTAAGTTTGGCCAATGATTGTCTAGTGAATGGACAAGAATAAAATGTGAATTAATCATGTAAGTAATGGTTAGACTTTCAAGTCTTCTCGGATCAGGACCTTAAAACCCTCAGTCCTGTCTCAAAATCTTTCCTAATAATCAACACTGTGGGACATTAAAGAACCCACACACTGTTCATGAAAAGTAGGGGGGAGACCCCCCAGTGTCGTGGTCTGTCCTCCTTTCACATACATGGGTGGGTTGGGTGGGTGAGATCAACATGGACTGATAACGACTGCCAGAGGTGCCTTTACATGCTGTCATCCGATCTCACGCTAGAAAAAGTATAATTCTTTGTAAACCGCCATGAGACTGATATGCGAGGTATATAAATCCTAAACCATAACTAATCACACTTTTGGGATCCTTCCTGTTTTTGCACATGGGTTCCATGATAGGTAACTTACAAACTGTAATGCTACCAGATCTTGATTTCCCATCTATACTTCCACTTCTCTCCCTTTCACTGCCACTCCTCTCCCGTCCACTTTCAGACCTTTCTCTGCCCTCTTGAGCAAGTGGCATGTTGTTTGCATTGGTTTGTTGTGACTGGTAAGCCAGCGGCAGGAGCTCCCGTGGAACAGTTGGCGGAAGAGCTTGCCCAACTTTTGCTAATTCAACAAAATGCATTGCTAAAGCAAACTCCTCAATATTGAGTTGACCATCTTTGTCTAAATCTGAAAGATTCCTGAAAAAAAAGAGAGAGAAAATTTGCTTGCTGTTCTCCAACTGCTGGTATTTTGAAATTCGTCACCACAGATGAGATTTCTGCTGGCCTCAGTTGTGTAAACCAATGACTCCAGGGAGTGAGACTTAATAGATTTTACTCTTCAATCGGGGAGGGGGAGGGGAGGGGAGGGGGAGTAGTCAATGGGCTTAGATGGATATCTCTATTCACATGATAAATCAAGCTCCAACAGAACCAACTACAGATGTAAGTCATCAATTATATATTATTGGATGATGATTTATGCAACGCATAGTGCCATCAACCTTCTCAATCACTGGGGCACAGCATGGTAGTTTGTAATGGCAACCAAAATTTGCTGACAGGAAATTTAAACCTTTACCATTCATTTTCGAATTTAGAATTAGCAGTATTCAGTAATCAAGGACCTTTGCCCTTTTAAGCACTGCTGCTTGATAATGGTTTCATCAAGTGTAGACCAAATATCCTCTCTGGATAAGTATAGGAAATCATATGAACGCGAAAGCACTTTGTGATTTATGAGCACGAGTGATGTTCTGAAAGTTCTCAAAATTGCACGAGCCATAGGCGATTGCAATTTGAGAACTTTCAAAACATCACGAAATGCACGAGCAGGTTTATACGATTTTTTATTTATTATACTCTCAACAAAATTACTCAAACGCACTACTTCGTTCGTGCTCGTATTCTCCCAGTTTTGGGTTTAGTTTTCTTTCAGTCGCCCATGTTTGCCAGACATTCAACCAGGTCTGTGTAGCTTTCAACCTGTTTTTGTTTTTCGCATTTTCTTCAAGTTACTCAACGATGTTTTGGTTTGACAAAGCAAACCGATTGTCAGCCATTTTTTTTCACTTTGGTGTTCAAATTTGGTGCTTCCCCGGTGTTTCCATAGCAACTTCCGTATTGCACTCTATAACCTATTTATGCATTCGGTATTGGCCAATCAGAAACAAGATATTTTGTTGAGTATATAATAATCTATAATATTTACTATCATTTAACATTATACTAAATAGCAACTTTCAAGGGGGCACAGTGTGGAATCCTAAATTTTCAAGCATCTTAACCCATTCACCCCTAAACCAGCCTAAACAGGACATACTTAATATTTTGCCCTGTCTGACGCCAGACGATATTACTCGTCAATGGGGAACTCCCAGGAATCAATGGGTTAAGAAAAAAAGTTCAATGTTAGGAGTGCCTGAAATTGGACTATTTAGCCCCAAAAATGGTACTTGAATTGTACAGTACAGTCCAAATACATGACAAAAACCACTGACTCCACTTTAAGTGTTATGAAGGTGGATATAAATAATAATAATGATAATAATGATAATAATAATAATAATAATAATATTATTATTATTATTATTATTGTTGTTGTTGTCATTGTTGTTGTTTGTTGTTATTATTATTATTATTATTATTATTATTATTATTATTACTATTATTGTGCTGCTAGTGTCTGCAATGGAGTGAGCTCCTGGCCATTTGCAGCGAAAAATGATTAATACGAAAAGAGAGATACCACCATGCAAAACAAACCTATCTAGAACTGAATGAGCATTTTGATTTGGTAAATTTCATAACTATCCCAAACTGATTTCACTTCATACTTGCACTTTCGGTTGCATTTAAAAGAGGCAGTTGTCAACCTTTTCTTGGCCTACCCAACCTAAAAACATACCATATTTGAGCTAAAATTCCTTGTGGAAGACCAGACTGAATTAACATACTTCTAGCTTGATCACCTATAGACCAACACAAACAGAAGTTGAAGTGTTATGCATTGTTTCTGTACTTAATTACCTGAAGCTCGCAGATACTGCACATGTACAGAAAGGGTACAAAACTTGTGCATGCAAACACTGTAAGTGCATTTCCATTGCATGTGTGTTTGAAACCAATGTGTCTGATTTGTATGCATAAATGTGGTTACTGTCTATTTATTTTTCCAATTTTCCAGTAAGCTTTAGTGGTTTTTTAAGGTAAAGCAATCAGCATGCATAGAAAGTCATTATTTTCTTTGCTTCCGCTTTCGGGGAGCTCAAGCAAAAATGTGCTTGCATATAAGTTGTGACCTCTCATACGAAACCGTACACTAACGGTTTTGTGTTAAACGAGCAAAAACCAACGGCTAACCAACGGGTAGCCAACAGTTTTTCCAACAGCTTTCTCAACGCTTTCAATGGGTTATAAATTTTTTCCAACAGTTTGTGCTGATTTTTTCTAACCCCTTTTCACAACGCTTTCAACGGGTTGCTGAACGGCTTTATTTTCAACAGTTAAAGGTTTTTAAAGTGCCCCTAACCCCAAAATGTTTTTTTCGCTAAAATGAATCTTTGCACCTGTTCGAAACGCATTGCGGCAATTTTTTCCTTTTTCTAACAAATTCTGCCATTTTATAGGCTTTGAAAGTTGTGAAAATCCAAGCATCTTTAGTTCACGACCGAGTCAGAAGGGGAATGGGCCTATTCCTGATGTGACGTCACAATCTACTTTGCATGCATGTTTACAAAGAGTTAATGCAATGTAAATCAGTTTGTGACGTCACATCAGGAATAGACCCACTCCCCTTCTGACTCGGTCGCGAACAAAAGATGCTTGGATTTTCGGAACTTTCGAAGCCTATAAAATGGCAGAATTTGTTAGAAAAAGGAAAAAATTGCCGCAATGCGTTTCGAACAAGTGCAAAGATTCATTTTAGCGAAAAAAACAGTTTGGGGTTTGGGGCACTTTAACAGTTCTTCATGATTTCCAACGCTTTTCAACACTTCCAACGAGACACAAGAGACACAAGAGATCTTGTCGTGCGCACTGAGTCGTGCAACCGGACAGCTTCAAAGCGTCTTCGTAGTGGGAGGCAGGAAAAATGATGCGTAACACATGTTTTTGCACTCTCTCGATTCTTTCTGAGAGCTGGACAGAGAGAGAGAGAGGAATGCCACACAGGGCAACAGTACTCCAGTACCGACATAATTAGTGCTATGTGAACTCGAAGGAGATCATGTAAAGGTGCACCACTTCGCTTTAGGAGACGTAATATATGCAGTCATTTGGAAGCCTTGCCTACCATTTCATTGACAAGAGAATCCCACTTCAGGTTACTCTGGATAGTGACATTAATCCCAGAACTTTGTGGGCTTCAACGGTTTCAAATACATTTCCAGCCACAGCAAGAGCTGGTGGAAAATGCTCAATATGTTGGCAAAAATGGACAGTCAGCTCCTTACATTTCTTAGGATTGAGTTTCATGTTGTTTTTATCAGCCCAGGAATTGAGTGCGTCAAGCTCAGATTGAAGCGTTGAGGTCGCGCACGCCGGTAAAAAACTTCTGAGATAGCCACGTCATCGACGTACTTCCAGTACGAACAGTGCGGAGATGCCAATTTTAGATTGTTTTAGTTCCGCATCCAGATCGGCATCTAGCTTCAAGAAACTGTTTGACTTTCCCCACAAATTCCTCATTTTCACTACTTAATAACTCCGAATGATCGCATTCAGCCATTTTGATGGTTTGAGATGAGGAGTTGCAGCCAGTTTTTAAAAACTCTTCGTAGTTAACAAGACAACTCACTGCTGAGCGTTGTGTTACCATATGCAAATATCAAACACTGATGTTCGCATCCAAATTTTAGCTCATGGTACAAATGTAAATGGTGCATGACACTGCTCTTCTCAATCATTTCAACAAATCAAAGGGAGTTTTCTAAAATTTAGGGTGAACTCTACATGAAACCGGACCTTTTTCTGGGAAGGTTTTCGAAAATTTCGGGACAACCTTTTTTGTCTTCCCGTAAAGTGAAAATTGCGATATTCTTTACATTATAAACTTCTTTGGAGATAACGATCTAGTGTGTTCACTGTGTCAAGAATGTTAACTTTGTCTTGCTCATTAGTCAGTTAGTTTGTGTTGCTTTTTATAGGTCCTAAATATTCATGCGTGCTTACTTTTGTCTTGCTCAGATGTAATAAACATGAGTTGGTGAACACGCTAGTCTATTTTGACGAACACGATGAGTTTTCATAACAAGTTGTGGACTCGTTTGATGCTGTGCTCGTCTTTGAGCGGTAATACATCTAAAAACCATGGATTATTAAATAACATGGTGTTTTATCACAAAAAGGACTTCAGAAAAAAGTTTATGGTTCACCTCCAGATTCAACAAGAATTAATTCAGACCCGAAGTGGTGAGCAGAGTTAGTTGCCCCGTACATGTATCTACATTTCACTTAGGTAACATAAGCTTAATTATACTATATTGACCTAAAAGTTGTGACAAACGGGTTTCGTGAGCGCTACAACGACTTTTTCCAGTGCTTCCAATGGTTTAGAGCACATTACTTTCAACAGCTTTTCTGAAGGCCTTCAATGGGTAAAGGAAAAATCCCAACAACTTTCTCAACGCCTCCAACGCTTTAGCAAATCTTTTCAATGGGTACCCAACGGGTACCCAATGGCTTCAGCCCTTTAACAACAAACTGTTAGTGTACGTTTTTCGCGTGAGAGGTCACAGTTCTTTTCAATAATCTGAAAATTTATAAGAGTGGATTAACGAACTAATATTATGGATAAAGTAATCCATTGACTCATGGGAGTGGGTCTTTATTAATAGATTTTAGTATAAATACACAGGTGATTATACAAAATCGCGTGCTCTCATTGGCTCGCTATCTCAGATTATCAGCTGATAATCACCTCAACGGACAAAATGGCTGCCCGTAGTCGTTTTGCCACTGTAAGTGAGGATGATTTTCGCATTGAAATGTTTTTTCTTCTCTTTGTTCAAATAATCACCTGTGTATTTATACTAAAACAATTATTCGCCTCAGGCTCAGTGATTATCAGTGAATATTCACCTTGACTTCGTCTCGGTGAATATTCACCGATAATCACTTCGCCTTCGGCGAATCATTGTTAAGTAATATAAAAGGAAAGGAAAGGAAAGGAACTTTATTTAAGTGTCTAACACCAGACGATTTTACTAAAATCATCAATTGGGGCTGGCTCAGGAGTCAATGGGTTTAATAAGTTAGTTAGTCGGTTGCCTTATTAGCAGATCTAATAATTTTGCATCAATAAATTATTTATTGATTCAAAATTGCATAGTTTCAATCTCCCATTGCTCTTTGCACTTGCAAAGCTCCTATAAGGTTGCTTTCCACTTGATAAAATTACTTTTTCCACCAAAAGCAAACACATTTTACTGCAGGTTCTACTCATGTTTTGTTAAGTTTGCAAAACTAGCAGTCTACAGTGCAGACCAGAAATATGCGTCCCAAAAAACGCGTGCGAAACGAGCATATGAAAATTGTGCACACGCGTCTGCGTTTGTAACACGCGCATCAAAAACGCGCATTCATCAAAGATAATTAGTATGTATGAGTTGGCCCATTGTCTTTTCATTGTTTAAGTTTTATTGTTAGTTTCAGCGCAAGACAATGGCTATGTCAACAGTGAAGTGTTTGATTTCAAATAACGCGTGCTTCCAAGTGAAATTCGAGTCAACAATGCACTCGCTTCCGCTTCACATTTAATTTCAGACATTTGAAAATTACTTTCACTTCTCGCTGCATCAACAAATGACATAATGAGGGGAATAAATATTTTCCTGTGATTAAAACGTAAAACAGGACTATTTTCAATTTGAAAGACATCGGTTTTGCTAACAGAAATCGACGGTCAGTAAAGTTAGTCGATCAACAACAAATATCGCTAAGAGCAAGACTTGGACGAACGGCGGAGTGAAATGCAGTAAAATCAACGAAATAAGGAGTATATTCATTCGCAAACAAAACTTACTTACGCCATCTGTAATACCGGTACTTTCTCGAATATTTCAAAATAATTTTTGTAATGCGTGCGTGACATTCAAAAGGCGTCTCGGCATTGTGTCCTTTTGCGAATTGAAGCTGTATTACTTCAGCAAGATTCATTGGAATGCGCTCGGAGTTGAAAAATCTCCCCTTTAAGATATCTTCTGCGCCAATTTCTTTCTTTAGTTAAGCTTTACGGAGGAGAATTAACGCGGGGTTGGCTGGAAGCATACGGAGTGAAACCCTGTGTGACAAAAAACGCCGGCCCTAATGTCGTCTTCTTTTGTTTGAGAGCCTGGAACCAAATGTTTACTTGTCGGAGCCTAAAAGCAGTTATCTCATGACGACTTCTGTGGCGCCATTCTCAGTATTTGACGTTCGCGAAAAACTTGGGATGTTACAAAAACTCCTCAGTAGCGCTGTTTTCTTTTTTTCCCGAAATTCTTAAGCTCGACAAATTTTCGGCAAAGCACTTTTATTGCGAAGAATTGGCGGAAAGGTCAGAAGCTACGTCTACATAATTATTTTCTCCGTTGTCTGGCATTTTCTATGACAACGATCCAAACTGCAGTTTCGGCAACAGAAAGGTCAAAATAACTTAACTATCAGTGGTCAGCTGCAGGATGACAACAGAGTTTTATTATTTTTCATTCAGTGAATGTCGAAAGAATTTAAAACTTTGTAGGTTCGTTTCGAAAACTCACAATGATCAGTTGACACCGCTCTTCAATTCAAATGTTCTGGTAAGTTGATCACAGAAATTAAATATTCATTTTATCGTCTGTCTATTGTTTCGTGGAACAATGAACATCACATCTACGATACGAGTTTGCATAACAAAAGAAAAAACGCGCATCAAATGCGCGTTTGGAAACGCGCATTTAAAAACGTGTGTGCGCAAAAAACGCGCGTGCGTTTTGCGTCTGCGTAGGACGCATATTTCTGGTCTGCACTGTACTTTTTACCAATACAGTGCCGCTCGGAGATAAGCGAACAACGCAGACGCAAAATGAACGCACGCAATACGCGTATAAGCTTTTTTTTTGTTTGTGCCTTTGTTATTCATAACCATAATTTTCCTTTTCCTGTTATTGTTTACGGAGACAAAAGAATAAATTGCGTGACCGCCGACAAGTCGCAAATTTACATACGGTATGTTGCTTTGATAACTATCAATTTCGATCCGCAAATGCCGCAGATGAAAACATCCACAGGGCATTATTTCGAAGTTTAATACCCTTTACATGCAACAAAGGTCTCGAAAGACAAGCGAAATGAAAATCTCCTGCATCGTTTTCCGCTTACTCCTTGACAAAATACAGACAGTTCAATACTCGTTTTACTGTCCTCGGTTCGATTTTACAAGGATACTTAACGTGATCTGATAAATCTCTAACCTTAAATAAAACCAGCAGCCCTTCAAGGCTTTTTTTTTTTTTTTTATCAGAAATATCAGCCGGTTTGTTCATTAGCACTATTGAATCGACCGTCTGTTAAAAAATGTTGCTTGCAACACTTGCAATGTTTTTTTCAGATTAGACTGCGAGCAGTAGGTCTCCTTTGGTCTAAAATCATTGAACGCAGCTTCAGCTATTTGGAAAGTTCAACCTACACGTTTGTTCCAACGATTTTAGAGCCAAAGATAGAGTGCTTGCACTCTAATGTGAAATAGTCATGAAGGGAAATTTCATAGCAACAAAAACTGGCACATACTGAAAACGTGGATCAAATTTCGTCTTGAATGAAATAGAAGTCGGGGCGCTTGAATGCCAGTAAACAGCACGAATTTCAAGATAAGTGGATCTTTTAAATTAATCGTACAATTACTAGTTTACTCATTTTTGCCCTAAACTGTTTTAAATAGGCTTTATCACGGTTTCGACCGCCATTTCGACGAACCATTTCGTGGACGTTACATGAATTAAAATCATATTTGTCACGTGCCAGCAAGCGTGTTTGACTTCACTGTCTCCCTGAAAATCACCCTTTACTGTTGCATTTGCTACAAAACAACTCAATCTGCAAAATTCTCAGCCTTAAATGATCAATTTCGATAAAAAAAAACTGCTAATGATGAGCCCTTTGCTAACGAGTTGTGGTTTTAAGTTTACGAGTAACAGACGCACTGGCCTTGGACATCAAAGTTGTTTGTATTTTTTCACCTTATATCGGTGAGCGTCACGCTTTACTTAATTATTCACATCCAAAACGACAGAAGGAGTTAAATACTCAATTTTAACTGATGAATGGCGGTACAAAACTGCTAATGATGAGCCCTTTGCTAAAGATTTGTCTTTTTTAGTTTACAACAAAACGGATGCACCAGCACGAAGTTTATTTATTATCGGTCTCAACGCTTTCATGTAAATTTTGATGTTTATAAAAAGGTTCTTGTGTGCCGTTTGTCGATAGGTTTATATTTCTCCAAAAGTAAACTTGATGATTTTTTTGGCTTTAAAGCACAAATATCTAGCCAGAAGGACCTTGTGCCATTAGAATAAACATATGGTGATATATTGTGCTCTTTTAGTGACGCAAGGACCAGCGAACACGCAAATTATTTTCGCATTCACCACACTGGAAACAATTGAGAAAAAACAAAGACAAGGCGACAAAAGAAAGACAAAAGGAGAGCTCATAAATACTAATGAGCCTTTTTGCGTATGTGTAGACGCGCATCCGCGTTTTTTTTGACGCATTTACACGTTTTGCGTATGCGCAGTTTTTGCGTATATTTTGGTTCGCTTATCTCCGAGCTGCACTGTAACTGAGCGGTGAATGGCATGAGTCAATTTGTTTTTGACCTGACTCTCCGTCAATGGTCATAACTGCTAATTGTGATAACATTATATGTACATGTACTTTAGCCACACATACTGTAACAAGCTTCTTATGAGTGGAAAGATGAATGAATATACTTCAGCTTGACTATACTACATGTAACACCCAAATATAGACTCAAATGTGAAATTCCTACCTGATAAAAATCCTGTCTTTTTAAAATCATTTGCTTTAAACACTTGATTATACTTAAGTCTATTTGTTGGTGTTATAGCTCCATAGGGTCCAGCATTTGAGCCAAAATTTCCAGTCAATGAATTGGCCCGTTGGACACTGGCCAAACCAGGACCAAATGCAGTTTGATTTCCAGGACCATTAAGTATTGAAGAGTTTGGAGAAACAGTGCTCAAACCACTGGTTATTCCAAGATTGAATGTAGATGATAAAGACGTTGAAGGCATGCTTCCAGTTGACAAAGGTCCAAATGAAGAGCCAAACACTGATGAAGAGGTAGCCATTGCTTTTGTTTGTGGTGGAGACTGATTAATTCCAGACCATGAAATGCCTGAGGATGTGGTCTTGTGAGGCAGTGTCATTATGCCCACCTTGGAAAAGCCATTGGATACTGATGAATTTGACATGGAAGGCTGACCCCAGTCTGAGGCAGGTTTTGCCTTCTGCCCCACAAGAAATGTGCTAGGCATGGAAGTCATTTTCAGACTATTAGGAAGTGTTGTGGGCAGTTCAATTCCTTTCAGTTTACTTTGAATAAGATGTACAGCGATGGTGAATTCTTGCATGGTCATCTTACCATCACGATCAAGATCTGCAAGGTTCCTGCAAGAGAACAAGAAAACAAAGAAAAATATTCAGACACAACCATTTATCTCCAGATATGCATTTCTCAAGGGCTCGAAAATTTCGCCTGAAATCCAGGCCCAAAATGTTTAAGGAATTCTTCAAAAAAGGGGTCTAACTCGATAACCTCGTGGTTCTCTTAGCCTCCATGCACAAACTAGAGACCAGTGTCACCGTTAATTCTTACATTATATGTATCTTTTTCTTTTTTTATGTTAATATTGTAACTTCAAAACTTTAAGTGCAAAATAAAGTGAAGTTGAAGTTGGGTCCCAGGTTGTAAAAAAGGTGATGCATTTGCTGCCATCTTGCAAGCTCTCCACTACATTAATTTTGCAGTAGTGTTTTAATGTAGAATTTTGTTACAAATAAGAAAAAAACTAAACTTACCATATCTGTCCTAGAACCATTGGTGGAAGATTGGACTTAAGGAAATATTTCTTAGCTTGTTCTCCTTTGGATTGAATAAAAAGAAAAATGAATTGCCAATAAACAGCTTTTTCACCTTTCAGAATTTAACAATTTACTGTTTTAACCCATTGACTCCTCAGGCACCTTACATGTAGTATGCACCCAGTTAACAAGTAAAAATAATCATCTGGTGTTAGACAGAGTAAAAATTAATCTGTCAAGTCTCACTCCCAGGGAGCAATGCGTTAACACCACTGAACATTTCAAGCCATTAAATTGTCCTTATTATAAAAATGTACATATTTACTCTATTCAAGAACTTTGAACTTGATAACCATGAAGGAATAGCTGATTGTCGTTTAACTTTATCATTGGTGGTATATTTTTCCATGTCCCATTGTTTCAGATTATAAAAAAAATGACTAAATGATGATGGAAGTTCGAAATTACAGGAATTCTGAATGAACAGAATAAAAAAGAAAAACATGACAAAATATCCTTGAAAACAAGCTCAACAACATTATAAGCATAAAAGCAGAGAAATATGATAGTTCACATTTCATATATTAACATTAAGCTGTGCATATTCATTTTCAAAAAAAGATTTCTCCTTCACCCAAATTGCATCTGTGCAGACGCGATTGATGGTATCTTTTAAAATACTCCATTTTAGCAGTCTTACGAAAGTGAAACACTTCAGAATGCCTGTAATAGAATATTTTAGAAACCCTCTCCAGTGGCCAGACATCCCAGAATTTACCTGTCCAAAACGTCAGACTACAATGGGGAGATAACATGCTTCATGTTATATTTAATGTGTTAAAATTGTTGCATTTTTGTAAGACAATTAACATGTCAATTTACATAACAGATATTTAACCTTTTGTTGTAACACTGAACATTATTTTGACCTTTATAGTACTAACAGCAAAGGAAGTTAATATATGTACTGCTACATGTGCAAGTGAAAGTGAGATGTTCCATTTATTTTTTATTATGCTAAACGAGTTATAATTGATTTAAAACACCTCAACTTAAGCATCTTACATTAAGCTGTGCAAATGTACAGATTAAACTAATAAACTTGATGTATTACCGCCAACCTGTAAGGAAGCCGCTTGTGGGATTCAAGCTTTGGAAAGTCGCCTCATGTTTGGTTCGATCCTCAGATGAGATAACCCACGACACTGTTTGATAGAGGAAGTACAGAAACACAATATTTTACTTCCTTTATACGGCAAGTGACCAGCTGATAAGTTTCTTATATGATCTATGCTAATTCAATAATTTAAATTTCAAATACCTGGTAAAGATGAACCTATCCCACCAGGAGAGGAGGAGGCAAGTTGTGACATCTCGATCAATTTGAATTGTGCACTTTTATATCAAAGTGCCATTTCCAGCCGTTCCTGATCTCCACCACTCAAGATTTGAGGCAATGCTGATTTCACTGCTTTCCTTCATTCATCATGTTGCAGTTTTCGCTGCCCATCAGTCAATAACATCTACATATATCCGTGAACAACAGTGAGGCTGATAATGTAAGCTAATGTACGACCAAAGGGCGCAATATAGGCAAAAAGGACGACGAACGTGACTTTGCGCAAACTTCAGAAGCGCAAGGTGAAATCTAAGACACTCGTCAATGGTTTGAGAAGATGTCAAATCAGCTAGGACACATAAATGCTAAAATACACCATTTCAGAGAATGGAGAAGATTTCTTTACCGTTTACTGACAAGCCTTCAACCCCTCTTGGCATTCGACCGAAACAACACATTCTTCATGCGCATGTGCTGCTGTTGGATTGTGGGCAATGTCTGTGAATTTCAAGGAAACTGGGCCGAGATATTAATCCAAGATGGCCGGATTGATGGCCGACTATTTCCTTTGAGTTAATTTAACTCAAATAGGGTTATCATGAGTGGAAAATCTAAGCAGCGAACTAAAGGAAACTTAAAGGTATGACAAAATTTTGTCGAACTTGGTACGTGGTGTCGGTATTTCCTTAAATTATTACGCTTGGACCCAGTTGTTCTTCCAAATTTTTCTCGTGAGATTTTGAAAGAAAAATTATCGCAATCGTAGTGTACATGTAGTGTACTGACGACTTTTGTATGTGACGAAAAAGATGTCTTGTAAAGTAAAATTATGGCTGGTACAAGATGCAGGTCGTACTGTGTGTTGTGAAAACTGAAACGACATTCATTCTGAACGTACTATCATTCCTTAAAATGTTACGATCAGCATAAATTTCCTTGTCATCAATCTGACCCTATTCGATGGAATGGTGGAATGATGGAGCGGAACGGCGGGATTACGGAATACGAGTGCTCTCACCACTGCGAAATCAAAACTAAATCACTCGTGTTTCACTAGTTTCCGGTCTTAGCCAATTTCCGATTACAGTATCCCTAATCGATCGGATGCTGTTTTTAAGGTGAAAATTTAACTGGTTTGGCGTCAGTTCCCGCTAGAACAATAATAATAATAATAATAATAATAATATTATTATTATTATTATTATTATTTATTTATACTGCGCAAATTCAACTATGCAGTTGAAAGACAAGGTAACTGGCCGCGGGTCGGTGTTGCCTGCCTTGTCAATTTTCTTGACGCGCAAAATGACGTCTAAAACCGCTCGGAACGACCAAAAAAACATAACATTGGATACTTTGTTTGATCTTTAGTTGAATTATTTGCTTTCAAACTTTATTGCTGAGCGAGCAAATCGCAACTGCCATAATTATTTATCCTTCTATACAATGTAGATCAATAACAACAACACCGATAGAGAGTGGTCGGCCTGTGACCGATCGTAACAACATGTGCAAGGGAAATCATGTATAAATGAATTAGGTTTTGTAACAAAGACCGTCAAAAAGCCACCAAACTCGCAAATCAGCCTCTAAAAGAAACAATAACGTGTCGTACGTAATGTTTTTAAGACTATTTTTCCTTCTTTGAGTGTGGGAAAGTGACTGCCTGTGATGTTTCGGCACAATCCGAGAGGCACAAAAATGGAAGGAGGGAAACATATCACCCAGGGGTGAACCCTTCTCTGTAACACATTTTTACCTCTTTTGTTGTAAGGAATAAGGAAGTGTAAAAGACTTTCCTCTCATCCCGTGTTTTAGAATGTTCCGTATATTCCATGTTTCAAAATATTCCATAATTTCCGTGTTTTAATATTCCATGTATTTCACAATTCTCCCGTTCCACCATTCTGTTTCATCATTCCATCATTCCGTCAAATAGAGTCACCCATCATCATTCATTCGGCCCTGATCAAATTAGATCCTCCAATTGAGTGCACGCTTATCACGGTTTTATTTTTTGCGACTAACAACCTGTGCAGAAATCTTCTTAAGAGTCAAGTGAAAGTGTCTTGTAAGTTGATGGTGACCTCAGAACAGAAAGTGCAAGAAGGTAATGGTGACCTCAGCAACAATATTCTTGGATCAGAACGTGTCAATCAATGATTTCAGTGTTCACAGCCAATAGTGTCATTGCTCACCTGCAGAGATAACCACAAGTCTCTGAAGCTTAGCAAGACTACATGTACATGTAGTGTTCCCATACCAGCAAAATTAATAATGATTATAAGTTCAAAAGTTAATTTTTGCACATTCTCTGAGTTCACAGACCAGGTAGGCTCGATTGACCAGCCGTTTTGTGCGTTCCTCTGCCCACACCATGGCTGAAGATGACTTCTCCTTGAGTTGTTTGTACAGTATATCAGTCACAAAGGTTTTTTTTTGTTCCTTTGACCATACTCACCCAGGCCATTAAATTCCATCAAGGTAAATTGTCCTTGGTGGGGTCAAGCCCTTTTCACTTATTACCAGTGACATTTTAACTGTCATTTGATTTCTCCTTTTTGTACTACACTACTAGCCATCTAGCAGTGGCCGTGCGGCAGCATTGATTTCCAAGGATGGTGCTGTCGGTTTTGTTGGATTTGGGGGATTGATGGGAAATCCAGGAGGAAGTAATCTTGGTTACGTTCCAATGGCTAGTGGCACCAGCGAGGATGTTGATGCTTCAGTTGATGCAGAGTTTAGGATGGTGATGAGAAAGCTTATGAAGAGAGATGCTGTCACAAAATTGAAGGTGAGTGGTCTGTCATGAAAAGGTGAAACTGCTAAGTTGTCCTTACACCTGTAGTCACTGGCATGTTTATGCGAAGATCAGCCACACCATTCAACAGCTATAGATGCACAACAGATCACCAATGTATATGAGGGAACTGGATTTTTGGAAATGACTACCGTACTACATGTACTATTTACATTTGTAAATTTTGTTGCGCAGTGAACTACAGAAACCCTGGATGGATGCAAATATACAGTATTTTGTGTCTTGTGATTATTTTGTTTTACCTGTCTCCTTAGTATTATTTTTTCCATTTCTGTTCATCCTTTGATACAGTGAAAATTGTGCCAGACAACTTATTGGTATGTGGTGCAAAGTCCCAAAGGAGTTTGTAGTTCTCATTTTCCTGAATGCTCTCAGGGACGTGATTGTACTATTTATCATTCCGCATTTTCCAGACAGATCCCAGTGAATTATTGCCCTGGCCACATTATATGTCTTTTCTTGTATTCTTTCTGTGCCAATTTTGAACAACCCCTGACGATGTGACTTAAGTTACATCGTCAGCAGTTGTTCCAAATTATTATTATTTATATTATTATTATTATTATTATTATTATTATTCTATTAAGATTAAAATTTTCCTTGGCATACTGTAAACATTGTATTGACTTTTGATTATTTTTCCCTAGGCAATTCAAGAGTTTACTGACTTATGCAAGAATTCAACTGCTGATGCTGTAGAAAGTGCTCTTCCCTTTTGGCCACGGATTTTCAACAAGTTATCTTTGGTAAACACAATATTTGTCATTGCCTTTGTGCGTGACAATAATTGTACATGTTAGTAAAGTGTACTGTACATTGCTTGTTTGTAAATATCCGTAAGAAAGTTGAATTTCTAAACAACAGTCAGCACCCATTGAAAAAAATCATTTGTTACTTCTGTTAGGCTGAATAGTGATTACACTGTAGGAATTTTTCTCCGTGTGATTCTTGCAACCCGGTATTATAATTATCCAAACTACATAATAAAGGTCACTTGCATGGTTTAACCCATGTTAAAAAAACAGTTTATTTGGATGAGGGGTTGTTTTGTTCTAACTGATAGCATTCATGTACAATGTAACTGTGAGACAGTTGTCTGATATCAGTCCCATCCATTGGTGGAGAGGAATGTGGTTTGACTGATACTGTCAATCCGCACAAACAGACAGTACACATGTGGGACAGTTGTCTGATATCAATCCCGCCCATTAGTGGATAACCTAGCTAGCTAGCTAGGTGACCCATATCAGTTCTTGTCTTTACTAGTAAATTATAACAAGCGCATGTTTTATATGAAAGAAGTCACATCACATGTAAATTATTTACTCCATGCTGTGTAACTCAATCAAGTAAAATTCACAGTGTTATTTGCCAAGTTCTTGATCAGCTCTTGGACTTCATTGCCCTCATCATCCACATACTTCAATTTATTACACATAACACGAGAATTTTATTCCATAAAGCCCATTAATTTTGTACAAATCTATATGCTTTATTTTCACATGTGAAAAAGCCTATAGAGCCAATCAGAATGGCATACAGCTCTTCCACATGTGGAAGTATAACTAATCAACAATAGTGTTAAGGGCTTTCCAAGCCAATCACTCGTGCATCTTGTGAAAATTGTACGTTGTTATTGAATTAAATTAAATTTGCATTTGGTTCTATTGTTACTGAGTTTGTGTTTCTAATTTGCATTCAGAAAACTATTTCAATGAAAATTCTCTTATGTATAATTAACAGCTCACGACATAGAAAGTACTTTGTACAGGGTTGTATTTACTCGTACCTCACTCGTTCAGGTTCTTGACACAAACAACTCATG
>BLFP01003008.1:10000-27500 GCA_014634505.1 Montipora efflorescens | reverse complement strand
CATCAGCCATTTTGTTTTTCATGGTGGCAGTTCAACCTTTATCAACTTTGAATGTCTGTTTCGCAGACATTCATTGGAAAGATTATTATCTGAAATCAATAATTCACATGAACGATAACACGGTTGCATGTAAACCCTAAAATGCAGGAAGTAACGGGGTTAACTTTTACACGGCGTGGTGCAGTCCTTGGTGAAATTGGGTGTGGCAATCCAATGTCAAAACCACAGGCGCATGCTGTGTGCCCAAGTGATCTAATGAGAAGGCTAGATCGAACACACCATTGTTTTCTCCCTTCGAAACGTGAAGCCCGCGACGCCATGTTGTTAGGACCAATTTTGCAATAAACCCTCTCACATACAGTGAAATTATGGGTAAAAACAGAACCCCCTTCAATATTATGCGCAGAAACTTTGAAAGTGGTTTTTGTAACAATTCTGCACTGTTTACTTATCTCTTATGTCAAGGTGTCAAGGTGGTCCCAACAATATGGCTGCCACGATTTTGACATGCTTCATTTCAAACAATAGATGCTTAATCCAGTCTTTTAATATCAATGGTGTTCACCCTGTACTGTGTTTTTGTAACTTACCTCTACTAGGCCATACTCCTTATTCCAAAATGGCCACCGTTTTAAAATTCTTTTGTTTGCTTGCAAATTAGCCCTTGTTGCCTCGTTCAAGCTAGGTTAAATGTATTTTTCTCAACGAATTTTTGTTTTCTCCATGTAGCAAAACCCTTCAGTCTTTTTCCTGCATGAGCTTGTTCATCAGGTAAGCGGCATCAATTGTTTCAACAATCATGAAAGATTAAAGTGATCCTCACAGTCACTTATCTGGACAATTTAAGCAATTGACCTCTTCCCGTTGCAGCTGACTGAATTTTTCAAGTGTCCTTAAGAGACAATTGCTAAAATTGTCTAGATAAGTGCAAGGATCTCTTCAATCTTTCGTTTATAACCCGCACTTCAAATGCACATTTCTTTAACATGTTCTTGGGACATTTCTCACCATGCAGATCAATCTATGCCACTGCCCCCTCTTCCCTGCCAAACAATGTTGAATTTACTGATTAGAGTGTGATGTGAAGTGCTCGTTTTCTACCCCATATGAACCATGTGAGCGTTAGCCCTACTAATGGAAATGGGCCCACACAAGGACAACTCTGAATGTAATGTTGTACGTCCAAAATTTGCTATGTGGCTGTTTGTTTTTAACAGCATTGTAGGAGGGGGAAGGTTTGGGGGGAAAGCAATGAACACACCCCAGTCATCGCGAAAGAGAATCTTCTCGCTCGATTAACATAACCTATCGTTTTTCCGTATTTTCGTAACGTTGTCCCAAGGAATTTTGTCCCTCGTTGTAGGTTGCTTTCCATGATTCCTCCTGCACGCTTAAATCCACGTGCCACATTTTCAGTCTGCCAGAGGCAATAGTAAAACTAACCCTTACCTTAGAACCAGCGCTCAGAACTACATGTAACCAAACCCAACCAAGCACAGCGTGTGCGACGGGATACTGTTGCTCGAAGCTTTGTTAGCGCTGAGCCGTCAAATCACATGACGACCTAGAGATTAAGATTGCTTGGCCTCAACGTTTCGTTGGCAAGACGACCGGCCGACCGACCGACCTTAACCAACCAATCAAAGAAGCCAATCATTACGTGAAGCAGATGCATGGAGCCCGCGCTGAGAGCAGGAGAACGCGTGCGAGCAGCGAGCTGGACGTTAGAAGACTGACCGAAAACGTTAACGATTCAAGAGACACGGGACGTAAATCCAACTCTTCCTTCGTTAGTCGGAAACGACACCACTCTGTTGTTGGCTAAACGACCTTAAATGGTGGAAAGATTCTATAACTACACGCTTCAAGCACCATTAATGGTTGGGGGTAATTTTTTTCCATAGGCCACTGCGATTCGGGGATGCTTGGAAAAAATCCGAGTGCTCCTTTGCAGGAGTCGAACCTACGACCTTCCGATTACTAGTTCGGATGCTCTACCTCAGAGCTATAGGAGACTCGTTAGTGGTGACTCAGGGATACTAGGAAAAAATCCGAGTGCTCCTTTTGCACGAGTCGAACCTACGACCTTCCGATTACTAGTTCGGATGCTCTACCTCGGAGCTATAGGAGACTCGTTAGTGGTGACTCGGGGATACTCGGAAAAAATCCGAGTGCTCCTTTTGCACGAGTCGAACCTACGACCTTTCGATTACTACTTTGGATGCTCTACCTCGGAGCTATAGGAGACTCGTCAGTGGTGACTCGGGGATACTCGGAAAAAATCTGAGTACTCCTTTGCAGGAGTCGAACCTACGGCTCTCCGATTACTAGTTCGAATGCTCTACCTCGAAGCCATAGGAGACTCGTCAGTGGTGACTCGGGGATACTCGGAAAAAATCCGAGCACTCCTTTGTGGAAGTCGAACCTAGGACTCTCCGATTACTAGTTCAGATAATTTACCATGGACTGAGCTACAGAAAACTTGCAGGAACTTGGCCATTAAACCAGGTTCATGCTGTCATATTATTCATTGTCCTGCTATATTGCTAGGATTCAAATTGTCGAAATAGAGCATTGTCGCCATTGTAAGAGAGGCGGTGTTAGATGTTAAGCAGGTAAATGCATTATTTTTTTCTGTGGTGACAGGGGATAAAATCCTATAGTTCTCCATTCATGGTGTGTTCTTGGTTTTCTCGGTCTTCGTTCTCTGAACACCATCTACATGTTCCTGAATGAATTACGGTGTAAGTCAATTAAATATCATCGGGCGAATCATCTATAGTTTCGGGCGAAATCTCTGTCGGGCGAACAGGCTTTCGGGCGAAACATCCGGATACTACCTGAATTCTTCAGGTGTCCCTAATATAGACAATTGCTTAAAATTGTCCAAATGATTGCGAGGATTATTCCTTTCGCTTTTCGTTGTTGCTTAGCTGAGTGCATTGTTTGTTTTTGCTTCAGGGTCTCCTGTCCAACGTTATCGGTGTTGTCAGGTGGCTCCAGAATGCAGAAGGAAAAGAAAAACTACAGCAGTTGTCAAAGCATTTAGTTTTTGTTGTTGGAGAAGACACATCAAATTACACAACAACACTTCCTGAAGATGATCGCATGGTTGTTTGGAAGCTTCTGAAATTGTGCCTTGTGACGTCGAGAAGTGGTTAGTTTAGTCAAATATGTCACTTTCAAATGTGTCTGCGTACTGAATGAAGATAATCATAGTCAAGTGAAATCTGCATGATTGTCCGCTTGAGTGTAGTCAAGGGCACCCAACGAGCAAAACAGCCTTTGAGCGACATTTTGAGGCTCCTTGTAATGTATAAAGACTGTCTAAAGAGATGTTTTTATCACCTAGAGAAATTTGATCTGCCCTCGGATATCTTTGCTGAAGATTGAAGGGTCCAAAAATTTTAGGGAATGATATCTCCATTTCAGAAATTGCTAGCTGAACATTAGCTTTTAAGAACTTCCCAGCAAACCATTTGCTTTTCCGAAACTGCAAGGTGACCTTTTTAAGTGCCAAAACATGCAAAAATAGCCGTTTCGAAAACGTAAGGGACTACTTTTCCTTGGTTCCGAATCTTTTAGGTTATGTTTTGGTAGAAAAATCTATAGCTGTTTGGCAACGTAGAACCGAATTCTTAGAACAGTTTGAGTCTCCCGAACTCATATTTAACCGAAGATTATCGTTGGGTGCGCCTGTGTAGTCCTGAGAAGGACAGTTTAGAATGGCATTGACTGACGTTTGGACAACCTGAGCGGAGGGTGTTGATGTGTTTGGTCAACCAAGTCGTGATTCTATTGGTAGCCGAGTGGCTCTTGACTCTCAGTGCCACTCGACTTAAACCCTTAACCCAGTGGATTTATACTATCTACTGACGTTACACAAATCAATTGAGTCTGAAGATGACTTCCGCTCAGGTTGTCGAAATGTCAGTCAGTGTCTTCCTAAACAGTCCTTCTCAGGACTACACGTACCCGGACGATCGCACGAGGAAGATAATGTTAAGAATCGATAGAAATGACACTCCTAAGTCATGTTGAGTTGTCCTCATCCCTTAAATGTCAGCGAAACCAACACACAGCATAGTTCCCATTGTGAAGTGACATGAAACTGTCAAATCTTCCAGTGAACTATACAATATGGCTTTTTTTTTCGTGTAATAGACACGGATGACACAAGGGTAAAGTCATTAACCGTGATAAGCTCTCTTCATTGTCGGAAAACGTCGTCTAAACTACAGTACGTTTGTTGCAGTTTTGATGCTCCCAACGTCCTTTGTGGAAAAGGTATTTCAACATTTCCTAAGGATCCTTAGACAGTCGGAACTGGACAGTGGACAAGAGCTGCTACTGTTGTTAGACGTTCTGAAGGCGTTTCTTGTTAACTGTGAAATGAATGTAAGTTCTGTCGTCTCTTTGTTTCAATTATGGGCTTATTAAGAACATCCTTTCACTAATTGAAAGAAACCGCTTGAGATGAACAAGTCAAAGAGATGATACTCCAGTCTTTCAGTCTTATCCAACCCAACTGTTAAAATGGTATAGAAATTTTTTTAAGTCCGATGACCGGCATGAGGTGCGTTGTTGATTGGAAAGAGTCCAATGAAAACGGTAAAACCAAAAAAACCCAAGTGGCTGGAGGTAAGCAACTGGCTATTGACCAAGTAAAGTGGACTAAATTCCGGACTTCTGAAGAAAACCGAAATTAACGGTTATCGGAGCAGGATTGAAACATGTAGCATGCATTCGCATGTCACAGTAAACCCATCGCCCTAACCACTGATTCACGCCATCCTAGTCTAAGGAAACAACGGGAAACATGCCGAGATTCCGAACCCCCGACTTTCACATCTAAATTCTGAGGCGTGATGTGATGTGACGCCTTCATTTTATGAGGGTAGCACGTAATAGCGATGTAGGAGACGCGGTGGCCTCATGGTTAATGCGCTCGACTCCGGATCGAGTGGCCTAGCATCCCATCCAGGGGGGTAGAAATACTCCTAGTCGCTTCATGCTACAGAAACCGTGATAAGCTTCGGCCTAATGGGCCACTTGGCTCGTAAGTATAGACTTTACCTTACGTAATAGCCATAGGCTCCGTGCCCTCCTCTTTTCGAGAAGCATTTGACTCACTGAAGCATTTGCAGTAGCTGTTTTGAAACTTTGTAATTGTTGTGACCCTTTTGAAATAACTCGCTTTTTCATTAGCGTGTCCAGCGTGTCATTTAAAAAGAAAACGCACTCTTTGGAGGTTTTTTGTCCAGTACTGTATTTTACTTTCTTTGTTGTTTTGGTTTTCAGCCTGATGATCTGGTTCCATGCACATTGGATCTCCTCGTAGCTGTCTTCCAGATACAACTTCTCGATATGCCTCAGGTCTCTGGTAAGTTGATTTCCTCGATAAACCGGGTTAATGAGCTATTGTAATGCCAAAGTGCAAGATTCCAACTTTGTCATCAATAATTCCTTTGGTTAACTGCTTAACATTGCCAAAAAAGCCACTTCCTCATCTATTTGGCAGCCGCAACGTCACGAGAAGAAGTATTCCTCTACAACACTGAATACACTTTAATACCGTATACATAAAGTAAAAGAAAAGTCGGAAAACTACCGGCACATACAAAATGAAATATTATTTCAGATGATTTCGGGCTAAAAAGGGATCAAGCTTAAGGTGCTCCCACGATCTCAAATTCTCTTTTCTTCAGATTGGCAAAAATTTTAGCTTTCATTTCGACCCAAAGATTTTTACTTTGAGCACAGTTTTTGTGTTTAGCGGTTCGGAATTACTTGGCTCAAAATGTAACCTGCAGACCCCAGAGAACTGGAGAGAGAGGAGAGTGGCGTCAAAAACTCTCTCGATTAAGAATGTAACGTGTGAAAATGCAAGACACAAGTTTCACGCTCTGATAGCCCGAAATTTCAGTGCTGCATGCTAAATCAGTTGTGTACACACAATTCATTTCTTGGCGATTGAGTCTTTGACGTCATTTTTTCTTCGAACCAGCTCTCCCAAGATTTTACAATAGATCATTTTACAGTTGTGTGCTCTGGCCTATGAATGAAATTGAGGTTGAAGTTGACTTTTTTTTTTCTTTGCTTTGCTTTTCTTATGTAAATTCCAAGTCATTAGCATGAGAACAACAACATTCACACAACAAAAGCAGGGAGATCTGTATCATAACAAGGTCAACTTCAGCCCCACTTTCATTTAAAGGCCAGTTAACTAAGCAAGTAACTGTAAAAAGGTAATAAATGCCGGTCTAGTGATACGCAAACACATTTTCAAAATTTGAAAAAAGGAAATTGATTTTTGATCGAAGTATCACTTAAAATTGGCAGTCATGTTCGACATAAGTTGTACAATGCATGTAGGTCAAAAGATAAAATTATGTCAACTTTCTTTTGCAGCGAGTGTATCACAGTCATTGACGGAAACTTGGCAAACAGGGTTAAAGGTGTTACGACATTCTATGTCTGAAGGGGATCAAACTCCATGTCAGACACTTCTGCTCCGAGCTGCAGAGGTTATTCATGACAAGCTATCAGAGGTCGATACACTTGAGAGGTAATTATTTAAGAACTAGTTTCCCTAAATGGTAGAAATGCAGCCGATGGGAAGGAAGATGTTCAGTTATGCTTGCGGTAATTTAACGACGGTTCGTGCGTGGAATTTTGTTTCTCAGGGTGGAAAACTTGGTGGCTAAAGCCATTTCTCTTCTGAAGGATGCGAGTCTCGGAGATGTTGCGGATGACCCTGAGCAAGACAATCTCACAAGGAGAGTTTTTAGTGCGTTAACAAGACATGAAAAAGAGCTGAGTTTCCTCAGAAATGAGTGTTACTCCATGGTTAGTATCTCGTGCAATGTTGGTTCCATCCCGTTTTTCCCTTTGCAGGAGAGTTGACAAATGTGCAGATAGAACGAGTTTAAATCGAGTGTCATAAAACCAAAACCAAAGTGATTACTTTGGCCAATCAAAAAGGACGGAGACAATCCAGAAAACCAATCAAAATTTGAAGTAATTACACGGAGCCGACAGGGAGCCGACACAAAGCGCGGGAAAATGTTGTTGAAAAAGTGGCGCGAGAACTTTGAACCAATCACTGAGGGAAGTAATGCAAAACCAAAGCAACTCGCTGATTACTTTCGACACTCAATCGAAAATCGGTCTATGTCTTTAAATGTCCCTAATTAGATGCATGTCTGTTGTGAGTAGATTTCAATCAGCGTCACAAAGTGTCCCCTTGCTCCTCTTCCCACAGAAGCAGAATCCCTTTCCATCCTAAGCAGCATTCTCGTCACCAGAGCCTTGGATTTTATGTCTGCGCATGACGCGAGGCTCTGGGAAACTCTGTGTAGGAGAGCATGCGCAGTAGGGTTCTTATAGACAAAAATTGGCAATTTGAACGGTACTGAACGAAATTATATATTGAACTGCGGATATGAAATCAAGTCAAGCTATGATCCTCGCAGTTATGAACGCAATAATTTGGTTTTATCAACGGAGTTGACAATGTAAAGTGGGCACCGTACAGAGATTCTAAAAGCTGACGTTTCGAGCGTTAGCCCTTCGTCAGAGCGAATCGAGGAATTATAGGTTACGTGTAGTTTTTATAGTATAGTAGGAGCTACGCTATTGGTGGTAACATGGCAACGTGAAAAATAGGAATATATTAGTTAAATGAAAAGCGCACGTTAATACCATGAGGATTAAGGGTGCCGATTTGGAAGATGAATTTTTGTTCCAGATTCTTGCGGCTTTCCGTCGTACCTAGATGTAGGGAAAGGCCGCAGATAGGCATGTGTTTTTTGGAGTGGTTAGGGAGATTAAAATGACGAGCGACTGGCTTAGATGCATCTTTGTCATTCTTCTCAACATCGCGAAGGTGTTCGCGGAATCGGTCACCTAGTCGTCTACCTGTCTCGCCAATGTATAATTTATTGCATAACGTACAGGTTATGCAATAAATGACATTTGCGGGGGTACATGTGAAACGATCGGTGATCTTAACAGATCGCTTAGGTCCCGATATCTTGCTAGTGTTAACAGTGAAAAGACAAGTTTTGCATCGTGAGCGCGCGCATTTGAAAGTGCCGGGTTGCTCGTTAGTTTTGAGCGCGCTTCTAAATAAAAAGTTGCCTACGCTTTTGTCGCGTTTGAATGAAATAAGTGGAGGTTGCGAAAAGATTCTACGAGTCTCGGGATCATTTTGGAGTAATTTAAAATTATTAAGAATGATACTTTTGACTGCGTTGATAAAACCAAATTTTTGTGTACTACTTCCCCACCGACGCAGCACCACAGTTTCTTTAGACACTACCCCCTTCATTCATTTTATGAACGCAATAGTTTCACTTGATTTCGTATCCGCAGTTCAATATAACATTCACTTCATATATCATTTCGTTCATTGATTCATTCATCACGGGAACATGTGAACCCACAAATGACCCGCTCCCAACATCAGTGGCTTTATAGCTCAGTTGGTTAGAGCGTCACACCGGCATCGCGAGGCTACGGGTTCAAACCCCGTCGAAGTCCTGAATTTTTCAGGCTTGTCTACGCAATGGCTAAAATTGCGTTCATTACTGCGAGGATCGTAGCTTCACTTGATTGAGCCTTACTCACTCCTCACTCCTTACTCGTGCTAACATTAACATGAATGCACTAATCAGAGTCGCTTTTCATTTTGTTTTTCACGAAACCAATGAGAAGACGCTTTGTTTCAGGGTTCCGCAGAGCTTTTATCTCCCTCAGTCATGCGCAAAAGAGAAGTGCTCTGGGGTCGAGATTGGTGGTCCCAACATTTTTTGAAGTGCGCGCGCTCAGAACGGAAAATTCGTACTCGTAAGCGTCCCATTCTCGGCACCAGAAGAAATAGAAGAGCTCTGGGGTCGAGATTGTCCTAAGCTGCTGAAATTAAGAAAACGGGAATTTAATTAGTTTTGAAGGGTTTCCATAGATCTCACGAGATTACAGGGTTTTCTTTTATACGAAAACAGTTCATTTAGAGTGATTGGCTCAACGGTAAAAGATTCCATTTTCCAAGTAAAATTTTATTATCAGATGTCAATCAAATGACATATTAATACAAAGCAGAGTAACGGAATTCTCTTGCCTACAGCTGAAGATGACAGAATTAGATTTACTAGTGTGGTTCTTTGCTATATAATGGCAAAGATAGCAGGGACTTTACGTGTTATTATTAATAAGCCAACCACAGCCTCATTGGCAGCCGAAACAAAGGGTTCATTTGTTCGAGTTGTTGGCGCATTTGAATAACAAAAGAGAATTTAATCAAATATGTCAACCTTAGCCTGCGCACTGTGTGTGCACTGTGTGGCTGGCTGTTTGTCCGATCGAGCGGCGAAGCCGGAGGGCATTGGGGCGAGGAAGAAAAAGAAAAACTATTTTCCTCCCCGCCCCAGTGCCCTCTCAGTCGCTTGCTCGGACAAAACCGCTTGCCATGTAGGCTATCTTAACCTTTAGTTTTTCAGCAATGCAAAGGCGTGTTTCTTAGTTTTTCAGAGTAAGGCTTAAATAGCGTTTTGTAACCTGCTACATGGAAGACAAAGTGGTCATCTCCTTTTTCCATAGGGTCAGTGGCTATTACCTCCTCTTTTGGAAAAAAATCTGCCGGTCATGTCGGCCGTGGATGACAGTCTGGAAGATCAAAACACACTGGAGGCTCTGACAAATCATCAGAAGATGGTTGTGTTTGCCTCGAGCTTGGCCAAAGAGATGCTTTTGGCTTCCCTTCAATCCCCGAATTCTACCAGCGAAATATTGACAAGAGATGGCCTGGTTGGACTGTGGTTGGAGTTGAATTGGTTAAAACATTGGTGCGCCTGCGTTTTGGGAAGTAGTGACGTGAACGAGGTTGGTAAATTGCATTTAAACAATTTAATATCAACTGTGATGATGCTGTAGAATCGGGTATCGTTAAGGTGTTCATCAACTGATGTTTCGAGTGTTAGACTTTAAAATGGAGCGTCTTTGAAGTAGGTGTCCAAAATTAGTATACTACTAGCTCGCTTTTGCAAGACTGCTCTTACCAGTTGGCGTAAAAACTATTACGCCACAGTTTAAACTAATCAGGGATAAAGGCAAAACAAATTGACAAAAACTAGAAGTGATCTTCGCACTTAATTGGACAATTTAAAGTGGTACTATGATAAAAAATCCACTACCCTTTTTCCTTTGGATTTTGATAACGTGTTTGCTTGACGCCTGACTAGCAAAATCTTGAGCTTTGAATTTTATCCAAAGGCTGTTTTCTTTGAGCGCAAGTGTAGGATTTCACGGTCCGCTAACAGTGGTTAACAGCGGTTACAAACATTTGCTTGAACTGCATAACATTTTATAAACGTAACGTTTCGTATGTTTATAAAAAGTTATGCAGTTCACGCAAATGTTTGTAACCGCTGTTTGCGTTTTATTCTTTTTGAAACTTAAATGGCTTAAGTCAAAGAATTTTGACGGTCCGCCATTATTCACGTTCAAGACTGACCGTCTGGACGTCAGAGGGTTGGATCGAGGATAAAATGACGTCAAAGTCTCACCAGCTTGAAATTGCAGTGTGTAAACGCAGCTTATTAGACATGCAAAACACGAGTTTAAAAACTAAAAGTGTGAAAACTCGAAACTCCAGTGCTGTATATTAAATTAGGCGCGTGCACACGCATTGCATTTTTAAACTAGTGAGTCTTTGACGTCATCTTATCCTCGATCCAGCTCTCTCAAGATTTTAAAGTTAGTAATGGCGGACCATTAAATTTGGAAAATTTCAATGAAAATAAACAGGTGTCTTTTTAAAATGAAGGCTGGAAACTTTGGTCGCTTAGTGTTCAGTTAACGTAGTTTTGATATACGAAGAAAAAGTAGAATTGATATTTGGTCATAGTAATACTTTAAGCAATAAACCATTTTCGAATTCTCACGGCTTGACTGGATCTAGCATGAAATGGAGGCTAATGTGGGCAAATCTTTTCAAATGCAAATTAATTAGCCCGCATTAGCCTCCATTTCGTGCTAGATCCAGTCCAGCCGTAAGAATTCAAAAATGGTCTGTTGTCACTTTTCAGACACCTAATAAATTCCCGCCCCCCCTCCCCTCCCTCCTTGGCTAATTTCTGTGTCTATAGTGTTGTGATTGACTGAGGTCAGAAATCCATAAGGGTTGAAACGTGTAACGCGCGTTCACAGCTTCCGAATATTCAGTGCGAACTGATTGGTTGAATGTTTCAGTGCTAAGTACCATATTTGGAAACCCCTCGCTCTTGTTGTTCCAAATATGGTACTTAGCAAATCGAATATTCAAAAGCTTGTTTCCCAGCACACAAGGGGCCGTTACACGTCTCAACCCTTATGGGTTTCTGCTGAGGTATAATTATATTGGTTTTGGCTTAATGGATTTTAATTGAAGGTTATTTTGATCCATTTTAAAAGAAATCTGGCGATCAAATCTCCGATCAAGTCATTTACAAGCTTCTGCTGAAACTTCGCTCAACAAGCAGTTATCTCTTGGAACATATTCAGAGGAACGATTGGTGTGAAGGCGTTTTGTTTGACGCCTCCGTGCGCTCAAGAACTGAAGGCTTCATGTGGTGTCTTGTGTTGGAGGGCGTCCTTACGGATCTGCAGCAGTTGGGCATTCCTTGTGATCCTGCTTTGTTGATGGCAGAAGTTCAGTCGCTAGCTTCTTTGGAGGAAAAGGAATGCCAGACGTTAAACACTTTGATATCATGGGTGGATGGAATCTATGAACTGAAAATCATCACCGAGCAGTCTACTGGGTTGTTAAGCGAGGAGAAGGACGAAAGTGGTAAGCGTTTGGACGCTGTTAAATATGAACAACATAATGTGTTGGTAAGATTTAACGGTTAAATGATCATTGAAAGGTCATTAAGAAATTAAAACCCCATAATCATTCTTTTGGGAATCTTTACTTGAGTCTTTTCCAGTTTTAAGAAAATCCCTGCAAAATACGATTGGTGTGTTGCAAGATTTTCTTGAGGTGACTTGGCAGAGGTGATCTTTGTTGCAGTATGTTAACGCACGCGAGATGTGTAGCTTCTGTAGATTGAAACGAGCTTCCACAGGGGAAAGGGGGGTGGGGGCTAAGAATCCTAGAAAGTGAAAGGTATCTTCACTTTCCGAAATTCTTTGCTCTTGTCATCACCGATTGCTTCGAGATTGCGAGCTTATGGTGACACCTAAATGAGAATGAAGGCGAAAGGAGCAGGTTGACCCCAGAGCTCTATCTTCTCGCGGTTTGTTTTATTGCGCCTGCCTTACAAATAAGTAAGAAATATTTGCAGTAGTGGTAGACCGGTCTTTAGATGCCCTTTTGTTCGCGATGGGCGGTGCACACCCCAGCCATCTAATTGGTGCTTACGTCTAACTTAATGGTTTGATGTATAATGCATAACGGCGTCAAGATGAACAGAAATTCTCGCTCGCTGATTTTGAAAAGCGTCACAAAAGGTTATTGTTTTCACAGGTTATTCCCGCGCCTTTGCTATCATTAGCAGCTCTCTGCAACAATGGTTCAAACAAACCAAAGTCTGTGAGGAAGCGCTACTGGAGTACCAGCTGACAATAACAGACATTTTGGACCAGTTGATACAATGGAACAAGATCCACGACAGTCTTTTGCTCCTCAACAGTGCGTTAGACGATAGTGCTTCCATGAGTGTTCTGACTTTGAATTTGTCGCTCATGAGGATTTTACAGATGGCGGTTCTTCACTGTTCTGAAAAGATGAGCAACCAACATTGGGATTTTGTCTTTTGTAGTTTAGCTGGTTGGTTTCAGGTAATCCGTCTGTGGCGCCAACCCAGCTGCCGTTTTATTGCCGCTGTTGTTTCTATTTGTCTACGTGCAATAAAGTTTAGCCCTGCTGTTTGGAAAGCTTTCCTTACCAGCGAAGATTTTCCGCATTTCGGGCGCGCGAAAGTTATGTCCCTATAAAGTTTGTTTCGCCCTAACATTCACGTCGCCGGAATGCGGAAAATCAGCGCTGGTACGGAAACGTTTTCTACGCAGGCCAAATAAAGTTAAATCGCATGCTAAGGTTCTACGTGACAACTTGAAGATACCAGTTTAACCCCCGGACAGTAACTGCACCTTTAACTTGCGGGGCAAGTTGAAATAGACGGTCGTTCAATATGAACAAACGAATGCGCTGGCGTAATAGAGAAAGCGTCGCAATTACGGAAAACGGCAAACTTCTGAGATTTGGGTTTCGCTAAGAATCAAAGAAAGCGGCTTGCTTTTTGCACATTTTTTGCCTGTTAGCTACAGAAATCGCAAACTTCCTAATTAGAATAAGAAAATTTCCATGTTTTTCATGATGAGCAACAGCCTGACGTGTCACGAAAAAGCATTCCTAAATCTCTCTAATGTCAAAGTAATTAGACTAAGGCAAATTTCTATTTGAAGGGCACGTGGTCTTTCAAGCCGTTTTTCAATTCTGTGTTAAAACAACTAGCTGCCTTTTGCCCTTCTCAAAAGTTCATCAGAATATCTGTTGTCAAAAACTCGAATGTTGCTGTTTGCCTCGGTTTCAAAGCGAGTCCTGGTGCACAACCATTCAAATGGAATAATTGGTGTATTTTCATGCAAATCAAACTCATTATCATTTGAATGGTTTAGCAGCAAAACTCGTTTTAAACCAGAGGCAAACAGCAACTCGGAAATGGACTATTATCATTGTTCTTGTTGACACCTTCATTATTATCTGATGAGGGTTTTGTGTCGTTTGACAGACCTGTGAAGAAAATCGCTCACATCTGACGGCATCTTTCAAATGCGTTGCTCTCTGCTGCCAAGTCTGCTCCCTCTTTGGCACTGTGGTGCAATTCTTTCAAAAGAATGCCTGTAAATTTTCCAAACGCAGTGTTGAGGAACAGTCCAGTGATGACCCACATGACGTAGCGAGTGAAACCTTGGAGAGGTCTTCTCACAGTGGTGATGTCAACGAGTTTCCTCCAAATCTTTATGTTGAGTGGACGGAATTCTTTAGTGAAACCCTGTTCAGTTCAGTCTTAAAACTATTTTTCTTTCATGCTGGTAAGAAATACTTATCATTTCCAGAATCTTTATTCTCGGTTTTCACATGACGTCACGGCCACCATAGACCTTATTGATAAATGGTGGACAATTTATAATTCTTTTGTCCAAGTGCAAATTAGCCTGCCAAGTCTCGACACCATACATTGAATTGAAGAGAATTCTTGCTCTAAAATGAGGCTTGATAGGCTGATTTTCACAGTAGCAAAATAACAATAAAACAAGTGCCATTTATGAATAAGGTTTATGTTTGTACCCCTAAACAAAGAAAACGCTGCCATGTTGGTGCGCCAACCCAATGCTCCGGGAATTGAACTCTATTATTATGCAAACGTTTCCTTTTGATTTTGTTGAAAAACGTGGCTGTTAATCACGTGAGTGAAAACCAACAATATCTTGCGACCGTGCTCCTCTTTTGAACAAGAGAACGACTAACCAGCGAGCTGAGGGGAAAAGGGGGCGCCCATCTTCTCCAGAATCATACTCGCTTCTCTCGCCCTCGCTCATTTTCCTTTGCCTCGTTTCCCAGTGGAACAGACAATACAATACAATACAATACATACTTAATTTACCGCTCCCCATAGGGGCTTTTCAGCGCCAATGAAACACAACGAAACGACAGAATAGAACAACAACAACTGTTAAGAATCCCAAATGGCTGGAGGCAAACGAGTTGGCTATTTACAAGTGCGGCTGGGAAGTTGAACCAGGGACTACCAGGATCAAATTCAACGAGTGGTCAGAGCGGGTCTTGAACCCGGGATCTCTGGATCTCAAGGCAAGCGCCCTAACCACTGGGCCACGCTGCCTCCCTTGCTAGTTGTTTATGCTATCTCCTCATAACAGCCCGGACCCAAGCTAGACTCCCTATTGACGTACATTGTTTTTACTATTTCAGAAGAATGTCAGAGCGCCAGTTTTGAAGCAACCCTTTGGTCAAATCGCATCAGTGAATCCCTTGGTCGCGCTGTGGTCTTCACTCCATCTGCTCTGTTAAAGAAACACCAGTTTGATGGACCAACAGATGCGAGCGTACAAGAATATGCGAATGAGTCTCCTTGGATTGCATACCTCATGTCTCACTGCTTACCTTTGTTAAAATGCAGCGCGCATGCTCTTCAGTTTGCTGCATATCATCTGTTGTCCAAGTGAGTTGTTATAATAATAATAACAACGATAATCATAAAATTAAGAGTAAACGCTATATCTGTCATCATTATCTGAAAACTCGTTGAGTGTCAAAGCTGTAAAAAGAGTTGAGTTCTGACTATTTGAGTATCATTCGACGACATTCCTGTGTGTGTGATTTTATGCAAATGTGTTGATAAAATAGCTTGAGCTTAAATCATCACTAAACATGCAATAAGATTCGATTCTCGCCATGCTGAAAACCGCTCCATTCAAGTCATCCGTTCTCATTAAAGTCGTTTTGCTTCAGAGCGATGGCGGAAATTTTGCTGTTTGGCGTCAAGGATGTTGTTACTGAAGAAAGTGAAGACGAACCAGTCAGGTACTATAATTAAATCGCCTCAAACCACTTACATAAAGGTATAATAAATTGACTTTTCTGCTATTGCCGTCAGTCTCCGCCTTTGAATTATTTTGTTATTTTGTCTATTTTTTGGGCTACTGTATCACTTCAGTAGAATTTCAAAGCCTGAGTTTGACGTTATCGGTGGAGTACTTCACGTATGAGACTTATTAAATAGCTCTATAGGTGGTTTCACGTTACGGTAAAGACTTGTGTCCATATCTCAAAGTGTCCTTGGACGTGAGGAGCCTGGGACAACAAAACTGAAACAAGGGGACAATAGCTGAAACAGCCCAAACCTTTACAAAAATGCTAACCTCAGGCCTAAACAATATGCTTTAGATAATGTTTAGGCCTAAGGTTAGCATTTTGTATGGGTTTGGGTTGTTTCAGTTTTGTTGTTCCAGGCTCCTCAATTCCAAGGGCACTTTGAGATATGGTAACAAGTCTTTACCTCACGTTACGTCATCGCCGCCATGTTGGTGGACGAAAACAGAAAATCTCTCATTGGCTCCTTTTGTTAGTCCACCAGCAATTGTACTCTACGTCATTGTTATCTATATCTCTAGAGAGTTGTTGCAAAGCATCTATTAGAACTACTATTTCGTACTTTAGTGTGTGAGTCCTCTCGACAGAGATGGTCCACATTTGTTTTAATCATGCATGTATTTTGCTTAAGAAGAAGCTGGAGTTTTTACTTTTACATCCACAGGTCTCCTCCTACTCCTTTGATAGAGTTAATTAATTTGACATGCTCGCGTATGGTGGAGATAGTCAGTGAAGCAAAAGTGCCATTTGGCGAATATTTGGACATGGCCAGCGACACAGAAGCACAAAATAATAGTCTTGCTCTTATACTCGCGTGGAAACTTCTTGTAATGTTCTTTAGAAGCTTGCCTCAAGAAAACCGCGTTGAATATGCCAAGTACATCAGGCAGAACAAGATGGTGGACGATCTTCTTTACGTGTTGTTTCGTTTACTTCCGTTGAACACCGCCCGCGCCGGCACAGTGGTGGCAGATGATTGTGAGCCCGAGATTGGTGGCTTTGCCGGTCAGCGTACAATTCAGGAGTTGGCACGTAATGTAAGCTATTCCTTGTTGCAGTGGATGCCGGCCATCGTGAGACAGTGGTGGAATAGTCTGGATAAACGCTGCGCTTCCATAGTTGACAAGTAAGATCCATAGAGAGAGAGAGAGAGAGACAAGACAGAAGAAGAGAATTATTTTCTTGCTTTTGTGACAAGCAGCAGCCTCCCGATTGTTGTTTGCCTTTTTTACGTAAAGAAAATGTTAAATATTTCTGATGTCCAAATTCTAAACACCTTCCCTTCCCACATTGCCTTCAATATCGTAATGGACTCTTCACATAATAAACGAATTGCTAGGCAACGGGTGAGAGGATAACTGGAAATTCAGAGACCTAGGCAGCAACTACCAAACAACTGTTTTTCAATCCTTCCCACGAGCACATCACACCGTTAACATAGTCGCATTATCCTCACAAAATTTACTATCAATTGAAGGGACCCATGGAAATAACCCTAGCAAGGGCAGTTTCGGTCTAGGGAAAGCGGTTACACATAAAAACGTCCTTACCCGTGGGCAAACCCCATTTACCTATGGGTAAAAGGGCTAGTGTAACCACATCTCCCAAGCCAAAGTCGGCTAACTCAATGTTGTACCCAATTCAAACCCTTTGGGAATAAAAGGTTTTGTTCCAGATATTTCCATATCATTTAAATGTGAATGCTACATATACAAAGAACTTTACCCCCGGGAGATTTGAATTGGGTACAACATGGTTTAAAAATAGACACTCTTCTGATGCTGATGGGGACAAACCTCATACCAGATTCTTACTCTTGAAACAAGTTTCTTTTATATGTAGGAA
>BLFP01003008.1:0-2500 GCA_014634505.1 Montipora efflorescens | reverse complement strand
GAATCAGTACAAAAACTGACTGGGCACGCCATAGAATAACGCCAGCTTGCAATGAGCTTAGTGTGTAACGTAGATTGTGCATTTTCCCGCGCGTGCAGCATCGATCTTCTAAAATCCCCAGCTTTGTTTCAAGGAAAAGAGTTGCAAGTTACACGCTTCAATGTCGCGTGCTTCTGATTTAGAGTTGTCAAAATTTGGTCCGAATTTGATTACAAGTTCTTAGAAAGTTATAATAATTCTAAACTTGGTAATTATCGAGAATATACATGCTTTGATTTGAATTCCATTTAATTCGTTTCGTCCGGCTTCTACTTTACATCTAATTCCCTACAGTACTGAGGGTCTCTCGGGTTTTTGGGGAACCAGGGAACATGGCTAATTTGAACTCGGGAACACTGGAGAACAAAGAAAAAATATCCTAGGGAACATAAAACATTTTAGAACACGTTTGGAAAGAACTGAGGTTAGGGTCAGAAAAAACTAGGGTTAGTAAAAACTGAGGACGACTAAAAAAATAAATAAATAAATAAATAAATAATAAAAAAACCCTTTCCTCTCTCAGAGAGTAGTCACAAACATACGAAGGCTGGTCAGAGTGATTGCGCTTGCGGAAAAAACCTGTTTTGTCCCGGTTTTGTCGCTTTTGTTCCGTCGTTTCGGATCGAGGGATTTGAAAGCGCGCGGAATTCCTGGCTGGGAAACCAACCAATTTTATCTAGCTGGCTGGGAAATTTCGTGTCTCGCTGGGACAAAGGAACAGATAATGTTTTCCCAGCAACACTGAAATACACCTGAAAATGCCTTAATAACATTCATTTTCATTAACTGGGGTATAATAATACATTTTACAACAAATTGGTCGTTGGGTGCCCCTGTAGATTCATATGAGATAGTAAATAGCCAACGTTGGCTATAACCAGTCTCATATCCAACAAGCGCGAATGGAATAATTGTTTTATTAAATTCCTTAAACTCCAAAAATTTGGAAGTACGAAATGCGAGCGAAAAAAGCGAGAAAATCCGAGCGAAATCGAGAAAACTTGATGGGTCTTGATGAAGATGCGATGTTGTGTAATACCTTGTGGTCAGACAGACGTAGGCTAATCACATAAACATTTCTTGCCTCTTCGCGTACCTCTAAACGCCGGAATCCGCGTCGAGAGTTCGGTTATAAGCTTAATATGTCTGAAAAAATGGACAATGATGACAAGAAAACTCTCCAATGATGTCTGCTGTAAGCTTCAATGGCGACGTGGTATGTGATTGTTGAAACATGCCAGAATCTTTGTCAACAAGGAATTGCAAACGTTTTCAGGGGAGTTTTACCAAATATGTGACGCAACGAGACATGCATTAAGAAGGAAAACATTACCTGGAAGCTATCCGTTGCAAATAAGTGTTTTGTCTCTCGCTCTGTCTCTCAGCTTTTAACGGTGTTCTTCACTCAAATTTTCTCTTCTTCTCCTTCCTCGGCTTCTCTCGAGGCTTTCTTCGCTTAAATTTCTCAACTTTCGTCGTCTCTTCTCTCACTCTCTTTCCTACTTTTTATCCCGTTGCTCGTCACTGATAGTAAAAGCTCTTTTTCAAAAGTGGGTCAGTGGGATAAACGCGGGCTGCAAAAAAAAAGTTCCCCGCCAAGAAAATTCGCCCATCCGCGCCTCAAACTGCATTCTCGATACTCCCCTCCTTCGCTTTCTTAATCTTCCACCCCCTTTTCTCCCCGAGTCTGTACGGAGCGGCGGACGGATGTACGCTTGGTCAATCACGTGACAACCAAACGAAAAAGGTTGACCACATTCTCTTAAGTATGGGATTCTGCCCCAGGAGCCCCGCTAAGATAGTGAAACAATAGAGAAAAAAATTGTCCTTGTGGAACTAGAAATATTAAAATAACTGTCAGGTAATGAAAAGATTCGACATATTCGGACAGATTGCCAGGTACAATTATTTTTTCATCATTAAGCTATGCTATATATTTCCATTTGTTACTCCGATTTTTTGTGAGTAGTGCACTGTCAGTACAATACTCATATTGTCATCACGGCTGTCTGAGTGAGTGAGAGAGTTTGTGAGTGAGTGTAAGATTGTAGGTCTGTACCACGTGCATGAACTACGAAACTAATGTAAAAATTGATATTCATTGTACAGTTATTCTGTTTGCGGCCCACTTGTCGCTTTTTTTTACTCTGCAAGAGCAGTGGGCGACATCAACAATGGCGTTAACATTGGTGGCGTTCTTGCCTAGAGCGCTTGTGGGCTGTGTGAGTCAACACCCGCCGTGTATAGTGCTGTGTAGCGTTGTATTGAGCTGTAAATACATCTTATTCGAGGGTTTAACATATAATACGCGCGGATATTTTGCGAGTTGCGTAGCAAAATGTCCGAGAGTATTATATGTTAGACCATCGAATAAGAGATTTGTTATTCCACTTCACAAATGTGTTATTTGACTTCAATTTTATTTGGTGAGAGTGTTAAAAAAAAGCATCATCTGTCATTC
>BLFP01003006.1:60850-85693 GCA_014634505.1 Montipora efflorescens | reverse complement strand
TATTTTACGTGTGTTGTCATCATACTTTCCTGAGTAACCGAGTACGACTTCCGCAATAAGACCTCGCATTGCTATCCGTACACGAATACCAGCGATCCGTACTCCAATACACACGTCGTTTGTAACTCGTATACGAATACAAGTAATCCGTTCACGGATGCCGGAATATCACGAATGTGTAATAACGAGTCGTGTTCGTGCTCGAGTAGTGATTCGTAGTCGATTTCTTGTATTCGTACTCGGTTGCTCAGGAACTAATACTGATCCGGGGGAAGAAAAGAATTATGGTGATTCGTACACGATTACTTTATGATGGAAATCCTTACACGAAATCCGTACACGGACTCATGAACCAATGGTTGTTATCGAGAGGTCTGGGAACAAGTTATATTTATACATTCAAAATGGCTGCCCGTGCAGAAATCGAGAGAGGAGAGAAGAGAATATGTAAAATTCGCAAGACGGCGATAGCCTTTAGATGTGAATAAGAAAGAACTCTTTGACTTTAAAGGTAAGAGGGTTGTTTTTAAATATGTTAACAATTTCATTGTGAATATTTAACCAAAGCTCACAGTAAGCAGATTCAGGCAGTAATGTGTAATTATTATATGACTAGCTCCGTGAGCGGGCAAGATGAACCAAATCGCGCGCTCTGATTGGCTACCCGAGCGGGCAAGATGGAGCGATACTGCCCGCTCGGGATTTCTCGCTTGGTCCCGCAAGATCAAAGATCATTTTTTGGTGTTTTAAGTCATATAATAACAGGGGCACCCAACGAGAATATAGTTCAAAACCACTTAGACATAGCATTGGTAAACGCATTTTAGTATTTAAACAGTAGATATAGGCATATTTTTATCCCCTAAAAATTTTTCATCTGTTCGGATTTCCTAGCTGAAAGTCTAGCGATCCGAAAATTATAGGGATCAAAACTTACCTTTTCGAAAATTTCAGCCAGAAAAAAGGCTCCCTAAAATTCTAGGCGACCTTTTTAGGGTAAAAATCCGTTTAAAATGGGCAATTATACCATTTTTCAGATGTTCGAAAATCCTAGGAGAGGCAGGCAAGCAAGAAATTTTACAACAAATGTTCCGAAAATTCTAGATCTCAAATCGTCTTCCGAACAGATATTTTCCGAAAATTGACGTTGGGTGCCCCTGTAATAAATCCTTTATTGACCAAGATTGTTCGGTCAAGATGACTGGATATTGGCCTCGTTCTTTTTTTGCGTGTTTATGGACCTCGACTTCGTCTCGGTCCATAAACACGCAAAAAAAGAACTTGGCCAATATACAGTCATCTTGACCTCACGCTTGGTCAATAACCCATACGTATTAAATTTCATTTTTAAAGTTTTTTTTGGTAAACACGGTCTTGTGACTCGGGTACCCAAGACAACCCTTCCCCCCGAGTTACCCTGTGCGAGAAAATTTTTCTCTCATTTGTTTAAAACATCTATCAACCGTTTACTGGAGGGCGAGATAACTCGGGGAGGCGAGTTGCCTCGCCTCCGCAGGTCCAAATAACCGTGGCAGGCGATTCAACTTTTTCGCATGTAAACAGTTTGGCTCGACTACCCGAGACACAGCAAAAGTATGTTGATGCTCAAAAAAGCTTCCTTCCCGGGTGCCCGAAAGAGCAACTCTTTGCTCTGGGAACCACTGATTATATTTAGTGACTAGTTTACATTTAGCCGCAAGATTATGTACGTCCTTAAGAAATCAATAATTGCTATATGTACATGTACGTGTATATAGCAAGATATAGCAAATATCCCCATATTTTGAAAAGATGCCCTCTTACTGGTAATGAGCTTACTTGAGTGTACTGGATATGTTGAAGTAAGGGTTTTTTTACACTTTGTCTCATTTCATACATGTAGATAACATTCAGCACAAAATTTGTTGATGCAATGGATATCTACACTGACGAATGAATGTCAGCTGATTTGATGTTATTTTGGCCTTCATCATATCTTCTGTTAGGTGGAGATAGGCAGATTATTTGCTGCCTGCAATTTATACATTTTGGTCAACTAAAATGCTTTTTAGGCTAGGGTACTTCCCTTACCTCAGAACCAAGTAACATCGCAACTTGTCCTGCCTCCTATGAAGTAGTAAAATGAAAGGGTGTAAGAGTTGACAGGATACTAATAATGATAGTAGTTGTGAGCAGTGGTAAACATATTATTTAACTATAAATATAGATGTATTTATATATTATGTTATCCCAACGACAAACGTCAAGGTTGCAAAAGTTACGGTTATTTTTTGCATAAGTACGTGATTCTCTAAAATTAAACTGATGCAAATGCTAAGGAGAATGGCAACTGGCATAATTGGACAACAACTTGTCTCCAAAATTCAGTATTTGTCAAATACATGTACCAGATGCAAAGAATCGCTGTATAATAGCAAATTCTTAAATGTGATGAAAAGGTGCTGTACTGAATTCATGCATTTCTTCAAACATGTCTTTTTGGTTTGTTTGCTTTCTTCCAGTTTGCAAGCCTGTTGTTGCGACGTATGATGCTTTCGAGTACATTTGTCTTCCTTGTAATATTTGGTAAAGGAAAGTGGTTGAACAGTCAACAAGGCTGACAGATTGACATATTGAGGATCATGATTTAATTCACTTCAGGTAATTTATGTTCATGAAAGCAACAGTAATAATTGGGCTACCATCATTTGTGTAATAGTTTCATTTGTCCATATTATATTGTATGATGCTATATGTAAGTACCCTTTCAGCGACATGAACAACAGAATTTCCTTCTACTTCATCTGCATGTTTAATCAGTTTTCCTTGTGTGTGAAGGGTAAAGTAGAGAGGAGCCTTTTCCATTGACCCAACCCAGTCATATACCTCCTTCAAAATAGTGGAAAGAGACATAAATTTTAGTTAAAATAAACAATCAATAATTATTATCCTGAAATGTACTGGTACTTAATGTATCTATAATGTTTGCTTCATTTTCACCTGGTACAAAGCATTCCTAGAAAAGTATCTTGTTATTGGCTCCTCTATGTTGTTCAATCTCACTCGTAGTTGAACCCCATCATTTGGTTCTGCAAGCAGTCTTAGGTGTCGCTGCTTTCTGATGTTTATCTACAAATAACATGGAATGTACATGTACATGTACATGACTGAATCTCGGAATTTGTGTGGAGAAAAGTACTGTAAGAGGTAGTTTTATTGTTTTATAGAACTTGAGGTATGGTCTAGTAATAATCATTTCATATTCCGTACCGATAAGACAAAATCTATGTTTGTAAAATGGGCCTAGGCAACGCACTAAGATTACATGTAGTGTTTCCAATGTCGATTAGATGAGAGTTAAACCAATCATAACGAAGTTTCAGATAATACATGTACCACACGTCATAAGTTACTTGGAGTCTATGTTGATCAAGAGCTTAATTTTAGTGACTGTGTTGAACACTAAGTCTTTTGTAAGAAACTAGTGAAACTTGTAATTCCAAGAGCAACTGCCACAGGGGATTTTGTAGACAACATCAGGTTGTGAAGCTAATGGAGGTCGTGACAACAACAAGAATTTCCGATTCCTACATGTACATGTAAGTCATGACAACCTCATTAGCTTCACAACCAGATGTTCCTTAATTAAGAACAGGAAACAATGTGTAGCTTTAAAAATTAAAAAAAAATCATGACAGCCAGTTGTATTGTTACATGTTCACTTTTATCTTCCAAAGGTTCCTGGTGGTAAATATTAAAACAGAAATTTGACTTAACATTATTTCAAGTAGTTTGAAATAGTAAATAGCTGGAAGCCAAGTTTGTAGATTATATTGAGGTCTAATTCGTTTGTTATGGTAATCAAGTTAACTGCAGAAAGATATTCAACTACTCTGCTATTCCTAACAAAGACAACTTAGTTAATCTTCAGTAACGGGAGCAACTGCTCTTATTAGAATCTCACTACAATCACCACAATACAGTAGTTCTGTATGCTTAAAAAATCTGACCACTGCAGGCAAAGTTTCTGGTTGTCGTTCTTTTTCCGCGAAATCATCCAAGCTCCGAAACGACGCTCCGAACCAACACCCACTGCAGTGTGAAAATTGACTTCCGGGGAATGTTAAAAGAAAACTAACTGCAGAAGGAGGCATTATTCAGATTGTGGGACGAAATTATCAAAAATCATCCTGCTTAGATTTGGCTATATCCAGTCATTTATGATAGGCAAACAATTGAAAAATAAAAATTATTGCTCTGAGCAGAAGGGAGAAGGGCATCAGGAGGGCGTTGAAATGTGATTTAATAGCAGCCGATGTGCATTAGAACAATGCTGCTTATAAGTTGGAAACGCTATTTCACTATGGCAACGGCTTGGTCTGATTAACAATAATATTCGTCAGAAGGACCACACGAGTGAATATCGTTATCTTCAAATAGCAAAGAAGTGTTTCGTATAAAATAAAAAGTGGAAAGACGTACAGTGGCGACGACAAAATATGGACTTGAACCTGCTCATCGATTTGGAGAGAGGCCCTCGCACGGATTTGATCAGATGGCTTCAAACGCGGCATTTGTTGGCTAATCCTCTAAGTTGTGCGCAGTGCAATTGTGCTACGGAAATGAAGGAGAGAAATGACGACCACATAGATGGGTTTTTTTGGTAAGCAGGCTTTCTTCTGGATGTGAACAGTTAATGTACCGTCTGAGATCGATATCAATCAAAGACAATAGAATACAATGCTATGTGAATAAATAGATAAGTAGATTGAGTTTAATTGTTGTATTTGATAAGAATTTTATGTAGCTTCCCATTCGACAGGGATTACAAAAAAAGAAATCAGCAAATGTAGGAAAGTAGATTATGCCGATCGTAATTTGTTGCGAACAGTTTCAAAGTGGTAAAATTTACCTACTCGAAGGTTGATTGCTTTGTGTTTCACATCCTTCGCAGGAGATGCTCTGGATGCAAAAAAAGGAGAAGCCTGCGTACTAACAGCTTCTTTGGGGAATTTCCCAAAGTGTCACTCGGAACACTTCTCCGAGTGATATTTTCCTTCACTCAAGAAGATTCTCAAAAGAGGATAACAGAGAACGTAAATTTAAATATGAATCTGGTCTCACAGATCTGTAGAAGATTACAAGATTTTTGTGCTGTGGATCTTCAATATCGACCAGTCATACCATTCGGAGGAGCCGGAGCTGTAGTGAAGTGTGACGAAAGCAAGTTTAACCACAAAGCTAAGGTAACATGTCTACATGTAAAACATGTCTTAAGGGGTGTGACTTTTAAATTTTCAAACCGTTGCTAAGGATGCTTAAAAAAGTCATTTCTTCAGTGCCTGTAACTCTACTGCACGATTTTCTAGTTTAGACAAAAAATGGCAGGAACTGAAACCGTTTTTCAACAGCCAATGAAATATGGCCTTTGTTGGATTCGAGTCTCTCTTTCCCGACCGCTGGTCAAGGGAACGCTGACTCTGGGAACGAGATTGACTCACAGTCATTCGGTTCCTTCGATCTAATGGTCCCTATTGTTATTATCCGGTGAAAAAAGGGCATCTTCCTTTCTTTTCCTGAGTTTTTACATGTTTTTCACTGAAAAGCACGGCAGAGGACTGGGACTAGTTGTGCATGCGCCTTTCATTTGAAGTGATGTCAGATTTCAATTGAAAAAGTTACTTCAAAGAACCATCTATGCAGCCTTTTTTGTAGGGTTTTTAAATAAAAACTTCTTTGTCAACCATTGTCTTTCTCTTGTTTAAGTGGTACTTTGATCAAAAAATCATTTCCTTTTTTTCTTCAGATTTTGAAAGCGTGTTCGCTTAACACCTAACTTGCAAAATTTTGAGCTTTGAGTTTTATCCAAAGGCTGTTTATTTTGAGTGTAAGTTTTGGATTTCATGGTCCGCCATTACTCACGTTCAAAACTGGCCGATTGGACCTCAGAGGGTTGGGTCTAGAGAAAATGACGTCATTTACTCACTAGCTTAAAATTTCAGCGTGTAAACACAATTTATTATATATGCAAAACACGGGTTGAAAAGTCTGAAAGCCCGAAACTCCTGTGCTGCATATTAATTGGGCCGCGTACACACGCATTGCATTCTTAAACTAGTGAGTGTTTGACGTCATTCTCTCCTCGACCCAGCTCTCTCAAGATTTTAAAGTTAGTAATGGCGGACCAATAAATAAGAAAATTCCGGCTAAAATAAACAGGTGTCTTTTTAAAATCAGAACTTAAAACTTGGTTGAGTTGGTGTTTAGTTAACATAGTTTTGAAATCCAAAGGAAAAACAAAATTTTTTTTTGGTCGTAGTACCACTTTAAGCATCATTTGTAAAAAAGGAAACTGAGCGACCGAAATGGCGGGCATGGGAAGAGTATGCATAGTTCTAAATAATAACGTGAACAATAAAACAAAAAGGCACAGTAAAGTGGTTTCCCTAGTATTGACATGGAGCTTAATGATATGAACTCGCGCATTGTCTTGATAATGAAGCCGATGGTTTATCACTAACTGAAAAACTGTCTTCAGTAACCCTAACCCGGCCAGACTTACTATTTTACTCTGTCTAACGCCGGAGGATTTTACTCGTCAATGGAAAAATCGTCTGGAGTAGAAGCGGAATTATTTGAATTTTGATATTCTTGATTACTGTAGTTTTTTACCTCAATGTTTCTTGATCACCTATTGACTTAATGATTTTCTCAGTGGTAACGGGCTGAACATCCTAGCACGGTCTCTGAAACTGGGCTAGAATTTTCAGCCCGCGCAAACGGGCTGAAAAAACCGCAAAAAGTCCATGTAATCGAAATGAAATTTCAGTCCGGGCTGAAAAAGGAACGTGAGCATGCGCATCGACTGTGTTGTCGCATCTCAGTAAATTTTAGCACGAAAATGTGCGTATTGCGCCCGGGCTGTGATTCATCATGTAATCGCAACAACATTTCAGACCGCTGGGTGGGGCGAAATTTCATCCCGGGCTGGAACTTGCCATGTAATCAGGCCCTTAGGCCCATGGAGAATTTCAGCCTCGGCCGAAATTTCGCTTCGCCCATCAAGCTGAAATGTTGTTTCGATTACATGATAAATCTCAGCCCGGGCGCAAAAAGTGAATTTGCGTGGGAAAATTTACTGAGATGCGAAAACACAGTCGATGCGCGTGCTTACGGTCCTTATTCAGCGCGGGCTGAAATTTCATTTCGATTACATGGAATTTTTTGCTGAGATCTTGGCCCGTCTAACCAGGACGAAAACCATGTAATCAGACCCTGGTTTCGTATCATTTGGTGTTCAAACTTCTGCTTCATCCAGATTCGGTATCATCATTCATTGTGTCTAGGTATGGATTTTTTTTTTGTAACTCAACATTAAGCACAAGGTTATTGGAGAAACAAGGGGACTGTCAACCCGGAATGCACAAATTATATAGGGAGTCCAGGGGCATGCTCCCCCGGAAAAAAGTTTTGAAAATAGGACTCTCGGAAACGCCATATCCTCCATTCCCTGGTTCGAACGTAATTCATTCATACGTGTATTTTGTCTGATTCTCCCGAGCCGTAGTACAAAGATTCATGGTTCTTACATTTTTTGTAACTATGATCCATGATTCATCATTCCGCTTCCAGCCCCGAAACGCCGGTACGTTGTGATGTAATGGGGTTCCATACCCACCATCCGAGTTCGCATCATAACCTTCTCTTTAATTGTTTCTGTCAGTACAACAGGGGAAGGAGGCCTGCTCGTGATACATTGGTATTTGGCATCATCACAGCTGAATACAGTCCTGCCAGAGGGTATTTCACAGTAGTTGACAGGAGAGACGCCGCTACCCTTTGTCCTATCATAGAGCAGTGTCTTTTGCCTGGCAGTGAAGTCCACCCGCCTTGCTAACGTCCAAAGACACCGTGTTGTCGTGCATGCCCGTAATTTCGTGGATCCTCGCACCGGTGTGCACACCCAAGAAGTGGAGTCGTGCTGGAGTCAACTCAAATTAGGATTGAAACGGAAGAAAGGCATTAGAAGAAAAGATCTACAGTCTTACTTGGACGAGATGATGTGGAGGCAATGGAGAGGTGGCGATCATTTGCACATAATTATGGAAAATCTTTTAGCCATTATTCCCCAGCAATTTGAAGTGAATAGACTAACGTTGTGACGATAAGTTTTACAGTGACAAGTTATTTTCAAAAAGTGGTTTAATTAATCGGTTTTTCCGTTGTTCAGGAATGAAAATCGAATTTTTGTTGTCAACTGGAATTAAATAACAATTATCTGTACTCTTTTGGACATAACTGAAGTAACTAACATAACTCCGTATTTTGCGGATTCTTGTTCCAAGCCAACCTGGCGTGTTTCAATGAAATATATCAAAATGTGAATGATCTTGTTTTAACTATTTTTTGACCTTGAACTGACAAAGTTATTTTTAAGGCTTCTAACTTTGTCGTGATTCCTATTCGCTGGCTATTGATAGTTGACTCTGAAATGGCTTTTTTCCTTTTCCATTCGCTCGCTGAGGGTGTGCTTCTTTTCTTTTTAAACTCATGCGGTTCAAGAAAAAATCATTGCCAAACTGGTGAATTCCAAAGTAAATTTCACTCGAAAAACTGATGTCGTACTCATCGCTTTGTGATTCATGCGATATCGGTTTCTAGCGTAAGATGTACCGTGGTATTTACTAGTTATGCAATGAATTTTCTACAGAAGAAAGCAAACTAAGAAAATGATTTAATTATTTAAGCAGCAACCGGAAGCATCAAAACGCGGACAATTCGAAACCTTTTATTTTCACTATCCATACAGGCAGTAAGAATAAATAACCTGGGAGCTCCGCTCTTAGGCTTGGCTAAATCTATATATTAAGTTAAATCCCACTTAACCATATCTGTGTTATTTATTTACGGTTCAATTAATAGCCAAGTCGCGTTTAGACCTACAAGGTTTACTTTTTTGAGGACGAGCTTTTCAAAGGGTGTCTGCCAGCACAGAGTACCCACACTCGGTAAGCACATCGTACAGATCGTCCACATTAATATGACACCGCTGACTAACAAAAGCCAGTGCGGCATCACAGGGATTCAGAGTTCGTTTGTCAAGATAACGGATTTCTTTTGGGCTGACGCCTAGCTTCTCAGCAACATTCTTCCACTCCTCTCCAGCTGCAACACAAACGGACATTTCTTCTTATTCCAGGATCTTCTTAGGATCAGTCATTTCAGAATCCACCCATTGTATTATCAGTGTTATCTAATAATTTTTGCCTAACATACAGGCCCGTTAAACAATTGACTAGCTGAAAACTTGGGAAGGGACTAAAGATAGCAAGGCAATCACAGGCCTTGTGCCTATCAATAACACCCCTGTGTGTTTCAGATGGTCAACCGACTAAAACGAACACCCACCGAAGGGATTGAATTTTCGCATGCAAATGATGCCACTGTACACACTGGCAAAATGCTGCATAAAGATAACGCTGAAGCGATTTTTCAGAGGGATCTTTAGATATGAACAAAAATAATGAAAAATGGCAGATAAATGGCTTTTGTGCTTCCCTTCTCCGGAATGAACAGCTCAGCTCAGCTCAGCTATTTGCCTTTCCTGTGCTCAAATCTAGACTGGTCTGCGCATATCAGGTGTTAACGTAGGTAATCTACCCTGGGTTAGGCGCATGCAATCTGTCCGTCGTCTGCCAGTACAGTCCTTCAGATCATCCGTCCATTGACGACTCTTGGACGTCCTCTACCTTTCTTCCTTTCTACTCTTCCCGTAAGAATTGTTTTGGGTGGACATGTCATGTCTCGTTATACGACCAAAGTAGGATAGTTTGAAACTCTTAGCTGTTGCCAGAAGTTCTGTTTGGACACCTAATGCGCTGAGGACATTCATTTTTAACCTTGTCTTTCCAACTGTTTTTTGTCATTTTGCCTCGGAATGAACACGCCGTGTAAATCCGAGTTAAAACACTGACAGTCAGAATCTTCATTATTCCCCACGACACCTGTTTTCAAATTACGGCAAAAAATAACTAGGAAAGGGAGTATTCAATTTCCTCTGGTAATGGGAACAGCAATGTGCTACCTCATTTTCACTACGTATTTAACTTACTGCTTAAGTCAATTGTAAGTTCTCTCATCTGTGAAACCGGGATACTGCGAATATCAAGGTTCCCTGGTAGCAAGGGACCTGCAAGAAAAAAAAATTGCTCATTATGATAAACAAGAAAAAATGAGACAAGCAAAAGAGATTAAATAAAAGCGAATGTGCAGGCGACCATTCTACAATAATAATAAAAACCCGCTGTAATGGGCGAGGCGGTTGGGGGCAGGTACAAAACACAGGTCATTGTTTTTCCAACACAGAAACAACCCTAACCGTTTGCCAATGCTAACATTAGCCCTACACACGTTTGTTTAGGCCTAAGGTTAGCTTTAATGAATGCTTAGGATTCTTTCTGTATTGGTAGATAATGACCTGCGACTTGCGACCTGTGTTTTGCACCTGCCGGGCGGTTGTGAGATAAATTCAACGCTAAGGACCACGCCCAACCGATGGAATTGTGTATGCGAGGCTGTGGTATAAAATAGTATATTCTATATTACTCTGTGTTTTCATTTTGAAAATGAAAGCCATTATTTTGCAGACGACGTGTGCCCACTTTGCCATAATATGGCAATTTATAATGGTAATAGGACTGAGTGGATTCCAATGTGGTCTGTGATCATACGAGTGATTAACAAAATCGGACGACCGCGTAGCGGGAGTCTTATTTGTTTAATCACGAGCATGATTACAGACCGAATTGGACGACACGAAGTCCAGTTACCAATTAATCATAACCATTACAATTTCCGAGAAAACAAATGCATTCCCTTTTCACTGTCTAATGTTAAAAATTCGTCCGTTTAGGAAAATCCCCAACTTGGTAGGGTAGGTGGTTGTTGCTATGATTATTGTGACAAATTCTATGATTGGTGGATTAAGCTGAGCGCACTTAATATGATTGGCTGATGTAACTGTCCGATTACAGCCAACTGTCCGATTTCACGGTCCGATTACAACCCTAGTAAAAATAAAGCAGTTAACGCACCAATCAATTTTCACAAAATTGTAATGGTTATTATTAGGGCTAAAAAAACCTCATTGGCTCACTCATGAGTTAATTTCCTTAATACTAATAACAATTTATTTTCACACGATAATCAGATTAATACATATCAAACGTATTTTTTCCTGACAAGATTTAACTTTCATTGACAACAGTACATAGACCTGCACAAGGTATCTGGCACTTAAGTGTTTCCGTTTGCTGAGATTTATTGCTTTTGTCTGGCTCACCTCACGGTTGAGTCTACCTTTGTATTCGAAGCAATGACAATCACTGCATGTTTACAAACTCACCAGTTGTCCCTGCTGGCGTAATTTCTCTAAGGTGCTTGACAACCTCAATCCTATTTGAATCCTTTGCTCTCTTTGCTAGACAACGGATCATTTTCTTTGTTTCTGGGTTGGTTGCTCCAAACACGTTTCGTCCAAATGTAGACTCTCTTTCAGCTGAAGTACAATTTCTTTTGGATCACATGAACGCGACGTAATCGATTCGACAACATTACCAAGAAGCCGGGCGAGCAAATTGTCTCCACTCTCTAAAGAAAAGTAAGAGATAAACCTGATTGACTTTTTATTTACACTATGCTGCTGTATTTACAATAACCTTTAACAATTATTTGCTGCTCAGCGTTCGCTGGGAACATTTCTGTAATGATCAGAGCCGAAAACTTACAGTACACTACAGTTTACTGTATAGGATCCACCGTATGAAGTATGTAACCTACTAAATAACGCACTGAATGAGCTTAACAAATAGTGTATCACTAACTCATAACACCGCACTCTTCAAAATGTGAAGTGGTGTTGTTCCACCGGGAACTGGTCCACTCCCTTTGATCACCATTGGGAATGTTAACGTTGCATGGGTCTATCTTACAAGACTGCTAGGCATTACTATCGACAGAAAGCTTACTTGGGCGAATCATCTTAAGGAATTAAGGAACAACTTTGTCAAGAAATTGAACTTATTGAAAAAGTGTTCTTTTCTTAAGAGAAAATCACTTCTTAACCTATACTTTAAGGTGATTCTCCCTTCAATAACATACGGCATCGCTATCTGGGGGAACTGTAACAACCTGGATTATATCAAATCCCTGCAAGCCCTGCACTGTCGTGCCGGAAGGTTAATTTTTAATTTGCCGCGAGACACACCATCAGTACAAGTTATGGAACTCACACAATGGGACTCGATTTATGATGTGTATAAACGAAGTCTTGTCAAACTAATCTATAACATAGCCAGCGATAATATGCTCGCAATGATTTCGGATTTAGTTGTATGGCGTAATAGTCCGTATAACCTAAGAGGACATAATAAGGCCGTCGTTCCACGATTTTCCACTTATTTCATGAAAAATTCTGTTTGTTACAGAGGAGCTCTACTGTGTAACTGTGTTTCAGAATATTTTGATGATTCTTGTAATTTTAAACAATTTTATTCAAAGGCAAAAGCTAGTCCGATGTTTAAGGAAATCAGATTTGCGATAAAGTAAATTAATTTCCTATGTTTCATTCATTTTTCAGTAGGTAATTAGATAATTAGATAATTAATTAGATAAACAACCCCTCAAGCATGTAGTGCTTAAACTCTAATCGTGTTTTTAAATAAAGGATTTTACTTACTTTACTTTACACCAGAAACTTACCTATACCATAGGATAACAGTCTCCCATCAATCGCATCAGTTGCTCTGTATATATAATTCAAAGGGAATAGAGAACACGAAGAACAGCGTTGGAGAACAAAGGAAATAAAATGAAAATAAAGTCAAAAGATAGAAGAAAATTAGTCGTTGTTTTAAAATATTATAATGGTCTGAAATGAAAAGAAATCATAATTATCGTTAATTATACTAAGGAAACAGACATCGATGATCTCCAGTCAGCAAATACGCGAGCAGCAGAGGAAAGCTCTTTCGTTCTAGGGCCAGAATAAGGAAAAAGGAACAACAGGAAAGAAATCTTGACGGTCTTGGTATGAAAACCGCCAAAACAATCAGGACTTGATCAGGACTTCACCGCGCGGATGAGAGGAGACCTGAGATGAACCGCTGTTGGTGACATTGACTGACGTTTCCATAACCTGAGGATAGGTCATGTTCATCATCAAGTGATTTTGGTAGAGTGAGTGAACGGTATAGGCCTTCCGAATTTGATGTTGTACCTCTGCAAAATTATATTGGTGTACGCAATGTATGGAACCAGTTATACACTATTCAAAACATTAACAGATTCCATAGCCAGTTTACTTCAGCTTTGGCCTATGCCCACTAGAGACCATTTCAAGTTCGTGACTTTCTGGCATGTCTCATGTCCTAGGTCCGTGTTAAGCCTTTGGTCCAAATAAGCAAACAATTTAGCTAATTTCCTAACAGCCAAGCACCTCATTACACTAAAAATTATTGTAAGCGGCAATTACCTCTTCAGGAGGGCACGAAAACCAAGCTGCAAACTCCTCGACGCAAACTTTGTTAATAATTGCAGCCGCCGACCTGTTGCATGTAATAAACTGATCGGTGCTTTGCAACTCAGATTCAGATAAGAAATGAAGACATTCCTCTTGCTCACAACCTTCTTTGTGGTGAGTGCGGCAATACGTGATCAGTCTTCCATGACAACAGACCGGACAAACGACTCCAGCTTCATATCTCATCCGCTTCATCCAACAGAATTATTTACGCATACACTCAAGAACCAAAACGAGCTGTCTGTAAACAGCGCCAGCGCAGAACACTTCAAATGAATTGTGTTGAACTCCACACGAAATGTTTAGCTTTGACTGAAAATCACCTTTCTGCCCAGGAGTGGCATTTCCTCTGTGGACAACGACTTCAATGAAGGAGGTATTACACAAGAGTACAACAGAGCAATTTTCGTCCCCAGCGGCGTAAAACCTGGAAAAGTTCTTAAACAATTGAGGATGCAGTGAGCTCAAAAATTCATTTTGGCCCCACTGAAAGAACTGTAACACGAGCCGCGGAAACAAGCTCGAAGTAACTTGTCCAGATTCAAACTTGAGGAATAGAGAAGGGAGTTCTGCAGAGGCAATCAACTCGGTGATGGCCTGTGGTGGGTGCGACATTAACATGGATGGCACCAAGTATTGCTTATCACAGGAATCATCTGACGAAGGCCAAGAGCATAACAAGCTGAATTTCTCCATAATTGCAATGAGGGTTTCGAAGGTTTCATGCTGTTTTATCAATGGGCCCCACACATGCTTTAGCAGCTTTTCTACCATGATTCCTTCTCTCTCGAGCTTGAGCCACAACTCTTTAAACTCTTTCTCTCGATGATTATAACGCTCAACAGTTATCACTTTCTTGAACACATCAATCAACCACTGAGGATCCAAGACAACCAATTTGTTTAATTCAGGAGTGTCATCAAAATGCATCAAAATTCTTTGATCATGCAAAAAGTCAAGCAATGTTACAAATTCTTGTTCGTCGTGAATATGACACACTTCAGATGCGATTCGTTTCGCATGCTCAAAATAAATCCATCTATGACCTTCATGCAAGGTATCTTGAAGTGCTTTCTCATACCTCAACCACTTGACTGGAATGACCTCTTTCATCTGTGGCAGCTCTTTGGCAACTCCTGCAATGCTCTCTCGTAAGCGCACCACTTCTGGACACTCTGATTCAAGGCCTTCCTTTGTGTTATCCACTACAAAGACATCATACAACTGAGTCATGTATGGTTTGGTCTCTAATGTTCCAAACACTTCAACGGCCAGGTCCAAAGGAATTTTCCCTCCACAAGGTTCATCAGCGTGCGAGCAAACTAAGAAAACAGGCGGAAGTTTTTTGGGAAGAACTGCGGATGTCGACGTTGAATACTCAGCATGATCTTCATCTGGACTGGAGAGCGATGAAACTGAAGTCATCCAAAAGTCCAGATAATCTTGGTTAGCTCTTGTGCTCAACTTGTCTTCAGTTTTCTTGAACACTCCTTGCTTTTTCACGGGCTGCGCTCTTTCATAAGGATCTCGACTAAGATCATAAACCAGCAGGTAAATTGCTTTTGACGTAAGAAAAAGTGGGTGAGTCTCATAGTAAACGGACTCTCCGGCAAAATCCCAAAAAACCGAATAAATATCCTGTTCATCTTCGATCTTGTAAGCTTCCTCTTGCAATTTCTTAATCAAGGTTTCCATCTCTTCAGGTATATCAGATGAGGAAGGAGGATTACTACTTTCTTTCGAATGTGATTCAAGAGACTTGCAATCGGCTGAAGTTTCAAAAGCGTGTCTCTCATCACCGAAGTCTGTCACGGTAGTTCTGGATTTCTTCAAAGAGTTTTCACGATCTTTTGCGGTTTCAAATTGTGTACTTATTGTAAAATTTGCGGATGAATCATCTGTATCATGAATTCTCGATTTAGACAACGTTGAAGGATCCTTGGGAAGCTCGTTGCTTGCATTTACCCCTTGTGCCACTGCTTCAATCATGGGAGACTTTTCAGACATGACAGTAGATTCCTCAGAAAATAATTCTTGTTCCTTTAGATTTTCAACAACCAGTCGAGCTAAATTATGCTCATAGGTTGTCATCACCTGATCGTTTGCTACTTGATCCGTCTCTCCAATCTTCCAAATCTCAGTGTTGACTTAAAAGTAGGACGGATCAACATCAATCCCAACAGTGCTGCTCTCATCAGGATTGAACCGTATTCCCCTAAGTGACTTCTTCAGGCTTGTCTTTCCTGCGCGGTCCTGTCCAATCAACATAATTGGAATCCTTCTTACATGCGCCTTACCTTCTGTAAGAGCCTTGTTATATGCCTCCAAAGCCTTGGGACCACGTAAATTAATTTCAGGAGGAGTCACTGTAAAGAAAACGAATCAGGGACTAGCAAAATAGCAGACCGCCTGAAAACACACTTTTTGACTTCTTCAAATGCAAAACCGAAATGATTAAGTGATTTTTTACTGGAAAAGGGGGGAGGGGGGGGGGAGGCAAATTTCACTGACCAATCACCGTGTGTAGTATCGTCTTTCTCATAAATATATTTCAAATCTGATTCACTGAAATAATTCTTTGAAATCGAGGAAAATATTCTGCCACCATTCGCCGAGATTGAAAAGAATAATTGTTTTAGTATAAACTCACGAAATCCCAACAGCAATTGCAGAAGAAAACCATCCAAAGTCGATTTAATTGACGACCAATCTCGTTCCCAGAGCCCAAGTGTACCAAAAGACACGTGGTCTCTGGGAACGAGATTGATTGACGACATCTCAATTCATGCGTGGAAAACGTGCAAGCGGCACACTGGCAAAACAAAGCCATGCGCGAAAGTTTTTACAGAACCTTTAAACATAGCAAATCTAAATAACGTAAACAGCAAAATGGTCATTGAACACCGTTTAAATCAGCAATCTAAATCGAAAAACATTTTCACCGTTCGCTCAAAGTTTTAGTCGTTCATTTGAAATGGAAATTGAAAGTGCAGTTGGTAAAGGATCCACATGAAATTGCGGCTCTAATTGAGGTGAGTGTTGGTTTGTTGTAAAATGACCCGTCTTGTTTCCTTGCAGCCACGTAGAACTTTCTTAAACATCTTTTTTTAATTCCTCAATTTCAGTAACAAATTCGTTTTGCTGGGCGACCAGTGCTACAAAATAAAATTACTTTAAGTGAAACAAATTGTTGGTGTGAACATTATTTAATTTTCAGCAGTATATATCTGGAAAAACGAAGTCAAACACCGGTTGACAAAAGTATGAACTCTTCTCTTATTTTTGAAAAAACTTTCAGGCCAAATTTTGTGGCCCTTTTTGTATTCTGTAGCACAGCATCATCTTGTATTATCAATATTTCCGAGTCAGAAATACTGGCGAGTTTACGCCGGCCATTTTGTTTTGTTTGGATCACGCATTATTTACTCCGTAGGTAGTGAATAATGCTCATTTACTCCGAGATGCGAACCAATCAGCTTGCTTGAAACACCAAGATCACTGAGTGAGTATATACTAAATGTGTTTATTTATCTTCTGTCTGCCGCTATTCACCTCGGTTTCAACGAATAATTGTTAAATATTTGAAGTGCGGGTCATAGACGAAAGAGAGAGGTGATCCCCACACTTAATTATCTGGATAATTTAAGCAATTGTCTCCTGTACACAGCTAAAAAATTTAGGTGGCTTCAATGGCATTTGTACCCATCGCCTGTGAAATGCAAGTGTAATGCTCTGAGAGACGGGTGCTTAAATTATCTTGATAAGAGCGAGGATCACTTCTCCATTTCAAAGTCCAATTCTTACATGTCACATCAATGTGGCAGAAGTTCGAAAAGCCGCCAACCTGGTTTTCTGTGCATTTTTATTCCAAAAGGTGATTTAAAGTTATATGTTACCTATATTTGCAAAACGCACCTTCTTTCCTTGCCCGGCCATCCAGTTTTTTGGTACTTGTCAAACGGTTCGCTTCATTGCATTCAGCGTCTTTACGCAAGTCACTAATTGAAGAATGAGCACCACCGAGGCTACCATGAGTAACTCCTTCTTCGGTCCGATCACCCACTTCTCTTGCGTTGTTTGATTGCTCTTCGTGGCATTCAGTTGTTTCTTGAATGTCACCATGCGACTTGTGAGTCTTGCTGGGATTGCTATAGGCACTTCCTTCCTCTACCACGTTTCCAGCTTGTTTCGCGATGTTCGAATCCTTCTTGTGGTATTTACTAGCTTTCTGCATGTTTCCAAGTGCTTGATATGCATTGCTAAGATTAGAATAGGCACGTCGTTCTCCTGCGCGGTCACCTACTTCTTTGGCAATGCTCAAACGCTTTTTGTGACAATCAATAGATTTTTGAAAGTCACCTAAAGAATAGTAAGCAACACCGAGATTGCCATAGGCACCTCCTTCGCCTGCCCGATCACCGACTCCTATGACAATGTTCAAACGCTTTTCATAAAACTCAATGGCTTTTTGGAAGTCACCAAGCGAGTAGGAAGCATTACCGAGATTAGCGTAAGCGCGTCCTTCCCCCGCTCTATCACCCACCTCCTTGGCAATGTTCAAGTCCTTTCTATGATACTCAATAGCTTTTCGAAAATCACCGAGTGACCAGTAAGCGTTACCAAGGTTACCATTCGCACGTCCTTCTCCTGCACGGTTACCGACTTCTTTGGCGATATTTAAATCCTTTTCATGAAATTCAATTGCTTTTGCAAAGTTATCGAGTGCTTGATATGCATTGCCAAGATTGCAATATGCACGTCCTTCCCCGGCCCGGTCACCTACTTCTTTGACATTGATCAAATGTTTTTCGAAATAAACAGTGGCTTTCCGAACTCAAGTGTATTAAGGCTTGACCAATCTAATTATTATGCATATTTTTATTTGAAGTAAAGCGTTTGTCCAATGTCTATGAAACTTAGCAGAAAGTTTTTTATCGGTGCTGTTATTGATTCGCCAAAATATTTTGTATCGCATTTTGGTCACGTGACCCTAAAACAACTTATAACGTTTATATCCTTTATTCAAAAATGGGGAACATTTATACTTCAAAATTTTGAAAACGTTTGGCATTAACACGTTTAGTACAACTGTGCCTATCGAATGCCGCCTTTTAATGTGGTACTCCGTATTTACCTTTTAAGATATTTGGATGTTTATCATGTCACGTGACCTATTTTCCTCAATTGTTCATTGCTCTTAACATGTGGACATAATTAAAAGGCGGCATGACAAAGCCCTTAGAAGGGGTCATCGAATAATCAAGAAACAAGATTGATATAATGTAGCTGAATGTTCCCCATTTTTGAGTAAAAAATATAACTGTTATAAGTTGATTTCGGGTCACGTGACAAGCATGTGGTACGGGATATTTTGGAAAAGTTATAACAATACCGATAACTAACTGCCTGCCAAGTTTCATAGGTCCGGGACAAATGCCTTCCCTTCAAATAAAAATATGCATAATAATTAGGCTGGTCAAGCCTTAATACACTTGAGAAACTGACCCAGAGACAAGTAAGCATTACCAAGATTGCCATAAGCAAGACCTTCTCTTGCCCAGTTCCCCACTTCTAGGGCAAAATTCAAATCTTTTTTATGATAATCAATGGCTTTTCGGAATTACTCCAAGGGCTTGATATGCATTGCCAAGATTGCAAAAGGCGCGTCCTTTTCCTGACCGATCACCTACTTCTTTGGCAATGTTTAAATCCTTCTCATGACACTCAATGGCTTTTCGGAAGTTACCGAGTGAATGGTAAGCGATACCGAGATTGCCATATGCACTTCCCTCTCCTGCCCAGTTACCAACTTCTTTGGCAATGTTCAAACGCCTTTCATGATACTCAATGGCTTTTTGAAAGTCGCCAACCGAATTGTAAACATTTCCAAGATTGCCATAAGCTCGTCGTTCTCCTGCTCGGTCACCAACTTCCTTGGAAATGTTCAAATCGTCTTCATGGTACTCGGCCGCTTTTCGAAAGTCTCCAAGTGTTCGATATGCATTTCCGATATTACCAAAGGCACGGCCTTCTCTCGCTCTATTACCAATCTCTTTGGCAATTTGTAAATCTTTTTCATGACACTCGATGACCTTTCGGAAATACCCTAGTGCTTGATAAACATTACCGAGATTGCCATAGGCACGTCCTTCTTCTGCTCGGTCACCCACTTCTATAGCAATGTTCAAATCAGTTTCATGATACTTAATTGCTTTTCGGAAGTCACCAAGTGCTCGATATGCATTGCCGAGATTGCCGTAAGCATGCCCTTTTGCCGCCTTGTCATTCACTTTTTCGGCAATGTTCAAACTCTTTTTATGATAATCAATGGCTCTCCGGAATGCACCAAGTGCTTGATGAGCATTACCTAGATTGCAACAGGCACTTCCTTCTCCTACCCGATCCCCCAATTGTTTTGCAATCTTCAAATGCTTTTCGTGATGGGCAATCGCTTCGCGAAAGTCACAAATTGAATGGTATACATTGCCAAGATTGAGATGGGCATCTCCTTCGCCTTTAAGGTCACCAACATGTTTTGCAGCGTTGAGATTCTCTTCTAGTTTCGTAATGGATTGTATGGAAAGTATACGGTGTCCACAAAATATCGGATTCTTATCGTATTCAAAAGTTTTCACTTTAGAGAGTGGATTCAAATCTTTGCAGTTGAGAGATTCACCGGATACGTATGGACCGAAGGTGGAACCACAAAGAAAAGTTTGCGGTTTCAACTGTATCCGGATGCGTGTGCACGGGGCCTAAAACCCGGATTGGTTGACTTCCTATTTTTTGCGAAAATAGTAGCATCCTCCCCAAACAAGAATTTGCTATACATATGTTAAAAAAAAAAAAGAAAAGAAAATTATATACTCGCCTCTTGTTTCTTTCAACTTTAAATTAATTTACTTGAGAGACATCAAGAACCTAAAAGTTATGTAATGCATGAGAAAAGAACACCAAACTGAAATCTACAAATACTGAAAGGTTGTATATTAAAAGGGGTTTGGTTTCTAAAGAGTGGTGCTGTGTCGGTGGGGAAGTGAAATACAGAAATGTGAGGTTATCAACTGCGTTGATACGTAAATTGACCACCGTAAAGAATTTCGAAAGCTGACGTTCGAGCGATTCGCACTGACGAAAGGCTATCGCTCGAAACATCCAATGTATCATTTTGTTGTAGGTGTTGGCCAGCGGCCTATACCTGTATCATGCGAACACAGCGGTCAAATGAGTGCGCATGTGCGTGGTTTAAGCACTTCCGGTCTCTTTCCGGAACACACTACGGAACGAACTGTGCGAGAGTTTGTAAATGAAATATTGCTGGGGATCTTTTTTTGGTGGATGAATCATTACCTAAATGACTTACCACGTATGATACCACGTATGACTGAAGACCTTTGCGGTAGTAAACGCAAAAAAGGGGATCCAGTTTTGAGTAAAACTGCTTGCTTATTTTCATTGTGGTAAGGTGAGTAAAAAGTAAACAAAGGCATTACCCCGTAAACTATTTCTGTTTCCTCGGCTCCAACTACGATTTACGTTTATTTTACTTTATTCGGTTTTGGGAAAGACGAGCTACAATTCGATTTGGGCTAACGATCATTTTAGCACGATATTTAAGACAATTTCAGGTAGATCTTTAACCACTGAAAGCTCACTTCGTGGAAAACGTGATTACATGTGGTGAAATTAAGAAATTATATGATCGAGAAGGAAACAAATGTTAAAGTGCTTTTCGGATTCATTAACCAGTACACATGATTTTAGTGTCTTCAGTTCATCACGTGCCAAGCCAGAATATATTGTGCAAAGATTTAAACATCTTAAGAGCCATAATAAATTTAAATACGTGTAGGAATAGCAAACTCAAACTCAGCCTATTAATATATATACCTGTAAAGCGGAAATTAAGAAGGCAAACAGAAGAAATGGTGTACTGTCTAGTCCAAGGATTAACTTATAAATTAGGTCTTCTGAAATCTCAAACCCTGACTGAAGGAAATTGACCTTGTTTCATTCCAGACAAAATCCCTACTCACCCCAAGTGGGCTCAATGTGAGGGCTAATGTGGCAGGAGGTCTAAAAAAGCCATAACCTGTTAAAAAAAAAAATAGTTTCAGGCCAAGCTATCATTTCAAGACAGATGGATGAGTTCAAATCAAAAACCCTCTGTGGAAAGGTTGGATATTGTCAGGAAAAAATGGAAATAGTTGAATTGATTGAGGAGTATTTCACTAGTCACTAACAACATGGCACACTTCAAGAACATATTAACTGCTTGGGATGATGCACTTAAACTAAATTAACTGCTTTCTCGTGTCTTTTGGTTTCAGAGTGTGGAAGTTGTTCCATGTTGCTGGTTTTAATTTGTGACATTCCAGTCTTTGAAATCTTATCTGTATTAGCTGGCACAATTCCTCCCTTGCATGCCTGCTGTCTCCCCTTGATTATCACTGTTACTAGGTTGTGTCCTTTGGTTTTGTCATCAGGTAGTGGAATGGCATGGGGTGTGCATACAAAATGTCCAGATGACTTGAAGCCATTTGTGTGGCTTATGAGAGTTAAAGATCTATTGTTGTCTTATGGTATACATGTACGTGTAAATGTTATAAAAGTCATCCAGTAGACTGATAATCAGTACTTTTGCTAAAGTTAGAGAAAAATACATGGGAATATTCAATGATTAAAAGAGACAAATGGTATTGCGTCTACTTGTTTATGAGCGATATCTGAATTGCTTCTTTGACTTTCATTTGCATCATTTGTTTACAGTTTGCTTGGATTTTTTTGTATAGCGGTCTGTTGTGCACACACAGGGGCATAGTTCAAACCAGATCTTAAGTTTCCATGGATATCTAGGAAAGCACTCAGCTCCTTTTAAAAACTGCATGTACTAATGTGTGCTAGTGTAGTAAAATGGTCTTCAGTACCAAATATCCAGTTTATACCTGTTCATGTTGTACTATTAAATTAAAATACTGTACCTAAAGTAAGTATGTGTGTAAAAGAGTACAACTTCTCTCTGTTGTTGCAATTCTGTGTGATTTTTCTGGTTGGGACATCCATCGACTCGTGTCAGAGTGTATGCAGAGTATCTACTGCTTTGGTGAATGAAATTAGTATTTAAATGCAGGTAAATGTTTGCTCTCCCTCCCTACCCGCCCCCTCCTTATCTCTCTCTCTCTTTCTCTGAAAAAAAATAAAAATCATTGGTGATATATTACATAGAACCATAATATATTGAGAGAGACTTAAAATTATTTGAGCTTTAACTTTTGTTATAAGACAAGAACGACACAGATGTTGTGTGAGAAAAGAACCTATTTGGTACCACCCACCGTTTTCCTCTTCTTGGGTCTTTTATATGTCCTAAGAGGGGAATATTTTATCAGCATTTCGTTGGCAACTGGTGCGCCACTTTGTACCTGGACGATAGGATGGCATTTTTTTCTCTGTAACTCTGTATAGTCGCTCAGGCATGGGGGTACTACTCAAAGTTGCCGAATGAGTGGGTAAGGAACATGAACTGATATTGATACTTGTTCTTTATTGATGCCAATAAAACGCGCACACAAAATTTCCACTGTCAACTTCCGCCACTCGATCGAGCCATCTCGGTACTAAGTCCAATTATCCTGGCTCTACAAACGTTCTTCTCTCGAGTTTTACTGCTCAGGCAACAGGTTTTTCATCCGGAAATTTGCCTCTAGAGAGGCCGACGACGACAACTACCACGATAAAAACACAAGTCTTCATGTTTTTCTACGAACGCGTAAACTCAACAAGAAAATTCACTATTGTTGCAGAGATAGTTTTTTTGTTGAAAAAGATATATGAAAGAGACGTCCCTTTAAGAGCTGTGTTTAAAGTAAAAACCTTAGCTGTTTTGTCTCCACCTTATCCCCGCTAATTGAAAACCAATACCGCGAAATTTAAATCTGCCGCCATTTTGACGCATACTTGTTTCTATGGAAATTGTGCAACCCATTCCCACGCGCGTAAAAATCGCACGCGCGTGGCTTGAACATGCGCACTCATTTGACCGCTGTGTTTATCATGCGTAGGTTAATAAAGTATGTTTCCGGCTCGCCATTTTTTTTATGTCGTGTTCCTTCACTTTACTTTTTACTTTACTTTATTTTCTTTATTTGGAAACAAGACCATGGTGGCCCGCAGTTAGCATTGATATTCTAGGTGGGCCACCTACACTGCGCATTAGGGAGTTTAAGAAACCACGACGGCTACGGCGACGAGAACGTCACTTCAAAATATAAGTTTGAGCTATTCTAAGTACTTCATGATTATTACATCTTGTTTATATTATTTAATATGTGCAAAATGTCCTATAACTGGATTGGTACGGACGGATTTCAAGTAAAGAGTGAGACTGGAAGATTCATTGCATTTTGTCCACGTTCTCGTCAAAACCTTAAATTTGGTCATTTCGAGTAGTAGTTTTGACGAGTACGGCAGGGAATTGTTCAAAAATGCGTGCCGCACGTGCAGCAGTTTAAGAATACAATGCGTGCGAACGCCGCACGATTAATATGCAGCACGCGGGAGTTTTGGCCTTGCTGACTTTTTCTCTTGTTTTGCATATATAATAAGCTGCATTCACACCCTGAAATTTAAAGCCGGTCAGTCTTTGACGTCACTTTTCACTGGATCCAACCTTCTGAGGTCCAATCGATCAGTTTTGAATGGGAGTAATGGCGGACCGTTAAATTCAAAACTTTCACTCAAAGTAAACGGCCTTTGGAAAAAAGCTCGAAATTTTGCCACTCAGGTGTTAATCAAAATTGAAAATTCAAAATCTGAAGCAAAAAAAGGAAGTGGTTTTTTTTTGTGACAGGGGCACTTTATAGAGCGTTTTCACTCACGTGACTAGCAGCCATGTAGACCTTATTCCAAAATGGAATAATCAAGGTCTAATTTGAATAAAAACAAAAGAATATCTATATGGCGGCCATTTTGGAATGAGGTGTATTGGATTACTGAAACAAAAGAAAGTATTTGCATAAAAATTGAGTTCCATCAGCTCCCGGAGGATTATTTTGGTACACCATCATGGCCGCCATTCCTTTGTTTGGAACACCAACATGGCCGCCGTCAAGAAGTGCGAAAACGCTCTGTTTGACTGAAATTGCGTGACACTGTTCAATTCTCAACCTCGGATAATGCAATTCTAGCTTTCTGATTGGTTCACTGGATCTCGATTACCAGCCATTATACTTGCGTTCGACCTTATACGGAAATGAATGCGGCAAATGTGGCTCAGCACTCGCTCA
>BLFP01003006.1:50850-55850 GCA_014634505.1 Montipora efflorescens | reverse complement strand
CTGAATACAAGCGGTGATTTTTCTGAATATCGTGCCTAGAGACCACTTACCTCAGTTCCGTTGCCGATTAGCTTTCAAAAGATCGTGCGAAAATATGAACCATCCAAACTCCTACAAAAGATGGGCGGAGAAAAGTCTTCTTGCAGAAAGCTCGAGCGAGACTCGATCTTTAAACTTGAATTAAAATCTTATCCACTAAGAAGAAAATTCAACATAACATTCGATTGAGAAAAGCACTGACATGTCGGAAGACATTTGAAACCCAAAGGAAGTGGTCTTAATATCACTTGCACTTACCTCCTCACAGTAAAATAAGGAGGAATGAAAATGGGGAGTCACAAGCGATCGCAATGCAAAATGAGAATAAACCGTCTTCAAGCTATTCTTTTTGTTTTGAGGAGCCCTGCACGTAGCTTACAACTTCGCTTGGTGGTACAAGATACATGCCTGGCGATCAAGTTCCTCGCACCAATTAATAGCCGGAAAAGGGCCTTTAGGTCATACAAATCAATCGTATTTTGTAGTGTCACGGCGTCACGGTCATCACAATGACGTCTCCGCTGAAAAGGATTCGTCGGCGATGTTGACGACCCCAACTCTCTAGAATTATTCACATCACAAGACAATTTAATAACATCTCTCAAAATAGCAGTGTTTCCTTGGCTTCAGTGCCGTCCTTTAGGAGTTGTTTCGGGGACTCGCGAAAAACAGGGTTTCTAGTAACCTAAATGATCTGGAATGCGATGTTTGCAACAAACGTGAAAAAATTATTTCTCCCAAATTCGTAAATATTTCGAAACTTGTAAACCCTGATCGAGCTGGTCCTTTTATAGAGTAGAAACCTGGACCCTCGCTGTCTGACTGACGAAAAGAGTTTGGGTGAAACTTACACCAGTCTTTCAGAAGAATTCTAGACAAATAGCTGGAGATCTTACCCTTCCCTCCAAGCCTTCTATGGAGGATATCACTGAGGTTCCAGCAAAAACAACTGCTAACAGAGTAAAAGTGAGATCATCTCGTCTCTTCTTCTCTCTTATCCTTCGGTCTTGGAACAGTGTCCATTCCCGGAAGCTGTTCACATAGATTTAGAGACTGATGACATCTCGGTGGTCTTGAATCGGCTATGTGAAGCTGCCACTTAAAGGGGTGCCTAAAAAACCCGCCTGATATGTTAGCTACGCCATGCTGATGAGGCCCAACAAGGCCGAAACAGCTGTCCATGGCTGCTAATTGACCGGGTGAAATGGTTGTGCGCATGTGTGATGTGTTGGCCACACCTAGTTGAGTTATGTCACCTTGCATTTTTCGTTTTAGCCGGAGGATAATGATGAGTTAGAACTTTCAATACCCATTTCAGTTAAGAGGAGCAATTGTAGATGCCCATATGAACTAAGCACGTGGGAGTCGACGTGGTAAAATTTTTGTTAATTGATCATAACTAAAATATCCTGGCGAAAACAGCATGATTTATTCTCAAAACCGATGGGAAGACATTACTATCATTCACATGCCTTTCATGCGATGCGCACTCTTAACTTAACGACCTTACAAAGCCGTGCATTGACAATATTTGATATTTTAGGTTGTGGGGAGGGAGTTGACCTCTGACGAAGAATTTCAATTTTCTCTACTAACATGCGTACCGTTCATAACAGTTTAATTCCTCAAAAATTAAGATGGCACGCCCTTTTCACGCCCAACGAGATGACTATCTGGTAGCTGTAGTCTCCCTAATCACTGAAGCCGGAGGCGGTAATGATCACATGTGGCGTCGCGATTGGGAGATTTCAGTTGCTTTCTCTTTGAAAGAACTGACTGACAGACCGGGTATTAAGGAGGATTAACTCTACAACGCCTTCAAATTAGCACACTTCGAGGATGATACATACTCCTCCATTTAAGTTTTCCTTCAAGTTGTTGCATTTTCTTTGCAAAATGACAGGTTTGGCCGGCCAGTTCGGACAAAAGGAAAATGCCCTTAAGACGAGCTTGTTTCGCTTTTCATAAACACGCGATTTCTTGAGTTCAACTCTACTCAATTCTAACGGTTGGTGGACAGTCAGTGGTTTGATAGGCTGGATTACCGGCCGCTGGTTTGGGAAAGGAGCCCGAGCTTCCGGGCTTTTGCAAGGAACGAAAATCAGATTCGAGAGAGCGGTGGAAATCGAGCTTCGTATTTCGCGATTCTCCGGCCTCTTCGTCCTTTTGTGCTCCTCTGGGAATCATGTGAGAGACTGATGCAGAACGGGTAGGAGCCGGCAAGTGACCACTAATGAAGCCCCTTTCGTTACAAACCTTTTTAAATTTTTTTCTCCAGAAATTTACATGATCCCGAAGACCATAAAAAAGGTATAAATCAGAAACTCGCATTTCAAGAGGGTTACTCCATGTGACGTGAGCCGAGGTAATTCCCTTACGGAACCCCTCCCTTGATCTCACAACATACTACAATAACAAATTCACAAGAGTTTTAATAGAGTATACAATTAAGGGGAAAATACCTAAACAATAATTCTAAATGAAAAATAAATGAATAAATTGTTCGAGTGAGGCATGATAGATAATGCCATAGATCGGCGAAAGCTAGGAATAAAGTTTTCAAAAGCAGCTCAAGGCCTCACAGTTTATTCATTTATCGTTCATTTAAAATATGCTGCTAAAGGACAACATCAAACGACTAATAGACCAATTTCGATATATTAAAATTCAGTCCGAAACAAAAGGCATCATCTCGAGGCTCTGGGGAATAAACTCATACAATTCCTTATATTTATTCCCCAGAGCCTCGAGATGATGCCTTTTGTTTCGGACTGAATTTTAATATATCGGAATTGGTCTATTCTAGACTAATCCTAAAATTATTGTTCTATGACTAATGACTAATTATGACTAATTATTGTTCTATGACAATAATTATGACTAATTATTGTTCTATGACTAACTTAATAACAGCTTGATACAACCAATATTTAGAAATAAGCAAAGCAATACAGTTCTCCTTTGTCGCTATCTTCTTTCGCTGGCCTCCAAAAAGCTTCCGCTACCGAAACACTCTAATTCTCAAAATACATCGTAACAATCTACCACTTAAACTTTTCTTCACCCGGTGGCTCCCGGTTGCGGAAAGTAGAAATCAGTTCTACTTTCCGAAACGCTTCACGCAAAGTTGCAACGAATTTTTAAATCATTGCGTCGTTTAACATTTGTCCTGCAACTTGCGTCGTAACGATTACGGCACCAGCCAATGAAAATGTTCCTCATACGATCATCGAAAACGAGACAGGTTGCAAGAAACGTTGCATCAAGCAACTTGTTATGTAATGTGAGAACATTTGTCGCAACAAAATTGCGAGGCAAGTTGGAAGAAAAATTGCCGAGTGCAACAGCGCCTTAAGACTCTACGGTAATTAACGGTAATTAACGGTAATACTGATGACAATACCTCACTACGGTTTGGTACAACCAGGTTGTCAATCAGGCATAGTCTGATGCTACTCCGGCCAGGTTTAAAAAAAAATTGAATGTACGTAGCTTAGAAAGTTGTGATTCAAAGACCAAATGTCTCGAAACTCCTGTCTAGTGACTAAAAAAGAATCAGGGAAGTTCCAATGTTACTGTTAATGTTACTGTTATGATTCCTTTTATGCATGCTTATACATGAAAGGCGCCTGCTGATGCTGATGCTGATGCTCAACGAGTTTGCTGGAATTCGAAAAGTATCTGATGAGTCTCTTGGCCGAGACGAAACGCCGCGTCATACCAGCCACGAAATTTAAATTCTTCACAAGTACTTGACAATTTTTTATTGCATATAACTCGTGAACTTTGCGGTTGGGAATCCTTCTGTGATAGAAGGCCAGACTGCTAACATCTTGACTTCGCGAACGGGACTTTGAGCGCGATGCTCAACGAGTTTGCTGGAATTCGAAAAGTATCTGATGAGTCTCTTGGCCGAGACGAAACGCCGCGTCATACCAGTACTTGACAATTTTTAATTAACATAGTAGGATCAAATTACTGCTGAAACGCAATGGCACCCGTTTGAATATTTTTACGTACATTTAAATTCTCCTTAAAAACTAATTCTTTTTATTTTCAAATTTTAGCTTTGAGCTTAAGAAACAAAATAGTAAACAATGATTTAATCCGGTTTTCTGAGGATACCGTCAATTATTATATACACAAAAAATTTCGCGTTTCTGATTAATCAGAGATTAGCTCCGTAAGCGGGCAAGATGAACCAACTCCCGTGCTGTGATTGGCTACCCGAGCGGGCAAGATGGAGCTACACTGCCCGCTTGGGATCTCTCGCTTTGGTCCCGCAAGATAAAAGATGACTTTTTGGGGGGTTTTATCCCATATAATAAATCCTCTATTGTTCGGACAAGATGGCTGGATATTGGCCTCGTTCTTTTTTGCGTGTTTATGGACCTTGACTTCGTCTCGGTCCATAAACAAGCAAAAAAAGAACTTGGCCAATATCCAGCCATCTTGACCTTATATATTTAAGCATTTTATCATATGGGCTCCACACTATTCATGACCACTCAGAAGATGAAGTTTGGACAAAAAATTATAAATTTCCACAGAAAACTTACCAAATATGTTGTTTCTATATGCTTTTCTGGCTGTAAAATAACTTGGACGTTTAGAAGCGACAAAATCCCCTAAAATCGCATCATCGCACAGGGCATTACGTGTTCCATGCGGCTTTTTCCGGCCTTTTTCGTTTTAATGCGAAAGGCCCTCATACGGGGATTTTCCAGTAGTTTTACAATAAAAGTGCGCGCGGGGCCGCACAGGCCATATGATTTGCAAAAAAAGGTATGAACTTGCTCGTGCGTTTTGTGATTTACGGTCACTTGTGATGTTCTCCTTCCCATAAAACACGAAATGCACTCGCATTCATACGATTTCCTAATACTTATAAAGCGCACAAAACTGTTATTACCTTACTAGCAGAAGTTTTTGTCTTTACCACTGCCACTTTCTCTCTCCCC
>BLFP01003006.1:37550-40050 GCA_014634505.1 Montipora efflorescens | reverse complement strand
CATTCCATTCTTAATTGCACAGGGTGGTATTTTATTTTTTCGTAAATTAATGTTTGTAACGAGACTGACAAACCTACTCCATATCATCAACACTCAGTTTGCTCAGAAAATATTTCATTACACTAGGATTAGAAAGTCTTAGTTTCTCAGCAGTAGTAACACTGTGTTTGTACCATAGCTGATCGCAACAAGAACAAATGTACATTGGACCTTCAGACACAGCAGCAGGAAATTTTCTTACTTCATCAGCAACAGTTGTATTTGCAATCTTTTCTTTTTCACACATTCACATCTATTTGCCAGCCTCTTTTCTCGACATTCAAGAGGTTCATTTTAGTTTTTTCTTTCTGATATTCATGTTGGTGTCCTAGTCTCTTTTCGCTATATCCAGCAGATTCATTTGCGATTTTCTCTTTCTGATATTTACGGTGGTTTGCCGGTCTCTTTTCTCTTGTATTCACGTTGACGTGCCAGCCTATTTTCTCTCATCTCTGGGCTTTCATTTAACCTTTTCTTTTTTTCATATTCACATCGAACAATCAATCGTTTGTTTACTTTGCATCTTTCATCCCATCAAATCTTTCAAGGTGATAGGGTCTTCTGGGTTAGTTTGATTACTCAAGAATAAACATTTCCGGCTGTTGGTAATTCGCACGAACATGTTCTACATCAGGTTGTGTGTCATTAATTAAGACCCCGTTCATTTCAAAAGGAACAGTCCATGTTTGTAAGCAAGAGAGTTGCAAATATGAAATAAGGTTTTCAAGTCCTTCAATGCTGAGTAAAGTATATGTCCCAAATGAATGAGCCATTTCATGTAAATCCCTTGAATGAGAATCAAAAATTTTAAAACTTTGTCGTGAATTTCTAAAAACTGCAACAGCATTAATGCCAATAGTTAACAAACAACGATTGTAATTCTGCTAAGAAAAAAAAGCTCTGTCAGTGTACATTGAAGAGTCATAAATGGGCCAATTGTTAGATGTCAGAAAAAAACTTTCTGTTAATGACTCGCTGTATTGTAATGTATTGAGACAAACGCTGGGACATCAGTTAAGAGAAAATAATCATTTGTCCACACAATAGACCTTATAATTATGTAGTACTGTACAGGTTATTTTCAGTAACCAAAATATTATTCAAAGTGGAAGAACTCCATAAATTAATATCTTCTGTATGATGGTAAATAATAGCAGTAAGTGACATTGGTACACAATGCTTACCAGCATTTACACGGGTTTTGCTAAAGGCAGGCCTGCGGCCCAACAGCCCAGCGGCCCACGGTCCGCGACGGCCCGGTGGCCACAGTTTTTTTGTCTGGCGGTAAATCCACGCGCGCAAGCACAGATCTGCATCGGGTTTGGCCGTGCAAAATGGAATGAATTCGTTTACCATTTTAATAATCATTTCAGTCCTTTTCGATCCTTTCGTTCGTTGCATGTTGCTAAGTGAAAAACGTTGTCACTCTCTGTTTATTCGTCTGTTTACAGAACCCGGTAGAGAGGAAGTCCATTCTCAAACGATGTAAGTTATTTTCAAACCACAGTTTGAGATTGAAAATTTCGTAACCTAAATAATGAGATATGTTAACTGCGAATTGTCACCGAGTTGCGTTTATCAGTTTATAAGGCAATCGCATTCTCACTTTGTAATCAGATGATCTTACAGTAATTCTGTGCAATGGCAGGCAACCGTTATGAACGGCAGTAGATTTGCGTTTGCATGCTTTATTTGTGTAACTCTGAAACTTAAAAAAAAAGGAGTAACTGCAAAATACCCTGCCATTTTGAAGCTGCACCTCTGAAGAGGCTGGATACGCGGATACGCGGATACGCAGTCGAAAATACCACTCCTCCCCAAGTAAACTTCTAGGTATATTGTGAAGTGGATACGCGGATACGCAGTCGAAAATACCACCCCTCCTCAAGTTAACTTCTAGGTATATTGTGAGAGCCGAACCGCAAAATTTCACGAGAGTACTTAGGACTAATCACTGAGGCGAGTGTTTACTAGGCTTAATCAGTAAACGAATGCTTTCTTCTTCACACGATCTCGTGAAAAGTGCAGTTAACCTAACCGCAAAATGAAAGCTAAAATTTTACGAGAGTGCTTAGCCTAATCACTAAAACGAGCGCTTAGGCTTAATCAGTAAACGAGTGCTTTCTTCTTCACACGATCTCGTGAAAAAGTGTAGTTAACCGAAACGTAAAGTGAAAGCTAAAATTCTACGAGAGTGCTTAGGCCTAATCACCGTGAAGCGAGTGTTTACTAGGCTTAATCAATAAACGAATGCTTTCTTCTTCACACGATCTCGTGAAAAATGCAGTTAACCCACAGGCGCCCCAAGCTGAAAATACGTGGTGTATGCGACAGTTTGTGTATATAGAGAATTGTATGGGAAAATCACCGATCGTAAAAAAATTGTGTAAATAACTATCTCATTTGAAATAAAGTTTTCCTACCTCAAATGTGTGACCAACTTGTCTCTTTTGGCGAGTTT
>BLFP01003006.1:32006-35700 GCA_014634505.1 Montipora efflorescens | reverse complement strand
CCCCCCCCCCCCCCCCCCCCCCTTCCCCACAACACAAATAAATTCGTACTGATTCCTACTACCACCGGGTGCGGCTAATGCGCAATTCCTCCCAAATGACCTTGCGATCGCGACATGTAGACAAATAAATTCCGCCAGCGGTAGCATAGTGGAGGCTGAAGCCCCCAGAATAAATTTATATGGCAGACCTTGTTGAACTTAACAACGCTGCTGCACCGAATTAAAACTGCCGCACCAAACTGATTCAGACGCCCCCTCTTTTGCTGGACTTATTTCATCAGTGGAGGGTACAATTTGCAGGTTAGGGTTGCAGGTCATTGTTTTACTATAACTGAAACAGCCTAAACCTTTACAAAAATGCTAACCTTATATAAACATTATTTTTAGGCCTAATGTTAGCATAAGTGAGGTTTTGGGTTGTTTCAGCTTTCGTGAAATAGTGACCTGCAACTCAAATTTATAATGCTTTAATATTACCACATTTTGATTACTGCAGCCCGGTTTGGGATGGTATATGAGTGGCTGTTTGAGTGATAAATCACAAAAATTACAAAATCGCGCTGCCAGAGTAATTACTCAATCACCTTTTGATACGAGCTCCAACCTCCTTCTCGCGATGCTTAGGTGGGAGAAGCTGTCTCTTCGTCGTAAAAAGCAGAAAGCTTTAATTATGTATAAAACATTGAATGAACTTGCCCCAGACTATCTTCAATGTCTCTTCACTGAACGCCACGTTAATGACTATAACCAAAGAAATCTTGAAGGAAAGCTTTCGCTGCCCAAGCCAAATACTAATTACTTAAAACGAAGTTTTTGCTACAGCGGGGCCTGTTTGTGGAAAAACTTGCCCCAAGATTTAAAAAGCGTTTGTTCTTTTGGGCAGTTTAAACGGGGTATTAAGAAAGTATCTGAGATATCGGATTCCCACACGGCAATCATGTAAAGCAGTTGTACAAGTTGTAATTTTTAACTTTTAACTTTACTGATGATTCTCCGTGTCTACCTGCAACCTGCAGTTTACACCCTCCATTTCATCAGTTAGGTTTGGCACATGAGTGGAGCGGTGTCTGAACTCTGGACCTTAAAATGTATGCACAACACTAGTACCTGCAAAATCCTTTGCTTCATCTGTAGGAACAGCTCTGGGAAGCCGCTGATCACTATGGCTGCCCACAAGAATTATAACAACGTTACTATCAGCACGAACTCGTATTTCTTCAAGCCATCTTGGGACATTTTTATATGTCCATTCGTCTGTAATATCATAGACCAAAAGAACACTGACAGCTCTTCTGTAATAGCTAGCAAAAATAAATAAAGTACCAGTGGTTGGTATGAAGTCCCATTTTGACATGGCCAGAGAAGCAATAGTTGTCACTGATCTACAACAGTACACAACTAAGAACATTTAGCATCTCAAAGTCCAACATCAAGAAAGAACCTCTCTGAATACACAAAATTTGTCCCAAGAAAGCAAACTTGAGACATGATAGAAATGATTCACATTTCACAATGAATGGACTTTATATTGCTCGTGATTGTATACCAAAATTAACTTTACAATGTTTCCCAACCATGACAAGCATTAAAGTGATTTACCACTACTGTTGAGAAATTATCAGCCAACAAGCACAGAGGTATCATTTTGTAAGAGGCATGACTCCGGCTTATTTATGATTCAGAGCACTTTTGAAGCATGTGAGGACATAAATGTATATGGCAACCTTGGATGTTTCATATTACTACTCTGAGCAATTAACATTTATATCAGCTTTCAACATAATGTGGTAACCTTTGTAGAACCAGACATATACAAATGCTATCTAAAGTTTATCACAATATATAGATTTAGCCAAGCCTAAAAGCGGAGCTCCCTGGTTATTTATTCTTACTGCCTGTAGGGTTTGTGAAAATAAAAGGTTTCGAATTGTCCGCGTTTTGATGTTTCCGGTTGCTGCTTTAATAATTAAATCATTTTCTTTCCTTTCTTCTATAGAAAAATTCATTGCCTAACTAGTGAATTCCAAGGTAAATTTTACTTTAAAAACCGATATCGCATGAATCAGGAAGCGATGAGTGCGACATCGGTTTTTCCAGTGAAATTTTAGGGTGCGTTTGATTGACCCTATTCCGGAATAAGAATACGTGGAGTGATGATTTAAAACGGTATGTCTGTCGCTTTTGAAGCAACAAGGATAATAACATATGTTTAAAATAGCATTTTAGCAAGTGTTTGATAATTTTAATGTGAATCTCCGTAAAAACGAAGGATTTCTAACTTCTATTCCATGTATTCCTATTCCGGAATACGGTCAATCGAACGCGCCCTTAGTTTGTAATTCACAAGTTTGACAATAATTTTTTCTTGAACCGAATGAGTTTTAAAAGAAAACAAACACACCCTCAGCGAGTGAATGGAAAAGGAAAAAAAGCCATTTCAGAGTCAACTGTCAATAGCCAGCGAAAAAATCCTGCAAAAATCAGAAGCCATAAAAACAACTTTGTCAGTTTAAGGTCAAAGAATAGTTTTACTGATGTATTTTATTCCACTTTATCTGTGAAAACAAGATCAGTCACATTTTTATGTATTTCATTGAAACACGCCAGGTTGGCTTGGTACAAGAATCGGCAAACTACGGCAATGCAACCAAGAAAGGACGAACTTCAAACACGATCTGCTCCAACACTTAAATAACGTTTGGGTGCTTTAAACAAACTTCTGAAAACACAAGCTAGTGAGATTTCCCCCTAATTTTACGAGAACTCATTGCGAATACGTGTTTATAACATAAGGGCAAAACTTTCTTGTCACTGTCGAGGCACAACGAAAAGCAGTTGGGCAAACGGATTAAAAAAGCACTTGTTCGCTCGCATTTTGGAGAAAAACAAACAAATCAAGAGTCCAAAGTGTCCAAAAGAGTACAGATTAATTCCAGTTGACAATAAAAATTCGATTCTCATTCCTAAACAAAGGAAGAATCGATTAAACCAACTTTTAAAACTACGCATCCACTTTAAATAATGCATCAATCAATTCCAGCGGTGCCCATCCATTTCTTCATTTATACTTGTAACCATATGAATATTTAAAAGCGACAAGGTGCACTAATATCTCAAAACAATCACTGACGTGAAGACTGCGTAAACACAACTACTTTGCACTTTGCATTCAAAACCAGCCTAACAATTTTTAAATTCATGAAAGTGGAGTTAAAATACAGAAGGTTTGCGAATTCAAATGAATGTGATCTTCAAGACAAATCTTGCGAGCTTAAAATGCGATTCATCATCATTTAAATGTCTTGATTCTTCACAGCGACAAGGTGAACTATATTGGTTTATCAAAAAAAGATCACCGACGTGAACACGGCTATTTCGCATTTCGCATTCAAACCCAGCCTACCAATTTTTAATACAAGAATATATTTAATGACACGCTATCCTATTTAATGACACGCTATCCTCTAGCAAACTGTTAAAAACAAAATATAAAGAAATAAATATAATCAGAATCAACTAACACGTACTGTTGTCCTTGAAGTCTTCAATACCGTTGCATAAAAATACTGAACAGTTGACCGTTTTATTCACTGATTAAAAAAAAAACTGCAGAAGTGTTGGAAGGCGACGATCCCGGGGGCGGGGCATTTGCCCTCTTTCTTCATCTCCACCCCGGAGCATTTAGACAGCTTAT
>BLFP01003006.1:22006-24506 GCA_014634505.1 Montipora efflorescens | reverse complement strand
AACATTATTTAACTTAGCAGTAGTTAAGCTAACACTGGCAACATTATCGCTTCTTGTGATTCTACTTTGGACTAGCTCCCTACTAATTGTCTCTTCATAACAGTTTTCAATGTCATTACGATAGCTGTCCTCAACTCGAGGCTCCTTAGGTAATGCTTCTGTACTTTCTAAATACAGTTTTGTGTCAGTTTCTAAACGTAAAAACATATCTGGGCTCTCCTCTAGCGATGCTTCTTGTTCTTCAAACTCTTTTTCATCTTCAATCAACTTTGTAAACCCCTCATGCTTCTCTATTAGCTTCTCATATGCCTCTTGAACTTTAGAAAGGATATCTCTTACCTCATTTCCCGGTCGCTTACTTTCTATCAGGTAGCGAAGTGACGTTTCCGCTCTTGTTAGCGCTGTCTTGGCATTTCTTTGGTTTATTTTTCCTCTCTTTCTCTTTCAGCAGCCGCTCGGTCATTTTGTCTTTGTCATCAGGAACTCGGGTTAGCTCAGGAAATCGAATGCTGTGTTCTGTTGAACAAAAGACCAAACACGCCAATACGGAGAAAGAATCGTATTTAATTTAACAAGACAATTCGATCTAAAATACAAAGAAATTGCGTTGGCATTCGGCCTTACAAATGTTCAACAGAAAATTAACGCAAATAAACTTAGAAACTAACTGAAAACTTACTTCTTGACTGTCTCCATAATTGACGTACACTGTAACAAACGGTCCGATAAAACTATAGCGAATCACTGGTTAGCAATTACAATAACTGGTTAGAAAACATGATGAACAAATGGTTAGCTTGGTTGTTTCTGCACAACTGAAAATCTTAGATTACGCGACCTTAAATCAAACGCTCTACGTAACGAGCCTTGCGACATATAAGGCTGATTTAGCAACAGAACGGGAACGGCAGTGGCGACGGCGCGCGCAGAAAAAACACCAATGAGAATTCAGAATAGAATAGACTCCACTCTTTTCTTCTCTATTCTAAATTCTCATTGGTAGTTTTGCTGCGCGCGACGTCGGCATTGACGTTCCCGTTCTGTTGCTAAATCAGCCTTATAAATTCAAGTGGAGCGCGCCCGCAACATTGAACGTAAATGCGCACGCGTTTAACCTTAACTCATTCAGCGACATAGACGGTAGATCGGTAGGGAGTTTCGGCAGCGATCTTTTGCAGCTATTCATAAAGGATGAGGGATAATTGTTGTCTCGCAGTACAGCCTTGACTCGCTTCCTTTCTTTGCGTTTCCCCTTCTGTGTTGATGGTATGTTCTGTGCCCTGCGTAGCAAGGTACTGACTACAGATCTCTTATGGCACATGGGGTGGTGGTAGTCAATAAAGGATCCGCAGTCTGGAAATGACCACATCGCCATCCCAGAGGTCTGCAAGTCTCTGGCATGCGCATAAGTCTCGCGCTACGTTTTCAAGAAACTGCACGCGGATTTTCATCAGCGCAAGCTCGACGTGCTGTTATTTGAATCACGCGTGCTACCGTTATATTGCAACTGATGAAGGCTTAAGCACCAGCCGAGACGTCTTTTTAGATTTGCAAACAAGATGTTGCCTAATAGTGTAATAACGATCTGTACGAGCGCTGTAAAAAATTTTCATTTATGATTCACCCACATTAGCACAGATTTTTCCCAAAGGGTCAATCATTCCATCTTATAGAAGGGCCAAAACCATCAAAGAGCTCCTAGCGGGACCCAAGGAATTATAATAACAACGACCATTCTGCTACAGGTTGTTTTATGTAAGAACTTTTTAAAGGAAGATAAGATTTTTTACAGCGCTCGTACAGATCGTTATTACACTATTAGGCAACATCTTGTTTGCAAATCTAAAAACGTTATTTATTTGGCCACTTGCAAGAAGTGTAAGTTCAACATCCAATGAATTCAAGGTCAGGTTTCGGAATCACAAATCAGCTATGCTTACTAACAAGACTACGTGCGAATTAGCCGTACATTTCAATAGGGTTGAACATCAGATGTCTGCCTTTGAATTCATTGTTATCGAAAAAATTGTTAATGAAAGTGAAGATCACATTGATAGGCGTTTACTCACAAGGGAAGCTTTTTGGTGCTCCCAGTTGTGTACTCTTAATCCCCACGGCCTTAACAAACGATCAGAGTTCAACTCTAAAAATAGAATTAGGTTTAGCCAAAAAGTCTTATGTATTTTTTAGCCATGCATTTTTTAGCCATTTTTTAACCATTTTCATATATTATCTTTCCCAAAACATTTTTTCCCTTAAATTCTTTATAACTTTAGATATAATACTTTTTAATTTTTTACTGTGATGGTTACCTCCCATAATTAACTCTAACTTTTTATGCCCTGAGCGGGATTTGAACCCACGTCCCCCTGATTACCGGTTGGGTGTGATCACCACTACACTATCAGAGCAACCATGCTGGCTACATGGCCGATCTGAATAGTCAGTGGGAATTTTCTACGTGGTTCTCCCAGGCTAGTGTTTTTCTCCAACTAGATGA
>BLFP01003006.1:12500-17646 GCA_014634505.1 Montipora efflorescens | reverse complement strand
TGCTGTTGTTGTGCTAGCATTTTCATCATATCCTCCTTTTGACTCAGCTCCTTTCGTCTCAACTCCAAATCCTCCTTTCTCAGCACACTCTCTCTTTCTGACTTTTCTTTCAGAAATTGCACCACTTCCGACGTCGATCTTCTTCCTTTCTTCGCCGTCTGGGCTTTTTCGGCTTGTTTCTCAGCATTCCTTTTCTTGGTTTCACCCAAACGCTCAACCGCTCGGTTGCGGTGCTCCTCCGCTGCTGCCTTTTCAGTTTTCTTGTTATCATCTTGCAGGCTTCTCGCATCCGTTGCCGTTTTCTCTTTTGCTATGATTTCTTCTAACGCTTTGTCTAGCTTTGTTTCCTGACAGTCTATCCCAGAGGCAGCTTCCTCCATTCTCATTTTCGCTTTGTACTTTTGTTGAAGTAATGTCAGCCTGTCTCTGACACTTCTCTTTGATACTTTAAACGTAGGATGCTCAGAGGCATTTAAATTGTTTGCTATTTCGTTCCATGAATCTCCACTTTCCTTACTACGGTAAGGATGTTTCCAAGGTTCAACAACTAAAACTTCTTCGCAAAGATTCAAGTCATGAAGTTCTGTCCACTCCATTCTAAGGAAATTCACATCAAAATATAAGTTAATTTTTCGGAAAATTAGTCTCTAAAATGACCTCAACGGCATGAAAATTTTTTGCTCAAGTTAAAACAATTGTAAAAGATTGCATATAGGTAAATAAAACAAAACAAGTAATCACTTTGTTAGTTCTCGATTTCATCTTCTTAACTTGAATGTTTTGCTGACAAGATGCAAATCTCACAAAGCCCGAATTTTTGACTGTTTGCAAAGTTTTCATGTTGCAAAATCCTGGTAAGATTCAATATTGTGCAAAGATTAGAAACTAAGGAATATCTAGCTTTCATTTCAAACGCCAAACATAAATTGTCTTCCTAAACAAGATGAAAATACATAAATTTATACTCACGTTCTCGCGACGTTCGGCCTGGACGGCAAAGATGGCGTTTTCATGTTCTGAACTTCACTTCACCGGCGAAAAATGTCTGCGCATGAGTCGCGCGATATGGCACGTGACGGGTTTCCGGGACTATCATTGGCTCTCGTGAAAAAAGCACTCCCGAGAAGAACAGAAAAATGGCTGCCGTTTGAGAATCGGTAGCTGTTGGTTTCCGTTCTTTTTAGAGCGATCAAGGCTAGTTTTAACGCCAGTTTGAAGTGGAATGTATTCTTAGAGAACGTCTATGTTGTGTAAATCGGTGGAAAGTCCAATCCAACCAGCATCCTCGGAAAATTTGCTCCTGGAAAATTTTATTTCGTGGGAAAAGAGCTGCGAAACAGGTGAGTTTTTTGCGCAATTTTTAATGTGGAAAGTTTGTTGCCACCGGGTACAAAAAGTTACTGTAATGTGCAGAAAGGGGGATTCCTAAGGTTTCCGTTCATGTGTGAATTGGCTTGTACCAGGTGGCAGGGAAATGGCAATATTGTTCAACGTGAAGGTTATTTTTTTCTGCGTTACACCTAAGTTACGATCGGCACCTCTACATGAATGATCAATGATTCGATCAGACATGAATTTGATTTTGAATGTGATTGTCTCTTTGGGAACGTAACCCTAGTATCAAATATTTTAAATAGCTGCTTTTAAGGTCATTTATATTCCCTTTTCTGGTGAATGTCTAAGTTATTATACTTTTTAGCTGACAACTCAACGATCCTTGCGTTCAAGTACGGTAGTTACCAAGTTATGGATTTGCAATTAATTTGAGTTATCAAAATCAAAATCCATGTTAGTTAAAATAATGTTTGGAAGAACAGAAGTGTAGGTACAGATGTATCTATATAGGTATCTACAGATTCAGGTTTTTTTAGACTAGGACTATTGTTTTCTGGAAGCATTAATGATGTAATTTTGGTTTTAGGGGACTGTCATGTGTTGCTGGAACAAGGAAATTCTGTTTTGAGTCAAGGATGGTTGACAGTGGATAGTTGTTCCTGAAAAGGCTGAAAGGAAGCTTTATTGCCTTGGACTTTTTTTGCTTACACCCCACATGTTTGCTCTTTTCTTACATGGCAAAATTTATTAATATATTATTTGATTTGCAGCTGCAGCTAGAAACAGTGTCCCATGCATAAGGTCTCATTGGGGTTGATGGCAGTAAAATAATTTTGGTAAAAAATATGTTTAAAGTTTTTATCATAACTTCTCATCTTGGTCCTGCTGGACTTCAAACATGCTCTACCATTTTGCACAAGGAACTTGTCAATCAACCATTACCTTTTGGTGTATTTGCAATATGACATTTTGGATAGCAATTGATTTATTTTTCTTATCCCTTATGTGTAGATATCCTATGTCTGTCACATAGATAGTTTTAAGCTTTTATTTCCTGTAGTGTATCTTTATTATAGTTAGCACACGACCCCACAAGCATGTGTTATTGCTTTAATATTGATTGTGTTTGAATAAAGGATATTGTTGTTTTGTCTTGTCTTGTAGATAATGCAAAACAGCCTCAGTTGTATTTGCATTACTATTTCTGAATGTTACTTTTAAAGGGCAAACCATTAAAAAGTGTACAAAGTTTGCAGGAGTTCAGGAAAAATATTCAAAATATTCAGTGATTTGAAGTTCCTGAAGCAGGTAAATCTTGAAGAGTTTACGCAACCATATTTGGAATATACGGCATTTCTTTTTGGGAATGTTCAAGTCCACAGAATTGTTTTTCTTTATGTTGAGAAGTACTGTAAGACTGTCGACTCCATAGGGTTCCCCATTGATGAGTAAAATCGTCTGGTGTTAGACAGAGCAAAATACTCTGGGTTTAGACAGAGTAAAATACCAAGTATGGCCGGTTTAGGGGTGAAAGGGTTAAAGTGCGATCATTACTTTGACTTTCTTTCTTCATTTGAACCAAAACAAAGTGACTAATCATCACCTCCACCATTGCTATACAACGGCTTTGGCTTTTAGAACAAAGTATCAAAGTTGAAGCTGGTGGCTCAAGGAGTAAACAATGCAAAAAAGTTAGGTTAAAAATACTTTTATGGTATTTGAGTATTATTGTAGAACAAATTTGCATAATATCGTTAAAGTCATTAAATCAATGAGAATCCAAACATGAGGATGCAGTTTGCTCAGGAGGGATCTTTTTTTTTTAAACAACCCTTAAAGGTAACAGAATTTTGTTTTCTGGATGGAGGCTAAAGAAATCTGACCCCTTAGGGGAACCAGTTCTAAATTGACAAATGACTGGCATTTTATAATTCATAAGTAAAAGCTACTTGCTCGCTTACCAAAGTTTTCTACAGTTCCATTTATTTGCCTGATTGATGGCCTTAAATGTACTGCAGCAACTCTGCCAGCTGTTTGGTCTCAGTATCATAAGCAGTACCCCCTTGGGGTAGTTTGTTCACTTCACCACCATTGTTTAACCCTATCCAGGGACTAAAGCAAGGATGGAAATTGATTACAGCTTAAATAAATTGGACCACTTTCCACTTTTTTCACTTCTTACACTTACTGCATTCAACTTTAATTTATTCATCCTTTGAAATGGTAGGAATGCTTACTATTATTTACAGCAATTGCTAAAAAATTCATTGCATCTAATGTTGAAATATTTTTTACATAATTATGAGTCTTAAGTATTTATGAGTCATGAGTCAATGAGTTAGTGCAGTTACCCTAACCCATAAAATGAAAGCTAAAATTTCAGAGAGTGCTTAGGCCTAATCTCTGAAACGAGGGCTTGATCAATAAATTATTGCTATATTGACTGTGAGTCTCAATGACTCATGACTCATTGACTAATTGACTCATAAATCATGGGACCTCTTTACATATGGAAAGGTAACAGGAGTTATTTCTGTGAAGTCTTATCCAGAAAACTGCAACATGGGATTATGTCCCTTTCAAATGAAGCTTTGTATGCATTTGCTCAATGTCTTTGAACGATTATTACGGACATATGAAGTTATGGTTTTTCTAAAAGTTAAATCTAATGCAAGGGGATTAAAATTATTGAAGCAGCTGTGTTGTAACCTGAGTCCGCAAAGACAGGTTAGATAATTTGTTGTACTGGAAGTACTTAGTAGGCCAGCGTGAAATTTGTGAAAAGTTTTGGAGGGTGGCACTGAATCACCTTCAACAAGTTTTCTAAACTTTGAAAATACCTAATTTTATATCCTCCTGCTGTTTTATTCCTGGAAGATAAAATCAATTCCTGATTAAGTATTTTTGTTGTCACATTAACCCACTACAATGTGGTGAAAGCGTATTATTAGCTGTTGTAATATTTTGTTACAGTAAAATTCTCCCTGCTAGTAAGCTGGACTTTTGAATCAAATACCAGTATTGTTGTTTTGGCTATTCAGAGTTAACCTAATCTATGTTTATTTCTATAATTTGGAAAAAACCAAACAATTGGCATTTTGCTTGGAACAACTATAACAAAATATAATTGCAACTAAAAGGCTTCCTTCTAGTGTACCCAATATGAGGTGCTATGACATGTTAAGTATGATTTTGGTTATTATTACTGCTAAATTCACTTTAAAATTTATTTTTGAACGACTGAAATACATTTCTTAATTTTCCCCTCGGTCTTAATAAATTTTCCTCTATGGACCTCTTGAATGGCAATTTTAACAACTTAATTTTGAAAGAAAAATGCGAAAATCTTAACATTTTCTGGTACATGCGGGACCCCGCGGAAACAGTGTGTAACTATTTAGTTGGAAGAGAAACCATTTGGAAGTTTAGTGGTATCTTTTTTGTTTCACTTTTTAAAAGATAAACGCATGAATTGAAATCAAGATGGTGATCCATTAGCTGGTAAGCTCCACAAACGAATTTCCACTAGAACATTAGCAAGCGAGACTCGCGTTGACCTTGAAATTTTTAAAGAAATTTCCCCTCGTAGCCCTGTTGGCTTAAGAGAGAATCTCGCTGGCATACAAACGCACTATGCAGTCAACATTCGTCCGTTTTACTGGCCCGAAAAAGGGTCTTTTTTGTCGACGGAGATCTAATAAAGTTGATCTAATAAACACCGAATGGCAGCCATGTTTGATTTGAGGTATTGAAGTCACATGACAAGGCCTCGACCAATCAGACATTTTTCGCCAGTGAAGAACTTCACGTG
>BLFP01003006.1:2500-7500 GCA_014634505.1 Montipora efflorescens | reverse complement strand
AATCAGATAATAAACTTCCCTTTCTAGATATATACGTTGACAACACGGGGCCTACGGTAGTTACCAGAGTATTCCGTAAGAAAACATTCACCGGCTTATTAACATGTTTTTTTAGCTTTACCTCATTTGCATACAAAATTGGGCTAGTCAAGACCCTTGTTGATAGAACTCTTAAGATTTGTAACACCTGGCAAGCGTTTAATGAGGACATCGCGTCACTAACATTCATCCTAAAGAAAAACCTGTATCCATCCAGGCTAATAGAAAGAATTATTAAACGTAGTGTCACTCAGCATGTAACAGGCAACTCTGTAAGATCAACTACTGAACAAGCGCCCAATACTTTTTATTTCAAATTACCCTACATAGGTTATTTTTCTAGCATCGCCCAAAAGCGCATTCGTCGACTTTCACATTTCTATTGTAATAATGCAAACATCGTGTTAGCCAGGGATGGCACTAGGATTTTTCAATCTGGGTCCTGGGACCCGCATGTTCGGCCAAATTGGGGTCCCAAACATTTTTGGGGGGGTCCCAAAATCTTGGTGACCCTCTGCGAGAAAAAGAGTATGTTTTAAATTATGAGAAAAAGAGAGTAACCAACTTGGAATTAATATTGACGCATATGCATAGGACCGGCCGACAAAGGCTTTTTCTAGAGCCGTTACATTCATTCCTGGACAAGAACTCTGTTAATGAAAGAGCACCCTTTCCAAGGGTTTACGCATCACTGGTTTCCTGCCTTAGGAGCACCGAACAGTGACGTCTTTTGCTATATATTTGCATTTAGTGACTTGCAGAGTACATTCCTCTGAAGAAGACCGCAGAAGGCGGTTGAAAATTTAGTTTTAACCTTTTTAGATGTTTTAAACTCCATTTCTTAGAACTTCAATTATGATCAGAGATCGCTCCAACAGTTTTACAAACAACAGAATATACTGACAAATCAAAGCAAGTTGTGTGAGTTATTCAAGTCAGTGCCTTGCGTCCTGGGACGCATTAAAATTTCGATGATGCATTTTTTGGATTTTATTAGCGCAAAAATGCACGATTTCTGCGTTAACGCGATCCCTGGAGTATAAAGAGCCACTTTTGAAAAAATTCTTTAAATGGGACAGCAGGGAAGGTCCTTTACAGCAGACAAAAATGCTTAGCAGACAATTCTGTCTACTCAACCAGTCGGGATCTCTCTTTGTAGACTCGTTATAGTTCTGTGGTTTATCTGAAATGTTTTAAAACTTTTTTTGTTTTTAAATTTAAAACAAGAACCCCATCCAAAGATTCTGGCATGAATTAAATGCTTAGGTTCATGCAACAAAAAAATGTAACTGCTTTGAAATCTGTAGTCTATTTTTTTTTTGTCTGTGAGCTATGGTAATAACTGTTAGTAGCTTGACTACAATGGATTTTTTGTAGTTTCCAGCACATTTCTGATATGTTGGAATATTATTTTACAGGAGCAGGATATTATAACCTTGTTTCTTGTGTTCCATGTGTGCACTAGTACTTCTCTTTCTCAGTGACTTCAAGCTATTTTTCTTGATTTTTCTGACCTCTTTCAAATGCAAGCATTTCAGGCATGAGATGTGTAAATTTCCTATTTCAATACTATTCCATTAATGTTTAGAGGCTAGTCAAAGCCTATTTACATCCTATAGTATTTTTGTGTAAGTGCTATTTACATGCAATTTTTACTATGGACCCTCAATTTCAGTTAGGTAGATTCTATTTATGCTGTATGTAAATGCTATGAAACAGTTATGTTTCTCCTATTTCAATGGTTTTGTAGAGCTATGTAGAGGCTATTTGTAGCCTATTTACACCCTACAGTGTATGTTATCACTATGTAAGCATTGTACATGTATGTAACTATGTATACACTGTATGTATGTGTTGTGTATTTTCTGTTTTGAATCTTTGTAGAAACTATGTTGAAACTATTTTTAATTTTGGACACAAAAAACCCCATAACATAGACTTTACATATGCTATGTGGAGGGCTAAAACATAGCATTTCCTTTCAAAATATACAGATGAGGCATACGTATAACATAGGCTTTGAATAAGGCCTCTATATCAAATATATGTACATCATAACATACCATTTACATATGGTCGTTACATAGGATTTACATACACTACACATAGTGTCTGGTTCTACAAGGGAAATAATTTGGTTAAAGCCGACTAGCATTTTAAAACTTGCTGATCAAAGCAACAACAGTTAATTAGCAATTAATTACAGAGGAAAAACTTACGTGTTTAGAATAGTTCTGGATCTTTCTTCCATGCCTGAGAAAAATGGAAAAAGCAAAAGTTGATGATGTAGGAACGCTAGTTGTACTTGTGCTGTGGAGCCGTTGATACATGTATAACATCAAGGAGATTCAGTTTTCAGCATTTTAGGAATTTACAGTAAGAAACACAAATTACATACATTTACACATCACAGTTTGTAATGTGATGTCCACCAAACGATTGCGATTTCGAAAAACAGTAGCCAATCAAGACTTTCTGTCCCTAGTTTCCGGGGAGGAAAGATGCGCATCACTCCCCCCTCAATGGCTGAAAAACTTACCCATAGTGCATCTATCAATGTTAAGCCCAAGGGGGGGGGACCCCGGGCATATGTGGGGCATTTGACCTCTATTGCCTTCCCCACCCTCTGGAATTTGACTAAGAATCTGGGTCCCAGGGTGGAGACGTTTGCTTTTTTTGCACCGAGGAATGGGACCAAGTAACATTGTCCCATGTGCTCGTCTGCGGTAGCCATCTTGGAAATTAAGTACGGCTGTTTTTTTTTTTCATATTTTGATATACAAAATTACTACTTCTCACTACTCATTTTCAATATAAATTGATCGAACACTTTACTTTGTGGGGAGTGTGTGGATTGTTGATTGTCAAAGGTGGGGATATTTGATCTGATTTGACCAAATTTTTGGGCCCCACGGTAGGGATTTTGACCAAAAATTCTTGTGAAAAGTCAAATGCCCCACATATGCCCGGGGTCCCCCCCCCCCTCGGGCTTAACATTGATAGATGATAGATGCATAGATCTTGAAAGATTGTGCGATTCACCGAGCCAAACAAGCAGCTCGTAAACAAAATTTATACAGCTGATTGACTACCTACCCGTGTCCCAGAGATGTGCTTTGATAGTCTTTCCATCGACTTGTATAGTTCTAACATTCATTTCATATTGAAATGTCCTTAAGAGCTCCCTGTTTGTGAATCTTGAGAGGAGATATGACTTGCCAGGACTGGAATCGCCCATCAGAAGAACTGTAAAAATGTACAATAATAACATTGTCAAATGGAATTCCAGTGGATAAAATACCACTTAAGAAGAAAGGAAAAGATAATTATAAACGACACAGATACCTCTAAAAAAGAAATCGTATTTTTGGCTATGGGGTCTGGGGTCATAGCCGATTCGCACCGCCATCTCATACTAGGGACCTTAAGCAGCAGTGTTTGGCACGTCCCTATTCCGCCATCACCGTGTATTGCAACATCTGTAGCAAAATTACAAAATTACGTTTCGATAAATACAACGAAATAAATCGAAAAGTAACGTCATAGGTTGGAACGTCATGTAATAGGGACCTTAAGCACGAGACAATCTAGGACGCGGACGTAACCTGCGATCAGGCTCTATTTTAGTTTCGCGTGGGACGACATAAGAGAACATGGGCAAAGCTAAAAATGGGCCTGATCGCAGGTTAACGCGGGTGTGGCACCTTTACCTAAGAAACCTGGGAACAAGAACCCCGCCGGTGACGTCGTTTTGTAAACATTAAGCTTGCGTGCGGAATTAAGGACGTTCCAATCTCGTTCCCAGAGTCTTTGTTCCCCTTGACTAGCCGGTCGGGTTACGAGAGACTGGGATAATCCGTTTCGAATGACAAGATTCTTGTCATGAACACCATTGCGCAGGCATAGGCGTAACGCCAAAATGGCGATGAGAGTGGAGGATTTGTTTCATGATGGCATGCAATTTTCTTTAGCAAAATTAGGATATCCCAACCTAGAACTGAAAAAGGAACAATATGACGTGTTGGAACGATATGCCTGGACAAAAATCTGTGCTGAATATGTTACCAACGGGCTGTGCTGTCAAGTGTTGCCTGGGATTTTCGATTAGAATTTGTGTAACGTGGAAATGTAAAGCAGATTGTGTCGCTGCTGAATGCACTGATCCAGGATTACTTTCAAATGTTAAAAGACTGTCTTTGGTTTGTATCGTGGAAGATGAAAGAGAGCGAAACACCAGACTCTAACACGAGATTCTTTCCAAAAGAATAAATCATTCTTTTAATCATAAAACTGTGTCTTCTTTGAAGGATCTTTCAAGTTAGATTCTTCGTCACCAGAGAAGGTTTAGGATTCTTTTCAAAAGAAGATGATTTCTTTGGGTAAGAGTTTCCTTGCTGTTCTAAAGACGTAGAGGTCTTGAGGAAAGTATCATTTTGCTGCTTTTCATGATTTTGTATGAACAGAAAATGATTGTTCTCGACCAAATGATGAGAATTCTTGAATAGAGATGTATACTTCTAGTTGGATAAACATGTTGATTTTTAGAATATTATTGTTCCATGAACATATACTGTGCTTTCCAAATTTAGGAAATATATATACAGTGTACATACATACACTAGGCAATACATTACAAGCCATAATCGCAAAAACAACTCGGTTAAATTTCACTAAAATAATTAATGTTGCAGAACAAATACAAATTTCTGAGACTTGAATGCCTAAAAACACTACTGATTTTGAAAAATCTATGCAGCATGAAATCAGCCAAACCATTTAGCGAATGAGATAAGTCCGTAGAAATGAAAACAGTTTGTAATGTCAAACTAACATGAAAAAGAAATTCTCTTGAGGGGATGGTGTAGATCTTAAAGTGAGTGAAATTAAATAAATGAAAAGTGTTACACAAAAACAATTTTTGTAATTAAAATCTATCACTGTCCATTTTCCTTATATCAATT
>BLFP01003004.1:257303-259803 GCA_014634505.1 Montipora efflorescens | reverse complement strand
TGAGCTAAGTCTTTACAGGGGTGTTTACCTCTCTAATATATTAAAATATGTGATTTGACGAAGTTTTCAAGGTTTATTCAAAGTGTTCAAGTTTTATTTATTTACAAGAAACAGACTGTACACGAAATTATTTAGACAATTTTTTTGTTTTTTTTTTGTTTATGATTATTACAAACAACAACAACATGTAACCATTACTCTTTGTGCTTTCAAATATTTAGAAAGTAGAAGAATTTAGCAGAAAAAGAGACGAAAGAAGTTTAGGTAAAAGAACAATATGTAAAGAGGAAAACTACAGACTATACTTAACCTCAGTTGGAAATTCAATTTTTCATCTTGCTAATTAAGGTATCTATATCGGCATAAGAGTTTTCAGTTTCTAGAATTTCAATTAGTTTTGTTCTAATGGTTTTCTTAAAACAATTCCTGGATACGTTCTTGAGACTAGTTGGTATCCCATTCCAGATTTTAACACCCACACGTGAAAATGCCTTATTTTGAACGTTAAGTGCGGATTGTTTGGTAAAAAAATGCTCAGATGTCGACTTTGAGCATGTACTATAAGAATGAACACGAGTAATTTTAGAAAACAAATTAGAAATTTTAATCGGTGCAAAATTAGTGTTGATGTTATACATCAAATTAACAATTTTCTCCTATTATAGGGATTTGAGCGGTAGAAATTTTCCTTTCAAGAAAAGAGGAATTGCATGCTCCCTTGCTTGAGCAAAATGAATAAGACGACGTGCGCGTTTTTGTAGGACAAGAACTTTATTTCGCAAGGTTTCAGATGCATTTCCCCAAGAAGTTAATCCATACGTCATATAAGGTGCAATGAGGGACTTGTAAATATTAAGAAGAGTTTGATTTGGAACAATATGTCTTAACTTCGCAATTAAACCGACAGTTTTGCTTATTTTGAATATGGTCTTTCCAATTTAGATTTTCATCAATCAATAACCCAAGAAATTTAATGCAGTTCTTATGTTCAAGAATAACATTCTTATTTTGTTCATTATCAAAAATATTAATTTGGAGCAGGTAATTAAGCTTTTTTTGGTGAGGGCGAAAAATAACAAAGTTTGTTTTCCCTATGTTAAGTGTAAGTTTATTTGAGGTTAACCAATTAACTAAGTTGTTCAATTCAGCATTTACAATTAATTCCAATGTCTTGAGATTTTCGTGAGAATAAAGGACATTAGTATCATCCGCAAAAAGGAAAAATTTAAGATTTTTGGAGCAATGCTGAATGTCGTTAACGTATAACAAAAAAACGAGCGGCCTTAAAACGGACGTACCCTTGGGGTACACCACAATTAACTACTTCTTTCTCCGAAATGTAAGAGTTAATCTCAGTTGTTTGAGTACGACTTGTTAAATAAGAGGAAAACCACTGATTAACGATTCCTCGAAAGCCGTAATAATTACGTTTATCAAGTAAAATTTTACGGTTGACAGTATCAAAAGCTTTCTTAAGGTCGATGAACACCCCACAGGAATAAAGTCTTCTGTCCACATTGGTACGGATGGTTTCTACCATGTCGAGTATAGCATGCTCAGTTGAGTGTGCTTGACGAAAACCGTATTGGGATGAAGATAATAGCTGATGTTTTTCTATGAAAACCTTCATTCTGTTGTACATAATTTTCTCGAAAATTCTATTGAAGTTTGACAATAATGAAATTGGTCTACAATTGCAGGCATCAGTTCCGTCATCTGCTCTGTAGATTGGTATAATTTTGGACATTTTCAATTTCAGTAGAAGGGTATTCACCGAGACTGACAGACTTGTTGAGAAAATTTGCAATGACAGGAGAATGCGAGAAATCACGCTTCTTGATTTGTCTTTGTTTGATTCTATCTATTGTCGATGCCAGGATACAAAACTGCGAAAAATGGTCGCTAACATCAGTAATAAGGTTGCCACTTACAACAACCTGATCCGGATTATTAACAAAAACATTGTCAATAAGGCTGGCTGAAGTTCTGTGAACACGCGTTGGTTTATCAATCGTCGGAATGAGATAACAACTTTCTAAGGCCAATAGGAATTCATGACTGTAATGACAAGTTTCCATTCTTTGCAGACAATTAAAATCGCCTAGTAGGCATAAATTCTTACCTGCAGCAGAATATTTCTCTACTGCCTCCTCAATATATTTAAGAAAATTATCTGGTGAATTGTGTTGTCGATATATGATACCACAAATCACATTTTTCTTTTTAGGAAAGCGAATTTCAATCCATAATGCTTGGAAAGATTCATTCGAAGTTGTTTCTAGGATTATGTAATCAAGGGTTTGGTCAATAAAAAGGCCAGCACCTCCACAAGCTAGGCGTGTTGGAGCATGTTCAAAGGCTTGGTAAATCTGCAGACCCATTAGAATTGGTAATTACCTTATTGAGGTATAGTGAGGGGGACTTCAGGTGCTCACTCGATCACTCGATCAATGGGCTGTTAAATTACGGCTTTCGTTCGGACGGCCGAATTGGTGTACGA
>BLFP01003004.1:249803-252303 GCA_014634505.1 Montipora efflorescens | reverse complement strand
ATTATTCGTGTAATTTTGACTATATAGTGTTATATATTTTTCTTTTATTGTAAGGCGCATTTGAAAACTGCATAGTTGAATTTGCGCGGTATAAATAAATTTTATTATTATTGTTATTATTATTATTATTATATACACAACAAACCACTGTCGAATCATCCGTGCAACGAATTTGAATTCGCTGTGGATTCGACTTTCCAAGACAAACTCACATTCCAATTTATTCCAAGGTTCCAAGTCAATCAAAGTTGAATCTGTTGAATATAAAGCTTTGTAGAACTGAAAGTGAATTTAATTGGAATTGAAGTGAACTGCAGTGAATTTGAGTTTCGTTGAGCTGGATTTGCTGTAGCTAGAAACTGAAGAATAGTGATAGCGTTGGTGAGTAAGGTTTGTCAAAATGGGAAATAGTTTAGCACAATATAGAGTTGCTATTGGAATGCATAAAATTTATATAACTTCTAGAGAATATCGAGATTGCTTCAAAGGAAAATTTTGGTGTTCATTGCTGCTTTTGTTTTATCTCGAAGCAATATATTTGCCTGTCTTAAAATTAGTTGTCAGTCTTTTCAAGATGATGCAGTGGAATCGCCTATGGTTTACGCAGATTTATCTTTATCGATTTTATATTCCTGAACTAATACGACTTGGTAATGATATCGAAACTAATCCAGGACCACCATGCTTTTGTAATATATATGCGAAGAGAACTAAAACACCTCTTTTGTCTCGTGTATATGTTGTTGCCAGTGTTTTCAAAATCTCACAGCACCATCAGGTGAAAACATACATTTCTAATAGAATTATTTCATTGAGTGGAGATGTAGAAACAAATCCAGGACCATTAGATCAGAGCAGTAATCCAGAACAACCCCTACATTCCGTCTCTTTATTAGAAACTAGATTATCTCAGTTAGGCAGGATTCCACTAGATGTTGGAGGTGGTGGAGATTGCTTTTTTCGAGCTGTATCACATCAGCTGTATGGCACTCCAAACAATCATTATCAAGTACGTTGCCTTGGTATTCACCATTTATTGCATAACCCCGAACAGTTTATAGAAAGTAATACTGGCCACTCTTGGCAAGAATATTTGAACAATATGCCATGTGAGGGAACATGGGCTGATGCAACTATTATCCAAGCAGTAGCCAACTGTCGAAGTTTAAGAATTCATATTGCTGAATCACTAGCAACATTTGCTCCTGTTACCATTGTACAATCTGTGACAGGTGAATGTGCCAGCATCTACATTGGGCATATTGGTGAAGCCCATTATGTGTCTACTGCACAGAAACAAGTTTCTCAAATATCAAACAAGAACAAAATTGATATGACATTAACTGGTAGCAAAGACATAACTGATCAAAAAGAAAAACACAAAGCTTACATGAAAGAGTACATCAGAAAGAGAAGAAGTGATCCAAATTTTAGAAATAAAGAGAAGAAAAAAATGTGTGAAAATCGATACAAGAAGATCGAAGCAGAGAAAAGGAACAAAACTGCTTCAAAAAGGAGAATGGCAAATGCTGATCATGTAAGGGAAATCAATAGGCAGTCCTCTAAACGACAAAGAGCTGAGAACCTAGAACACATAAGGGAAATTAACAGGAAGTCTTTTCCGAAACGAAAAGCAGAGAATCCAGAGCACATAAGAGAAATCAACAAGCAGTCTATACTAAAAAGAAGAACTGAAAACACAGAACACATAAGACAACTCGGTAAACAGTCTTTTCAGAAACGAAAAGCAGAGAATCCAGAACACATAAGGGAAAATTCAGTTTTCATTAAACATTCGGATTAATTTTACAAAAATCCTTACCCACAAATAGCTGAGCTAATCAGGGTGGGGAGGTGGTTTTGCATCACCAAACATTCCACTCTTATTGTACATTGTGAACCAATCAAATTTTAAGAAATTCTCAACAGCATCCAATTAAATGATCCCTATTTACTGTTCCTGCGTAAACATGTTTCTAATTTGATATTAACCATCACTATCTAGAATATGCACAGCAAAATCTGCAAAGGAATGGAATGCTCAGTTTCACAATAATCCAACGCATCTCCATCAGTTCACCTTTTTGGTGTCAGTGCAAAGTCATTAACTAGGACACGTTGCTATGCAAGCAAGAATCCCCTTTTGTACTTGGCAATTTTTTGGTTTTGTGGGTGGCGGGGAGGGGAATTCTTACACTTTTTTTCTGTTCGCATGTTTTTCGTCATTTACTACCGGTAATCATCAATGAGGTGTCTCAGAGAGACTTTGATTTTTGTTTCTGTAACTCCTATTATAATAAAATTAATGTTAAATTCACGTAAATAGTGTGTTACCAGAGTTTCAAGATTTCGTCGAAGACTTCTAATATTATTATGGAAAATAGTAAAACTGGATTCTATTGTATCTTTAGTAAGACGGTTCATATGTTGTTTTAGATTGTGGAAAAAAATAACGACTAAATATGCGTTGATTCAACAAATTGTCATCAGCAGTTGGATT
>BLFP01003004.1:239803-244803 GCA_014634505.1 Montipora efflorescens | reverse complement strand
ATTTATCATTGTAATTTTGTTTCCTAAATTAGATCAGAACTCTGATTGATGCAGGCCTGTTAACCACAAACGAAACTGTATTGGAAAGCATGTTCACAAAAAACATGAAAACTTATCATATGTAATAAACACCCGTTCATAAAAATATTGTAAATCAAGCTGTGAACTGAACCCAGAGAACTGCACTGTCAATTGTCTTCACTAGAATTTAAGATCATGTTCTTATTCTGTTCATTCGGCTGCATTTTGTTCGTCTTTTCTTAGGATATCTGATAAGTTAATTATTTGGTGACGGTGGATATAAACTTGAAATTATATTTAACACTCGCCAGCTATCGCCTAGGTAGAAACAAGGCACTGTAAGAAAACGAGGCTTTTCTCCGTAAATATTCAATAGCGTCCAGATCGTAGTCTTTACATATTGCAGAAACAATGTTGTGGCTGTTGCTCCCTTTTTGTTTACTTTTCAGTTTTTGTCGCTGCTGATTTGCATTGGCGGGGTCCTGCAATGCATGTACCACTGGGGAAACAGAGCAAACTAATACAAATGCTAAAAAAGTCGACAAGTGGCTCCTTTCTGAATGGAGAATGTCATATATGATTCAAGGGCCGAACTTTAGTCTCTCCTTCACCATCTTGTAGGGTAAGGGGAACAGCCGTCAGGGAGTGACGACCAGGTATCCTATAAGCATGTTGTCAAACACAGGAGTCTGTTTGACTGGAATGTGTAAAGAATGCATGCTCGGGACTGTTATAAGAAATCTAGATATAGAAATGTCTTGGTAAGAGAGGTTCATGCTCGTTGACGTGGGATGATATTTACTATTAAAAAAAAAACACCTATGGGAAGTAGAAGGAAGCCGGATGTGCTCAAATGATTTTCATATTAATCGAAGACAAAACTAAACTTCATAAAACGTGTAATGTAATGTTATTCGAACAAACTAAAAGAAAAGCCCCACCACACTTACATGCTGAGCGCAAGAACTTAAACAATCCTCGCCTCTTTTGAACATTGTAACAATATTCTGTCTAACAAAGGAACCTATTTAGCTCGTTTCATCATACAAGTTCTTGTTTGTCTACTGAGTTGAATTAACCCTTTTAAACATTAGTCTCTATGCTTATTTCTGGAAGTCACAAAAGGACTTCACTTCGACAAATAGCACCTTCTAAACTAACATGGGCTCTTCAAATAACTCCACCTGCCTTTTCATGATCAGTGTTGTTGCCGTAACGTAGCAAAGTACCATGATTTCTAAATTTCATGCATAAGAAAAACTATTAAGGCGAGATTTAAATTTTCGTGTGACATATGCAGTTTGCAAAAAGTGAAATAACGCTCAGGCTTGTGCCACTACAAAGTGTTATATAGCTATTGTTCATGCCCTTTAAGTGGCAGAATATTGACTTCCGCTGCGAGAGTCAACGCACAGTAGAACAGCGGAGTTCCAAACAGCTTGTAGATGCTTCATGTGAATAGCACTTGGAATTTTCTCCATTCCTGGGATCTGATCCACTTTTTTTTGTGCTAGGTACAGGTCCAAGTATTCCAGGAAACTACAGAATAAACCCACCGACTTATTAGCGTTTTAATCAAGTTCAATGCAATGTAAATTTGCAGAGTAAGGAAAAGAGAAGAATCTAAAGGGAGATTGTTAACAAATAGATTCCATGCCGTGCGTTTGTTCAGTCATAGAATGGTTTCAATCACGTGATAAGACAGTCATGTTGGTGCCCAAAACAATAGCAAATGATGGCTCGTGTTTTGCATAATAATAGAGTCAATTCCCAAAAGACTTATTTTCTCTTTTGTTCTGTGCACCAACATGGCGGCGATGACGTCAGGTGAAAACCACCAATAGAACACAGGTGCCGTCAAAATGTGGTAAGAACAAAGAAGTGGCACACAAGCCGTTAGGCGAGTGTGTCAGAGATGTTCTTACCACATTTTGACGTCTTCAGTGGTGATCCGTTACTGAACAGAAGCATGGCAATATGGAATCTACTTGTTTTATACAATAAAGAAGTGAAAAAGTTAACAGTGACGTCATTTATGCGTCTGTCCTCCAATACATCATAGATAGCGACCAATGGAAAGGCGCGTACAATTTAGCTTATTGTATGTTTTAAGATAGAATAGTCGATGAGGAGAGGGGAGACCGGGAGCCTCACCTCATTTCTGCGATATTCTCCTTGGCATGTTTTACATTCAGCAGAATCATTTCCAGTAAAAAAGGCAAAAGGCGTTCTATATCTATCTTCCGAAGAACACGATTCAGATGTGCTGCGTCGGTGGGGCTCAATTTTCCCTTCAAAAACTCTGGCATTTCCTCAAACGGTTCCTGAAAAGAGGATGCAAGAGATAACGTATCAAAAGTTTACTGTTTTCTTGCCTGTAGTTAAAACACTCGTTGACTTGAACGCCATTGTTTTACAAGACAATTGTTGCATAAAACTAATTGTCGATAAGTGATGAAGTGTCACTCCTTGAAAGCACGACTGAGTTGCCTCGCAAATGGGCGACAGTTCACCCATCAATCCTGGGCAAATTCTATTGGGACGTTCCTGAACACCATTCTCTTTCCACGTCATTTCGTGCAGCTGCCTCTGCTTATCAGCGTTTTAATCACGTTCAGTAGAATATAAATTTGTAGAATAGAGCAAGGAAACTAAGGGGAGATGATTTGAGATAGATAGAATGGTCGATGAGGAGGACAGGGGAGACGGGGAGCCTCAATCCATGTCTGCGATGTTTTCCTTAGCATGTTTTATTTCAGCAAGATCATTTCCAGTAGAAGTGGCAAAAAGGGCACCATATCTATCTTGCGAAGAACACGATTCAGACATGCCGTGCAAATTCCCCCCTTTCACAATGAATGCAGATTTGAAAATCAACTGATGACACTCGACTGCATGAATATTTGGACAATCAACATTGAATCAAAGAGGGGAGGGGAGAGTGGAGTGGAAGATAAGAGCCCATTTGCACGTGTAATACATTTTCCCCTTTCTATTTCGGCTGATTGATTACATTTACTTCGATCCGGAATACTTGGGTTTTAACACATTAATGAGATTGTACCTGTTTGTTTCTCGACTTGATTTTTGCTTTCTCAAGAGCCATGAGACGCCACAAAGCCAATGTGTGCGACAAGTTGCAGTACTGCTCTGCCTAAAACAACGAATCATTCAACTCACTTCAATGTACGGTACAGTTAAGTTGGTAGGAAATAAAATAACAAAATTGCTCGCTGATGATAGACGCCCTTGCGCTCGCGGAATTTGAATTTTAACACTTGTTACCGCGCGGAGCTCGGGTTAAACACTTGCTAGCGCGAGGCATTTGTGGGCTTAAAGTTCTTTAGGAGAAATTTGTTAGCGTGCCTACAGGAAGTTACCAGTTCATTACGCTTGTTCAAGGTCGCTAGTTCAGGTCTACAAGATAAGATATTTCTCCCACAGGCAACAGTTACATCGGTTCGAGACAGGGTTGTAAGGGAAGGTTTAATTTTAAAATTTTCCAGGTGATCTTGAATTTCAACCTTGCTTCCTTCAAACACCAAACATGCTTACTGATCTCTGTACTGAGTCTCTTGTTGGGGTTGTTAAAAGAAGATTTGTGACTGGTAAATCTTGTTTTAAAATAGTTCTAAGTGAGTCCAACATAAGTTTGGGCCGGCCTGTTATCTTCAGTTATCACTGTTGCTTGGTAAACCACAGATGATATAAGGCAATTCCCGGCCATAGGGCAGTCTGCTGGTATTCGGCAGTTGCATGCTTTCAAAACTGGTGGTGCAGTTGTTTTCTGTAAGGTTGATTTATTGTTACCATCGATTTTCTGCTTGAGGTTGGGCATGCAACAGTAGCTGAACTTTACTGTGTTGCAGTTGAAGATTTTGTGTAATACGTGACTTTGCGGCGAACGTTCCTTAAGATCCTCGACGAAGAGTTCCCGCAAAGTCATGTACTACACAAAATCTTCAACCGCAGCACAGTAAAGATCACCTACTGTTGCATGCCCAACCTCAAGCAGATGACCGATGGTAACAATAAATCAACCTTACAGGAAACAACTACACCACCAGTTTTGAAAGCATGCAACTGCCGAATATCAGCAGACTTCCCTATGGCCGGGAATTGCCATATATCATCTGTGGTTTACCAAGCAACAGTGATAACTGAAGATAACAGGCTAGCATGAACTTATGTTGGACTCACTTAGAACTATTTTAAAACAAGACTTGCCAATCACAAATCTTCCTTTAACAACCCCAACAAGAGACTCAGTACAGAGCTCAGTAAGCATGTTTGGTGTTTGAAGATCACCTGGAAAATTTTAAAACAAACCTTCCCTTACAATCCTGTCTCGAACCGATGTAACTTGTGCCTGTGGGAGAAATATCTTATCATTTGTAGACCTGAACTAGCGACCTTGAACAAGCGTAATGAACTGGTAACTTCCTGTAGGCACGCTAACAAATTTCTCCTAAAGAACTTTAAGCCCACAAATGCCTCGCGCTAGCAAGTGTTTAACCCAGCTCCGCGTGCTAACAACTGTTAAAATTCAAATGCCGCGAGCGCAAGGGCGTCTATCATCAGCGAGCATTGTAACGAAATTTTCATTTGGCTATTTTATCTGAGGAGTGCCGTGCTTCTTGTGCGGTATGAAACTAGTTGGTAATAAAATGCCAAATCAGCCTGTTTTCAAGCCATTGGGGCGCTCTTAGACCCAGGGGGATGGGGGGCTCCGTCAAGAGATGCCTGTATAAAATGTAAAGGCTCTAAGCTATGATCTACAATCCTGGTCAAAAGTTGTCGGGAAGGTTGCGTGCATTACTTCACTTCACACCTAATACGATTATTCTAACTATTGGCTGTATCATTTGGGAAAGAGCATGTTCTTGTGGCCCCCCACCCCCATATTCAATGTAGGAAGAAAAGTCACCATTTTGTTTTGTGCAAAATCCAACATTGATAAGGGAAGGGGGGGGGGGGGG
>BLFP01003004.1:233308-238172 GCA_014634505.1 Montipora efflorescens | reverse complement strand
AAAATTTACTACAACGTTTCGGTCAAAGACCTTCTTCAGTTATGACAACTTTTGAATAAAAACGAAACTTAAATAAGATTTAGGCGCTAACAATTACACAATAACAAGTGACAGCTGTCAAAAAAATATAAGATTGCAAAAAAGAAGAACAAAAAGTGGTGCTAATTTGTATATATATATTTGTATATTATATATTTGTATATTTGTATATTGTATTATATATATATATATATATATATATTATTTGTATATATGAAACACATATACTTTCTTTGCATAGGCTCATTCAAACCGAGGAGAGTTTGTGTTGGTTGGTTGCTCATCAGAAGAGCTTGTACAGTATCTAGCACACATTAAGCAAAACACTGAGATGCCTCGCTGCTGAAAAACGTTCGTTTTTGTTTCAAGGAACTAGAGGAGAGACGTAGAAAATGTTGTGCGAGTGAACTCGGCGTCATAATCGTTCCAACGAGTAAGCGAACAAGCCTGCTCAAAATCCAGGCTTGAACAGGACTCCAAACCATGATCGTGCCACTATTCTCAGTAGACACTCAGTTCAGTTTGCATTCCTTCAGAAGGGAAAATATGCCTATGATTACATGTTTCGTCACTTTGTTCAATACCCTCCCTCTACTCACTGTTGGACTCCTAAGACCACGTTCTCTTGGGAGTTTAAGCACCTCATGTAAGTACCATTTCAACGGCATTCCGGTTTGTCCTCCAGAGGACGAAAGAAAACCAATGGCAATGTCCAATGATGACAGAACATCGCAAACCTCCGACAAGGACGAGCGGAGATCAGAAATAATCTGGCCTTCGATGGCTCGCGAGATAGAATCCTGTAAATGCAATAGCAATAGCTAAGGAAGACTTCATAAATATAGTTGATGCCTTAGACACAACATGTAAAATAACCATCATAAGTGAAGTGGGAAACGCAAGCCTACTCTGTAATTAGCAAGAAGAGAAAGTTAACAGACATAACAGGCATAAGAACAATATCTGAATTCAGCGAGTTCAGTCTTGATCAGTGAACGAAAAGCTTAACAGTAATTATTTAACTACACTTTATTTACCTGTGGAATTTTCTCTGCAAGCGAAGCGAACACGCTGTCATCCCGTGTGTCGCGACTGAAAGCGAATCTCTCCTCCTTGGGGAAAAAAGATGCAGTAAAGTGAAATGGGAAGAAAGTTATTTCTTTCCCTTTATTTACAGCGTCATGATGAATAGATTGCTAATGAACTTGTTCCCTTCAAAAATGTTTATACTAAATTGCACAGCTGCGAGACACCATGTTTGGCTCTTTGCGTTTTCGAACTGTTGGTTTTGACAGAAGGGCAATGGGAAACTTCAATCCCCTACCATTACCTCAGAGTTAAGATAGCTTTAGACGAAGAAGGAAACTGATTAAAAACCACAAGTGGCATACCTTAAATTCAACGAAGGGTCTTCCCTTTAAAAACCTGTCAGTTAACTGTCTCTCCAAAGCAGTCCAATCATACTGAACTAAAGTCTCCTGTCCCACCTTCAGAGAGTAGTTACAATGCGCAAGTATTAGAGGCAACAGGTCTCTCTCAGGGTCATAGGCTATCAACTGGGACATGGTTACTTCCGACATGGAAATTCGCTCCAGGGGGCTGAAAATAGAACAATTTCAAACCAGGTTTGTTTTAAAAATCTTTGAAAGTAACATTAAGACCAAGTGACATAGTTCGCGGACATAACTCGACTCGTTTTCTGTGACCAATGTCGTCAGCAAAATACAACTGATACTCTCGTTTGGAAGTCTCCATCCGTTGGGATGGAAACAAGAGTAAGGTTTTTAATTCATCTGTATGTCGTAGCTATCAACAGGAACGGGCTTCGTCCAATTAAACCCAATCACCTGCTAGAGATGATCATGGTTTAATCCAAGCCATTCATTACTAAGAACCAAGGAACAAACGGGCGGGAACCGGTATCTCCCTTTGGTGCAGTCTGGACTCCTCTAGTGTACGTAAAAGAAAACAAAAGGATCAAAAGCAACGGAAAGTACAAAACTCATACTAACTGAAAACAGACCTGTCTTGGTTGGTTGCACTGCGATAGATTCCCAAGAACTCGTCGTGTGTGTTAACCAAGAAATAAAGAAGTGCTGTGGAACACACATTCATTCCTTTGGTACTGGGAAGAAGCATTGCAATTGAGCAGTTATTGTCCATTGCGATATTGAGTAGATCCTCTGGCACTCGGAGACGACCTTCAGAAAATGCAAGTAAAGTAACTTACTGCCTTTCTCGGTGAAATCATTGAATGTTTTAATAGAGCAAAAACTGTGTGTCAGGGGAATACCAACTGCTTTTCTTCAAATTGAATATTTGGAAATGAAAGGGTAAATATTTTTTTTAGGGTTTAACTATTGCAATAGTGACGTCTTTAGTAATTAAGAATAGGAAATGGGGGTTTGTATGAAAGAAAACGATAAAAATCATTTTCCATTTTCCTGAATTCTGGAGTGAGATGATTTCAAGTTTCTTCTTTTCAGTATTCGATGGAATTCTAACCAGTCCGACTTACCTTGTTCGCCAAGAAATGATCGACAAGAATTCCAAGCGAGTTTAAACCTTTGAATTAACTTGCTGAACTCGTCTTTCACAGGTCCTGTTCAACAATGATTTAAAAGAGCACATTAACTCCCTAATTCAGAATTTTTATGGCTGCACTTTTAAAACTGCATTGTTTTTACAAACTACGACTTCGAGTCCACCAGTTTTCGTCCTTGTCCGACTAATTGACTAACACAGAGCAAGTAGTCTCTGACGAAACTTTGGTGCTGTGTCGTTGCCGGGAGAAGTAGACGAGGTCTGAGTCATCAACAGAGTTGACGACGTCAACTGCCATCATAATATTTAAATCTAACCGCATGATTCGAATTTCCTTCACTACTCCTTTGTGGAGAAAATGACGGTGAATCCAAAAGCCAAGTGTAACTGCCAAAAGCACCAAAAGTATCTAGTCACGTCTTTCCAACACCACGTAATCCATGACAAACTAATATATTTATTTACATAGGTAGTACAAACAACGCGGGTTGAAACTGAAAAATAAAACGTTACAGCAAATACAATTAGCTACGTAAAGCAACAGGAAAACGATAAAAGACGATATAATGAACTAACCGAAAACGATGATACTTACATTGTTACGACCATAAACTTATACCAAGGATAACTTAAACTGCTTGAAGCGAACTCGGACTGCCTAAGAGCTAACTGCGCGTAGCGCGACTTCGATTACCGAGAAAAGAAGAACCAAAATGGCAAAAAACATAGGTTTACATACGAAGAAACTAAATTATGCAAAACGAGAAAACTGAAGGTGTAAATGGCAAGCAAAAGAAACGAACGTGCGAAAACTTTAAACAAAAAAGGGAAACAAGACACGCTAACGAGCAGGATACGAAAAAGCTAATGAGGCGGAGAAACAAACTAATTTAACACAAACAGAACAACAATAAAAAAAATACGCTAAGATCTTACACCAAGAAATGCTTTTTGGAATGGATAGTTTTGTTCCCTTCCCATGTTCCCAGCTCATCATTGGCCGGTGGTTTGTTCTTACAATATCCGCTCGTCTCTATGGGCATTCTATAACTTATCTTGTGGCCGTTGACTCCATCATTTCAAAATAAAACCGTTTAATTTTAATTTCAATCACTCTATCAGAAGAGCCCCCTTTCGTCTTTACCTCGTGGAAGGCTCTTAAGAAATTGCTGGATGGTAAACTTTTCAGCGTCTGTTCTGTCAATTCTGCGATGAAATCGGTCCATCAGTAGTCGCTGAAGACGAACTATGTCAGGAAGAAACTGGACACAACGTAACTTGTGTTCCTAAATTGAATAAACAAATACATGGTAAGAAAGCACACACTTATAACTACTTTGGATGTTCTTCAGTGGATACGTTCCCTTGGCTCATGTCTAAGTGAGGACTCCAGATCATCAAAAAGTAACGTGTGCTTTTTTGTGGGTGTCGTCACGCAGCCCTCCTAAACCCTTCAAGCTGATCCTCCTGAGCATACTAATGCACCACGCAACTGATACGTACCCTCCTACTTTGCAAAAGGAGATGATGTCCCCAGACCTTACAAAGAAAAAATGTTGTTTGACAAGAAGTACATTTGTCATGTCCCACAACGGTAGAAAAAGCAACCACTTGCAGAGCACAGAGAAATATCACGACAATGTCAACACCTCAATTTGGAGGACATCAATTGCAACCCTCAGGGATTTCAACCAAAGCCGTGTACTCATTCAAGTCAATCATATTCGTGACATTTCCATAGATGGCCTCTAGCTGAGAACCTGGTGCATTAATCAAGTTACATTACTGGACACATTACGTAAGACAGCGGTGCATTCTCATGTAAACTCCCTTCCATTCAATAGTGCATAGAGGCTCCACAGCGTAAAAGAGTGGTTCTACTCCAACGGGATCTATTTTAACCCAAAAAGTGAATAGAGGTGAGGAGGTGGGGGAGGGTATAAAGCCCCAAGAGTGCGAAACGAAGAACGTGTCCCCACGGGCAAACAACCCTATTTTGAGACGTTATTTTGAGACAGTTGTAACGGCCGATTCAACTGATCGAGAAAAATGTTCCATAAAAACTTCAAATCGCGATGTTTCTTTTTGAAAATTCATTTTATGGACAGCCAGATAAATAAAGTTCACTCACCTACTATTTTCGGCGTTGTCCTGAGTGATTTGATGGGTTTTTGGGACGCCTCGATTTCCTCTTCAGATCCCACCCGTCGCCACATAGAATATAAATAGGCAAGGCGTGCAACTTCCAAGACCTCCAGAATTTAGCCAAATTTCTCCCACT
>BLFP01003004.1:207608-215108 GCA_014634505.1 Montipora efflorescens | reverse complement strand
GCATAAGATGGAGTATTTAGCTATTCATGTTGGACTACGTTGACGCAATGAAATTTTCACTTGACAGATGCCGGGCCAATGTTGCGTACGTTTAACCGCCCTCCCGGCATCGAAAACACCGCACACAAAAAATAACCTTGGTCAGCAAAAAGCAAACAGGTTCGGAAAGTTTAAGAGTGTGACCTTTCTATGCAAATAAATGGAGATGAAAATGCTGGGTTCATAATGACAGTGTATTTTGCTATTAGGATACAATAAGCGACATAAGTAGTGGAGAAACTTAAGTGAAAAGGCTTTAAATTTAAATCTTATCTACCCCAACAACCTTTCCCCCTTCTTAATGTTGAAAACTTGAAGAAAAAGGCTATTGGAGCTGACCACTGAATTGAACCACGCCACATCTCTAAATGAAAGATTACGAGCAACATATGCAAAGTCAAGAGCAAGAAATATCAAAATTTAAGAAAATAGTCACAGTGTCAGAGATGGCCATAAAAAAATTAAAAAGTACCGTCCTTAACATGTCGGTACCACCGCACGTCATTTTACCTGCACCGACCAATCAGCATCTTTGCTTTATCTCCGTAATAAGCGTTCATCTCGGTGTTGACTTGAAACCTTTCCGTACTCATCATGACTTCAACGGCTTGCCTGATGGACAACACTTTGTCACACCACTCTCGAGCAGAGCCCAGGTCCAATAATATTTCATCAGACGGTTGCAGTTCTTCAAGACTTATGCTCAGCGCAACAACGTCAAGGAGCTTAACGAAAGCCATAATAAGAGCTATGAGTAGTTTGTCGAAAACATTGCTTAGTATTCAAATATGCATGTATGGGAGACTTTTGTTTTGCTTTGTTTTGTTTTGAATCATTTTCAATTCTCAAATGCTGATCGGGAAAGAGTCAGGGAACTGATTGGTGCCAGAGAAAGGGTTTATGATTATCTGATGAAATAAGGCACAGACAGGAGACTAGGGTAACTTTTGCCTTATTTCTTTTTAGGCTGTATACAGTACGAAAAAGAGATTAACTACGGTCTACAAAGCACCTGCTGTTCATTCACAATGATCTACTTGACTTGAAGCGAGAGTCTTTACAGTTAAAGCCAATAATTGGTTGATTCACTGCTCTCAAAAATAAAATAAAATAAAAACACGCAAATTAGGTTTTGTCAAACGAGAAGACAACGGATGAATTTCCTCCGCGATAAAATGATTAAAGAGCTGACTTTACGAAGATTAGCCATGAAATTTACACAACAACTGTCTGTGATCGTGATAAACTTTATGTGAACTTACCACTTCAGATTCTTTATCATTCAATATCTCTGTCAGCTTTTGTACAACAGTCGGCTGGGCCTGTACAAGCTTCGCAAAACACCTCAACCTTGACTGAATTCTACTGTGTGCCACATGGATAAGTGCAATGTCCAACAACTCATTTCCATCGTCATCGATTTCGGCCTCAAGTTCTCGCGCCGAGGATAAAACAGCCCAGAATACAATCTAATTAAAATCAATCAGAGATAAATAGGGATCATTCTTTGCGTCATCGCATGGTTTACCAACAGAAACATTTATCCAGTCACTCGGGAACTCTACGCGCGTTAAAAAATTGCAATTCGATTCGAAAAATGTTTTCGTGTATACCCTACGAGCTGAATAAGAAGGTCAATAGCTTACTTATCGAAACGAGGCCATTTTGGCCAAAAATTGGGTGAATGCCTTTGCTAAAGTGACTGGACGCAGCAGGTAAAGACAATGAATTCTCTTTTGAATGAGTCATAACATATTATACGAATGAATGGTTAGTTTCTAAAGAAACTGTAGCCTCGCGTCGGTGGGAAAGTGAAACTAAAATTTGGTATCAAACAAGCTGATAAGGGTCAAATTTAAACGAAAGGAAATGATGAACAGGGTTGATGTTTCGACAATTAGCCCTTCGTCAAAGCTGTAAATTTGACCCTTATCAACTTGTTCGAGACCATTTTGATTGCTGGCCAACCAGTGCGCGCGAAAAAGACTACTCAATTGTTTGCAAAAAAATTGGTGTAAACAGTAAGAACGAAAGTGAGAGGATCATTTGTTACTTTCATGGTGCCTTCTAACAAAATGTGATTTAAAAACCTCAAGTTCACTTTTGTCAGAGGACGTGTAAACCATATGGACATAATCCGACAGATACGTAAATGCTGCGAGATGGGAGAAATCATGCTGAAGTCCATCGAAAAGAAGTCCTGTCTCCGAATTTGCAATAAGATCTCGTAACGACTTCACCAGAGTCGCATTGGATGTTGCTGCAAAATAAAAAATAAAAACAGGAAGCAAGGTAAGAAGAATAGTTGTTTTTGCTAATTTCTTTGATGGTTGATGCTGACTTACTTTGGACAATTTCAATTTACGATCAAGTAACATTTAGCTCGATTGCAACATACAACAAAACCTACAACGATGCCTACTTCTCAAAGAAAATATTATCGTTTTTTACAGTTAAACTTACGTATCTCCAGTTCCAAATATCGAGCTTCACTTACGTCGTTCAATCAATTTCCACAGCGTTTAAAAAATAGAAAATACACGCAAAGAGGGCCAAACGGTGGCCGCAATTTCACAAAAAAGTTAGTTTGTATAGGTAAATTAATTATTAGAAAGCAATTTAGATTTTTATAAACTAACAAACTGCAATTTATAACCTTTAAAAATTTATAGGTGCTTACTTCTTCCAAAATGCACCAAAGAAAAATCGTTCGTAAAAAATGTACATGAAAAAATTTGACCCCGTTTCTTACGAATTGTTAAAGGCCCAATTAATGTACCCGGCGCCAATAAGATTAAAATGTTGAACATAGGTCTGAGCGAGGAATATCATAGATTACCTGCCACGCTAGAGGCGGTATCCAAAAGTTTATCTACTTGATGCTTGACAAGGAACGAAAAGGGAAACTTGCATTGGAATGTATGACCCCCAGCACCAGATCCAAGAACCTGCACTCGCTCGCGAACAGAGTTTGTGACAGGAGAGATCATCTTGCTGTAACTCAGCTCCGAGATATTGGGATTCGCCAGGGTTCTCAACCAAAGAGTCGAAACCCAAGGGCTGCCGTCCTTCATCAAATCCAAATTGCTGTCTGTGTCGGCCAAAGCAATAATTTCTGCCAGAATTGGAACAACTGACGAGTAAACCCTCTTCCATATTGCCTTCCTGAAGGTGCCCCACTCTTGCACACCTGTTCCTGACAGAGCTTCCCAATATAACCACTCGTCCGCATTGTAAGCTTTACTTTCACTTTCCTTTAGAAGGTGATACGTTCTTTGGACTAAGACGCTGGCAAATGTCATTTTGTCTTTGAAAATAAATCAAAGGAGTAAAATCGTGAATACAACACTGTGAAATAAATTATTTTTTTGGATTATGTCTAACTTTATTTGGTTTAGGGAATTTTGTACTTGATTTTCATATTTAGAGTACGAGCAGTGGTTCAGTGTCCGCTAAGGTACGAGAGAAAATAAACACGAGACTGATCATGAACACTTCCATTCATACAGCTATCCATTGCACTCATTATGAAATAGAATGCCCCAACCTCAACAAAATGGCTAAATCATGTACTCAGTGATGTGCGAAATGAGTCATGAAGAGCTTCCCTCAAAACCACCGTTGCGATTCCATTTGCCAACCAATGAACAGAGTGTGAGCTCTCGGTTTAAAAAGACGCGTCTGAAAAATCCACGAATACCTTTCTGTTTCCGTTGTTTTAAGCGATAATAAATGCTTCCTGTTTATATGATGCGCTATATGCTATATGCTATATGCGCAATTACCGTAGCATAATCGTACCGCACTTCAACGACTTCCCCTTCTCTAATGACCCATATGAAGTCCGCATCGAGTAGGAATTTGTGCGGCTCATCGACTTTACGATTCTCGTTGTTCTCATTTTCGGCTGCCGAGTCATCTTTAAGCTTACATTATCTTTTGATTTAGACTTCTAAACCAACTTATTTCAATTAAAGATCGTAAGAAATTTAAAAGAAAGCCACGTACGTACGTACCTCATTTGCATAATGTTTACAGCTCAACGAGCGAGTGATCGATCGAGCGCCCGTATTTTCCGTTAATTACAAAAACTCGTTCGTTGCATATACGCAATTCACGAGTTTAAAAATTTCTGTTTGCGGACTTTTAATTCCAACGCAGTCCTTTTTGTGACTTACTCACTCTTTTTTTAAAGAGATCAAACCAGGTTTAAACTTACCTTCTGATTCTTCAAAGTCTTCGGGTAAGAGTTGTAACAGAAGCTCTATTCTCTGAGTAGATCGGTCAAGTGTTCCACCTTCGTTATCGATTCGGCAAGCTGCAGCTTGGACACAGTTGCGCAAAAGATTAACAGCCAATAGTTGTGTTTCATTCCCATCTCCAAACAACTCGCTGATTGGTCTGTTAATCAGATGATCGATAGAAGGCGTGTTTCTGCCAGGAGGACGAAGCTCGTCAAGGTGAACGGACATCCACTGTCCACCTTGAAAGCCCACAAAATTCCGACAACCTCCCGGAATCCGGGGCAGCTGTACCACAAGTGCAATATGAATTGGTTCAATTTTAGAAAGACCAAGAAGCTCTGGAGCATAATTTCGTTCTTCCATCAGAATATGTCGTGCACCAGCAATCAAATTAAAATTGTCATCTCCCGAGTCGCACTGGACGATGAGAATGCCAGAACAGCCACCTCCATTGCGTTCAAAAAATAATCTACAGTGATGAAACAAACCGCGTTTCTTGCCCGTTTCCTCATGTTCAATCTCTAGCATTGTCATAATTATTATTATGCAAACAGTATAACACGAGTCGAGCTTGTTGTTGTCTACATTTTACGTCTTGTTTGCATATTTTAATGATTACCAGTTTCAGCAGATAAAGGTAAACTTACTATGTTTTAGGTATTGATGTAGGATTGAGCTCGTTGTGTAAAAAAAGAAGAAATGATGAGTGAACAAATAGCAAATTGACCATGTTAAGAAACCCTAGCTGACAAGAGCCACACATGCAAAGCCAAACACAAGCAACGAAATGAAGAAAGGAAATATAACGACAAAAATAGCTTTAAGGTAAGACTCCAGTCCAAGTCTTCAGGATTTAGAGAGTAGGCCGATTTAGCAAGAGAACGGGAACGTTACTTGACGACGGCGAGCGCTGTGCAAATACCCAAATATGGTCCAATTAGAACAGCAACCAGACTATTCTGCGCGCATCCTGTTGCCATCTGACGTTCCCGTCCTGTTGCCAAATCAGTTTAATACGAAGCACAGTGAAAACCGCATCTGAAATACAAATTCCTCTGTCCTATAAATCGTAAAATGTCCATAATACTTCCAAAACAATTGAATGAGAATTTTACCTGACCAACGATCTAAATTGTTGCTCAGTCTGAAACTGCTGTAGTGTCATGAAATCGACAGTTGAAGGACTGAAATCCGTTTGGTCGCATAAAACAAAAAGATCGTTCTTGGACAGTAACCGCGAATGAGTGGTAATCTAAACAACAAAGAAAACGAGAAGACATTCGTAAGGAAAATTTAACCGGCTAAGCAACAAACAAAAGATGTGAGTGAACATTTACAAGCCAATCAACCAAACGTAAAGCAAAAAAGCTTCTCTGTCGTAGTATAAGAAATATGCGATAATCAGATACATTGTTGCCTGTAACTGTTGGATAAAAGTATCCTCTTTGGTTTGGCGTGATCCTGAATTTACATTGAGGCAACAGAGAAGTGAGTGTTCTGCACTGCACCAAATACAACAATGGTGCGACATCATACTCACTTGAACAAGCAATCCCTCTTTCCTCTTTTTCTCAAGATGGCAATCGTCATATTGCAGCACATGGCTCATGAATGCCGCTAAACTAGAGTGCTGTTGTTCGTTGAAGTAAATCTTCCAGATTTCCTCGGCCTCAGCTTCAATGCCACTTGCTGGAAGACGAGCGATTGCATCTGGTGACGCCATTTCCAGAAGCAGGCTTTTGCATCTCCATACCATCTTCAGAAAAAAATATATATATAGGAATAGCACACAAACTGCCAAGCAAATATTTTACTTGGCTTAATTTCATAGTGTAATCCTTTGCTTTCGCATTCTCCTGGGTGTTGTTACTTCAGGTTAGTGTTACGTTAGCAAAAAGTGAACCAAAATGTGCGATGCACCAACAAGCTATTATTTGATATTAACATTTCCCATGTTCTTCGGTTATCTTCGATGTTGCTGTCCCTTAAAAGCCTCTCATACTACGAAAAAATATTTACTTTTTCAAACGAAAAATAATTCAGCACTCGCTTTCGATGATATTCTTTTCTTGAACGAAAGTTTTGCCCTTACTTCACTTTTCCAAGAATCCTCCGTGCCATCTTGCGAAACGTCCTCCTTTTCCTCTTCTTCAAGGTCGTTGTAAACTTGTATTACCACAGAAGAAATAGTGTCTTCATGGAAACCAACAAAAGCGTCTCCAACCGAGAAAACCCTTCAGAAAACGATAGAATAATATGGAACACATTCAATATTTAAGAAGAAAACGTGGTTTTTACTCAGGAGCTACAAAGCCTGATGGAAACTGAATCTGATTTGGGTGAGTAAAGTCCTGAGAAAAACCATTGTTAGCGACCTTTAGAGTCAAACGAAACTGTCTAGTCAGAAACGGTCTGGTCTATTTTGGCTGTACCGCGGTTGTCTGCCAGTTGTTATTGAACAATTGGTTAACGGTTAGCGTTGCGTCCGTCGAGTTATGGATGCACGCGTCGAGTTATGGATGCACGCGGGAGGTTTCTAAGCACGGGAGAAGCGCGAAGTGATAGCACGAAGTGATAGCGTCAGCTTCTCGAGTGCTTAGCAACTTTCCAAGTGTATCCATGACTCGACGGATATACCCAAATCAAGAGGCTGACATTTCGACGAAGGGCTAACGCCCGAAACGTCAGCTTCGTTATCTCGATCGTTACGGGGGAAATTTGACCCTTATCAACTTGTTTGATACCAAATTTTAGCGTTTCACTCTTCCACCGACGCGGCACCCCAGTTTCTTTAGAAACTAATCTCTCATTCGTATAATATGTTATGACTCATCCAAAAGAGAAGTCAGTGTCTTTACCTGCTGCGTCCAGTCACCTTAGCAAAGGCATTCACCCAATTTTTCAATTTCTTAACAAGCTCATTTTGGTCGGCAGTTAAACTGGTTGATGTAACCAGGAAGTGTTTTTCCAAACGGTTTATCAGAGGAATGGGATACTTGTTGTAAACCACGTCCTTTTCGGCGATGACGATCAGCCTGAAAACAGATGAATAAAAAGAAGAGAAATTATAAGCAAATATCTTGTGTATTTTCGTAACAAGCAATAACAATTTCTTTATTTAAAGTTTCATGATTACTTTGTCAAGAGGCTACTTGATGACACTATAAATCAGACCAAATGAAATGTTAGTTTTTGGGAGAATGGAAACCCAGATTCC
>BLFP01003004.1:187180-197180 GCA_014634505.1 Montipora efflorescens | reverse complement strand
CTCCCTCACACCTATAGCTGAGTATGGGCACCAACAGTCTCGTGTCGAAAGTAACTTTAAAATACTACGGAGGAGACCACAAAACCCACGCAAGAAAAATGCCCATCCTGAAAGCGAGAACCCCAAACTAAAAACCCCATCCAAACAAAACAGAAATTAGGAACGAGGAAAGGCAGAAACGAAGTCCCGAAAAAACTTGTCCCATTGATCCATATGACGATGGAGTTCACCCGCTCTAAAGGAACTTGGGTCACGGAAAGCCAAAAGAGAGGCGTCCGCAAAAGCTTCTCCTGCGATAACTGAGGAAACGAATTCTTGTGTAATGTGGGCGTTGTCTGCCATTTCCTGGGCCTCAGTGAGGAGTGATCTCTGATAATTTACCCAACGCGGACAATTAACAGAAACTTTGGGAGGAACAAAATTAGGAGTCTTCTCCCAGTCATGAAAAGGCATCTTAGAAAACTAAAACAGACGAAACGGTACGTGGGGTCACTGGAGGATTTTGCAACAGAAGCCAAATCTTCAGCATAACGAAGAGCTTCGTATTTGTCGAAGTCCTCCACTCTTCTGCCACCGTAATATGATATTAGGGAGCGTAAGATCTACGACGACGACGTCGACGACAACACCACAAAACAATGATATCATTGGTTAAAAGAGCACATGTACAAATAATCGTGCTGCACGTGCGGCACGGATTTTAGCTCATAGCTTTGCGGTTCTCTGCATGACGACGACGTTTGAGGTTTTGACGACAACGTAAGCATGCAACAGAGAATCTTTCATTCTCTATTTTCACTCTGAAACCGCTTGTACCAATTTATTTTAGGATACTTCGCCCACATTGAAGGACGTGAACGAGATAGAATAATCGCAAGGGACTTATAATAGAGCCAAGTTCTATTTTGAGGTGACGTTTTCGTTGACGTCGCCGTCGTAGATCTTAAGGTCTCTAACCTCTGTATCAATGACTCGACGGTGGTGCCTTGTGCACTCTCGAGAGCTTTAATACGCTGTTGCAAAACCTTAAAAGGTGTAAGCCGTGCTAATACAAAGCAAAAGGAGAAAACGCAAGATGAAAAGGAACGGAAAGCCAACAAACGTATTTTGAATAAGACAGGCAAAATAAACGGGATTGATGGAACAGGCACAGAGCGATAAAACTGCAAATGAATAAACAAGCCAAACAAATAAAGGCGCAAACGACTAGACAAAGTAAGCGGAGCAAAAAGTAAAAAGGACAAAAATAAGAACACAACTTAATGTAACAACTCTGACTAGGATTGCAAGCCAGGAAAACGATTACGACCGAGATGCAGGCTTGCAAAGGCGGGACTACAAGCTCGCAAACGATAACGCAGGGCCGGCAGAAATTAATTTCTAGGACAAAACAGTAGCTAGAAGGCATAACGTACAACCTGTGACATTAAAAAATGTAAATGGCAAGAACAAAGCAGGGCAGCAAGGCTAACAAATGAGAAACCGCCTGCATAACCCAAATAAAGGGCAGGGTGAAAAACATAACGGATAAGTTGAAAATAAACAAAAAATGCCACAGGGAAAAACGAAAGGTGTAGCAAACAAAATGCAAATTTAGAAAATAGATTAATGAATCCCAGGTAAGGCGAATGGCAAATGAAAACAAGAATAAAGTGACAAAAACCGAAAAGGTAAACAAAAACTCTGACTCTGTATGTCACACGAAGTTGTTGGCAAAACTAGAGTGCTACGGTATTTGCGACCCCTTGCTAAAGTGGTTTAAAAGTTATCTTCATGGCTGTCTTCAGCGTACCGCGTGTTGTCATCAATGGACTATGCTCGGCTTGGAAAGACGTCAAATCCGGAGTTCCTCAGGGGTCCTTGCTTGGACCGATCCTATTTCTCATATATGTCAACGATATGCCAAATGTTACAACCGGATCTACCCTAGCAATGTTTGCCGATGATTCAAAGTGCTATAAATGTATTGAGTCAATCGCAGACTTTGATATTATTCAAGGTGATTTAGGTAACCTCCTATGCTGGCCCTTGGCTAATGAGATGAATTTTCAGCCGTCTAAATGTGAGAACCTTAGGATTTCAAGAAAGCGTATCAGCCCAGTGCGCTCTTATTCTCTTGACAGCACCAGCCTTAAAGTAGTCTCATCCGTGAAAGATCTGGGTGTCATAGTTACCAAGAACCTAACATGGTCTAACCATGTTAGATACGTGACTGCTAAAGCAAACCGTATGCTTGGTTTTATTAAGAGGAACTGTGCCGGAATAATCAATAAAGATGCGCTTAAGCTGCTGTACGTTTCCTTGGTACGTTTTCACCTTTGTCATTGTTCTCAAATATGGGCCCCTCAAACATCAGTGCTGACGATGGAGGTTGAGAAAGTCCAAAGACGTGCTTCACGATTTATATGCAAGAACAATAAATTATCTTACAAAGACAGACTTACTAGCCTTAACTTATTACCTATTAATTATTGGCTTGAATATCTAGATATTGTGTTCTTTTTTAAATGCAAACTAGGGTACATAAATTTTTGCATTGATAATTACGTATTCTTTTGTACAGGGAGCTCACGCCGCGGTGCCTCTGGGATTTTCCTTAAAAATGTTTATGCTAAGACATCTCTTTTTAGAGATTCGTTTTTTGTAAGAACACCAAATTTATGGAATGCCTTACCTTCTGATCTAAAATCTGAATCTAATGTTAATGTTTTTAAGAATAAGTTAAAAACATTCTACTTCACTAGATTAAGTGTTGTATTCGATGCTGATGACGCGCGTACTTTCAAACTTGTCTGCTGTAAATGTCGCAGGATTAATAATTTAGTTAGATGTTCTTGTTGAATTATTATTATTATTATTATTATTATTATTATTGGTATTGTTATTATTATTATTATTATTATTATTATTATTATTATTATTAAAATTATAATTATAACTATATATATATATTTTTTTTTTCTTCTTAATCTTTTAGAAATTACCAGCGGGGAGGGATTGGTGTAGTTAGTTTTTATGTACATTGTGTGGATTGGGTTGAGTGGGTGATACACCTTGTAGGGGACTCAATGTTCTATTGTGTTGTCACCTACCTTTGTTGGCAAATTGACTAAATAAAATAAATAAAAATAATAAAATAAAATCTAAACAAAATAGCCGGCAAGCCCAAAAACGCTGACGTAGCCGATGAATGGGGAAGAATGTTAACAGCAAACCAAACGACATGCGAAAAAAGAATTACTCGCAAAGCCCACATTAAAGGAGGGCAGACGTTTAGAAGCAGGGCGAATAGCAAACCAAAGAAAATTTTAGCCCGCAAGGCCTACAAAAAGGGCAAACCGTTAACATCAGGGCAAAGAACATACAAAGATAAAATTGCCCGCAAAGCCCACGTGAAAAGAGGACAGAGTTAGAAGCAGGGCAAATAATTAACCAAACCAAATTTTAGCCCGCAAGGCCCACAAAAAGGGCAAAACGTTAACAGCAGGGCAAAGGACATACGAAATAAAACTGCCCGTAAAGCCCACACGAAAAGAGGGCAAACGTTACGAAGCCGGGAGAATAATATACCAAACCAAAAATAGCCCGCAAAGCCCACACGAGGGGAACAAACGTTAAGAGCAGGGCAAAAAACATATGAATTTAAAAATAGCCCGCAAAGACCACAAATAAAAAGGGCAAAACGTTCAAAGCAGGGCAAACCAGCAGAGCGGTAAAAGTAAAACAGGGCGGACAAAAACAAACAGAAGCGTAGAACCGAAACAGAAACAAAACACTCGAGAACCAGAACGAAACACGAGACAAAGGACATAGAAAATAGAGTCTCGCAAACCTCCAAAGAAACTTCATCAGCTTGAGCCGGCGCCTGTGCTTGCACTGCTGGCGCTTGGTTTTGCAAAACAGCCTGGGCTTCTTGAACAGCATTAGCTGGAACCTGAGGGTCAGGCATGGTGAAACTATCTGCACGCAGCTTTGAGAGAATAGCGTCATTCCTTTGTTTACCCCCCTCTTTTATACGTGCGAGGTGAGACCGCTGATAATAGCGTCAGCATTATCGTTTACATCCACATGAATATTCATGTAACCAGTTATCAAGAGAGGTTCAGTTGACAATACAATGGACTCCAAATAATCCGCAAATTCATCCAGAAAAGTAGAAACCATTACAGGGCGTGATGAAGAATACGGGTTGCGATAGATAATCACCAATCTTATTTTAAACGAGTTACAGCTAACCTCAAGTTCAACAAATTCAAAGGACCGCATGGTGCCTGTTTTTCCTGACGATACAAGCAGCTACTCTCTAGCAAGTAAAGCAATACCACCTCCTCCTCTAGACGTACGCAGATAATCGTAGATTTTATATCCCCCAGGCAAGCATTCAGCCTTAACAGCCGCATCATTTGCAGACAACCAAGTCTCAGTTATGGCTCACAAATCAACTCTCTTTTCACATAAATAATCATGAAACGCAGCTGTTTTGTTGCGGATAGATTGACAGTTCCAAAGACACATAAGTAGTGGACTTTGTTGCAATTGTTGTTGATTTCGTGAACAATTTATACAAGTGGATGAGAATTAGTTTGGACTGTCTGAAGTGTCTAATTTCGGCGAAAGGCAAAAGAGAGGGAAAAATACACGTGTACGCGCGAAACGCACGTGTCTCGCACGTGTGAGCGTACTTTGCCCATTCTTTTGCCTCTCGCCGAAATTAGAGACTTCTCTCGCAGTCTAGATTAGGACTCACAATGCACTGGCCACCAGCTCTTGTTCATCAGGTACTCCACGCGACAACATGATCCCACGGTTCATCTTGGCAGGATCCAAGGCCCAGTTCGAGATACCAACGAAAGCGACACGTTGAGGTTTTTCATCAGTTTCGATGACATCATCTGATGACGTCACACCATCCTCCAGCAGTGGATGCAATGTCTTCAGAGGCATGAGAGGGGAGTCCTCTGCCAGACCAACTTCATCAAGGACCACAACTGAGACAAATCGATCCAGGTTTTTGCCTTCTTGTAGCTTCCTGCATTGGCGAAAGGTTCCCACGATACCGTCAGGGGTTGAGAGGGGACTGCATTGATAGGAAGCCATGTGGACCTGCAATTAGAAGAACTGTTATTCACAAATCATTTGAAAAGCATTTTTAAGGGAGAGAGGTATTACGGATATAGCAAGATAGTTAGAGTGGGCTGACTGTTAAGAATTCTTCGCCAAGCCAATTAGTTTCAACTGACATGCTTCAACAGGTTTTGCTACTGTGTTCTTTATGTCTTGCCGTCATAATCTCTTTCTTAACACCTTCATTATTCTTTGTTGTACTCACCAACAAATCCATTCATATAATACAAGTAACACCATCAATGATCCACACTCAAGTTTACAACCCCCCAGTATGGCCACTCCCAACCACGTAACCTGGCCTTATCCCCAAATAGCGGATGTCACCATTCACTAGTTCTTCAAACCCTGACTAATTTAATCCAGGATTAGCGGGAAACTTTTGCAATCATTTACTCACAAACCCTGGAGGATTTTGATTCAAGAGTTTTTCCCAGTCGTTTCTTTTCTACCATGTTAAAATTAATTGCATAGTTAGGGTGTTTCAGACCAGCAAAACTCAACCCCTATTTCTTGTTTAATCATGAAACTAAACGCACACTGCAGACCACAAACACTTGAAGCAAACGCAATGTTTGTTTCTTATAAAACTGAGATTTTCTGAAAAGAAGAATATTTATGACTTGCTTAATCATGGTTAACGTTGGTCGCCTTTTGAACAGCTGAGCCAGACAAGTAGCGGAGAAGCACGAGGAAAACCAATCGACTTAATATATTCGACAAAGCAGAAATGAGCAACGCGCGTTGTGTCCACTAAAAGAAACGTTCCTCAGTGTGATTTGAGAGGTTTGTGCTATGAAATAAAATTTCCTCGCATTCCTAAATACAAATTTTCTTTTCACGTAATTTAGTGTCATTTAAAAAGAAGATCAACTTTAGCGAAAGGAAACTTAGGTATTAAATCTTCTATACAGTGAAACAAAGTGCATCTACATGAACTTAAAGCGAACTTATACAAACTCGCTTGAAATTCTGATTCTTGTTTGTATGTTTCTGTTTTGTTGTTGTTTTTGCTTGTTCGTTTGTTTGTTTTTAACCTGCTTAAATGCTCTGAAGAGCTCAGATCTGGCAGCATCTCCTTGCATATTGTCAGCTACAACAGTCTTGGCCAAAGATTTGGAGCTACCAGGTTTGCCAACCACAAACAGAGGAATCCTCAGCTCAATGCACACCACCATCATGAAAACGTTTTCGCTCAAAGCAGTATTGGGTGCAATGTTCGGGCCCAGTTCTAACTCATTGAGGACAGCTCGTTGACAGCTAAAAGAGACGAGACAATTTTGTTTGTATCTTAAATATTATTTCAATCGATAAATTTTGTAATCCTCTCGCTGAGCAAAACACCTAAAAACAAGTCACGTAAAGCAGATACAATATTAAGTAGCAGCAAAAAAAAGACCATTTTATGAGGAAAGTATTGCAAGAATAGTGAGCAAACCTCGTAATTTCGCGATGGATCTGCTTTTCACCTCCAGGAAGTTGACAGGGAGCCTTAAAGCTCTGAGCCACCACCTTTCGGAAATCTTGACGCCTTTCTTGCAACTTAGCATGATAACAAACGCCAATTGCTAGTACCAGAGCTCTTGTGACGGGATTGATCGCTTCCTATGCAGAAATACAGGATACTTCCTTATCGACCTACATACACTCGCTACTAAGATATAGAAATAGAGGATCGTTCTGGTTGTCGTCATGGGTTTTACAGAAATGACTTGACGATTTTAACATGATTCGCAATCGTAACTCAAAATAAACTCACTTGTTCATCAACGTCACCATCATCTTCGATAACGTTATAACCTTCCTGCCTTCGCTGTTCAAGTAGAACTTCGGTCATGAGCTTTCCAAGAATATCCACATGGTTGTAAAACCAGACCATTACTTGCATGGCTCTTTCAACGTCTCGGAGACTCACAAAGCTGCACTCATCCTTAAAAAAAGTGACAGTGATACACATCAAATATTACATCTCTCGCAATGCAAAGAGAAAAGGTAACCAATAGGGGTCTGCAACGTAGGCACTTGGACTCCGGTCCTTAAGTGTTACCAGACGTTACCAGCGCGGATTAAATTGGCATAGACAGCTAAAAGGTACACGTTTTCACAACGACGGTGAATTACGCTTGCCTCTATCAATCTCGGTTTCATGATGTCCAAATCATTCCCAGACACATTGACTTTATGTAAACATTCCTGTCAGCTTACCAATTGATCTCTCATGTATTTTTGTGCTGCCGCTAAAACAGATGCAATGGCTTGGACGGTCGATACATCACCAGATAGCTTGCCTTCGTGCAGAATCTTGAAAAAATGGTTGATCGAGAATATTACAAATAAAACATCACAATTTTACGAGCCAAGTTTCCTTAGTTAAGATTGACAATTGGCAGCCATGGTTTTAGAGATTTTTCAATCTGAACTTAAAGAGAAACAACGTACAATAGTGTTGACTTTCAAAACTGCGGCCAAATTTAATATTCTTTTATTTAAATGCATTTCAAATTCCAGAGAGGTGACGCCATTAAGTCTAATTAACGTAACTAGAAAAAATGATAGATACACCGCCAATTACAAAAGAGGTCGATTTTTCACAATCATAAAGAGCAAGTACTTACGTAGCGACTGACTATCTGATTGATGTAAAGAGTCTCCACTTGATGATTTAGCTGACCAAAATCCCATATCAGCGGGCGCATACTTCCTGGAAGAGCGTGGACGCGATACACCAAATGGCGCAATGGAATATGTCCTGTGAAAAATGATTAATGGTATTTTCTTTGAACGAAGGAGTTGCGAACCATACGTAACGCCTACAGTTACAAAACCAAATGTGGAAAACCCGTAGAAAAGTATCCACTTTAGGAAACTGTGGCCTTTCTTTTTTTTCTACCTCAGAAAACTGTTCTCAGGCCAGGTTGGTTCGTCCAAAACGATGCTTCACTGCTGAGCAATCGAGAGACCTATGGGTCCTAGTGAAATAAATACTTCCTGTATAATCGTCAAAATGTAGATATTATGCCTTGGTGGAATCTATTTGTCCAAGTGAATGACGTCCTGAGAAGAACCGCCGACCGGTTGGCTAAGTTGGTTGAGCACCGGGCTTCTGTGCATGAAGTCGCGGGTTCAAAACTCCGGCCGGACCAACACTTAGGGTCTTTAAATAACCGAGGAGAAAGTGCTGCCTTTGTAATGACATCTGCAAATGGATAAGGATGATAAACCGTAGGCCCCGTCTCACAACCCTTCAATGTTCATAGTCCTGTGGGACGTAAAAGAACCCACACACTATTCGCAAAGAGAAGGGAATGGAGTTCCCGGTGTTGTGGTCCGCTCTCTGTAATATACCATGGTTTGGGGGGATAAGTGCTCGGAGATACTAGCTACAGTAAGCTACTCTAAAAATCCGAGGGTAAACAAAGCAAACAACAACAACAAGGACGAGTGATGCCGATTTCGATGACCATTGCATTTTTAAGTTGAAGATGTCACTACATACCAAGGCGATCATCTGAGTCTTCTGTCTTCACATGATATCCAAGTCCTGCACACTCCAATTTGTGAATCATGTCGTCGGTATGCCTTAAATTACAGATACAGCTCCAGTGAAAAAGAGATTTTTTTAGGTGCCGCCCTTTTGACAAATATTTTGGATCAAATGTTTCTCCAAAGCGATTACATTTAAGTTGGATCAAAATACGGGAGACCACTGTGGCTCAAATTTCACGAAGCTTACTTTAAAGACCAATTCAGGTTCTCGTATTCACTTAAAGCTTGTTGGATTTTCAATTCTGCTGCAACACTGCACATAATTAATATTAACATCACTTTTCTCCAGGGAAAAAAATCACGGCTTACACCAATATAGATCGCGCCGGTCAAAGCCTCTTCACTGTTTCATTGAAGTTTACCTGGATACTGGTGTCTTCAGCGCACGGTCATTTAAAATCCTCTGGATACCTAACAGTGCCAAATGTAAGAAGATATCGAAAAAAAATTCAAGTACTCGCCTTCTGTAAGGATTGCAGGCGGCAATGAATTGCAGCCTTTCCAGGCCAAGTCCAATGCGTCTCCCTCTGATTCTTCGGTCAACCATGACCTCTTTGATCATGCTCAGTGCCTCCGTCGTGTTTGCTTCGTCAAAGAATAAAACCGTGTCGATATTCTTACCCTGGTTCTCTTTAGCCATTCCTTCTGCTTGTTTGACTTTTGCTTCGATGTCTTCGTATGTTGTTCCTCCATGAACCTACGGGGATTACAGGTTGTAATGATGTCACATCGAATAAAAAGTAATCTCCCTCCCCACTAATTGAAAGGATACTTCTCTAATTCAAGGTTATGTAGCTCACAAGGTTGTCGACAATAGTGAGAAGCACAACTTTTGCATGGTCAAGGTAGATTAATCAATGACGTAGACAATAACACAAAAACATGTTTATTTCTACTCTTCCATTAACCTGGCAAAGATCATGGGTTTAGTAAAACTATATTTGAAATGAAAGAAACCAACCTTGACAAGCAACATGTTCCTTGGTCCGTTGGGACCAGCTTGTAGTCCGCACATGAAACGAATAAGTCGAGTCTTCCCGCACCCAGTTTCACCCATGACGATCACTGGAATATTGCATCTAAGGGAGAATATGTGAAAGTTATATACAGTGTATATATTTGAACTAAGGATATGAAACTATAATTACCAAAAAGCCATCGCCGAAAACTTTGGTAACTTGAGCAGTTGCAAAAGAACTAGCTAGACTGTTAAAATTCGGTATGGAGATTATTTTGATTCCTCTTACTCTCTGTAACTATCAAGCACCTTGTACTGAATTTGAAATTCATCAAACATTACCCCACCTGAATCTCATCTGAATGGCCATTA
>BLFP01003004.1:172180-182180 GCA_014634505.1 Montipora efflorescens | reverse complement strand
TTCCCGTTCGGCGGGGTTAGTATTTGGATGGGTGACCTAAAACATATACCACTTTATTTACAGAAGCATAGGACCGAAAGTTCTATTTTAACGCTCAAAAATGCGAACTAAGCAAGGTACAGATTTTGTTAGCTTGCTTTATGCAAAACAAATATTGATGAAAAAGTAAATACATATTGATACAGAGTTTTTAGGAAGAGCAGAAGGAAGTTTTAAGGACGGTCGATCGAGCTGAAAATATTTTGCCATGAGCAACAAAAATTATGACATGAAAACAACATTAACTTTGAACCGTGAATATAAAAAGTTACCATTAGCGAAAAACATTTTGGGAGATTTTTGCTACGTTTAATTTTGTCATTGTACTTTTGGCTGCACAGGTAAATCGCAAAATCGAAAGTGACATCGAATTCAGCGGGCGCGTGATCAAGTTACCGCGGCGTGTTTGCTCGCGAAATAGTGAAGCATCTGTGTCAAATGAAGGCAAGATACCGGGTTTTTTTTTAACAAAAACCTTTTCCGGCGAATAATTTATTGAAACAAACAACATATTTGCTATTTCAATTGCGTGCGTGCAAAAACACACACAATCCCTGTCACAAAGCTTATGCAATTAAATAAATTTCTGACAGTTCACACCAAACCCTTGACCTTTTGAAGCACAAAAGAGACAACAAGCTTTCATTCAAATAATTCTTCACTGTCACATTTCCAATTTTTTTTACCTTTGCAGAGTTCAGTACAAAATAAATGTAAATTGCCAGACAACTTAGATGCGACTTCAGTCAACACTGTGATGCATTCGTTCAATTCCTTCAATGTTCGTAAATCCAAAAAAAATCTGCCATTTCGTTTCCGTGTTGTATATAATACCAAGTTAGTAAAATATTAGAAACAAAGCTCACTTGATATCCAACGGCGAAATATGAAATTGTTGTCGAAGACCATTACTCGTCGCTTTAAAGAGTCCAGAGATTTATTTCTCACCGCCTGGCTTGTTCATCCAATTGACGTTCCATTGTTGAGCTCCACGGCGGTATATTTTGTTTAAAGATCCACTAAAACGCTATTCGCGTTACAGTTACTTTCGACGCCATTGCAGGTTAATTAAATGTTCTCCTGTGTGCACCAGAGAAATCTACGCATTAACTCAACCCCCTCAAACCTAACAATATACGCACAGAAGATTCTACACACAAAGACACTACTTAGCAGGGGAGGAACAGGAAAGACTTTTCATGACACGGATAAAATAATAAAAATAAAAAAAACAGAGAAATGAAACGCAGATTCCGACTGGGTTTGACAACCCAGTAATGATAGACAGAAAGTGAAATAGACTACAATCAAATGATTCCTCTTACTCGAAATTGTCTAACCTCTTGATTTTTTGCTTGTTCTTGTCTGCTGAAACCAGTTGGTAGGGGCGCATTTGTTGTGATTTCGATGATGTACAAATCTGAAGTTCGTCTCCGCCACAGTCTGCCCATTTTGTCGCACAGGGAACCGAGCACAAGTAAATTAAAAAGCAGAGTATCCAATCCCCGTCTCACCTTAATGAAAACAAAACGACAAAGTTATCAGACTTGTCGATATTTGAGAAAGAAATTTCCCGTTCGCAGACTTTTTTAACTTCGGGTTGATCCTAGAGAGAAGAATCTTTCCACTTCAAAGAAACGTATCAGAGACTACTATGAGAGAGTTACGTCACTTCACTTGTTTTCGGAGTAAAACTACTATAATTTGACGCTGTAAAATCACCATAAAACGCCTGTCAATGGTACGAGCATCTCGTGCAGACTTTTATCAAGGAGCGTTGTCATGTATTTTGAAAGCTCCGGTTTTCAGCCAGACCTTTCGGGGAAGATCTAAATAAGACGCCAATACCGCAAATACAGTGTTTTTGGCACTCCATGGTTGAGAATTTCATTAATTGCTAAAATTAAAATTATATCAAACTTCTCATACCGATGGAGCTACGTCCAAATGGAAGACACGAGAAAGTGGGACGTTTTCTTTAAACCCGTGAGGCAGAAGTGAATTAACCAGCATAGAAGAGTCCGTTGAGTTGCCATGGAGGGGAACTGTGACGTGCAACGAGGTATTGGGGCTGTGAGACAAAACCATGTCGTTGTTTACAAGGTTTGGTAATTGATCTGTCAGACGGCGAACGAAAAGAGTTTTCCCAAGGCCACCACGACTAGATGACACGACTCGGACACAGAGCCTATGGATAGAATGACAGCACAAGGAAAAATAAAATGTAGCAAAGCGAGGACAAAAATACCCTCGTGATCTTTTGCTCAAATAAATGTAGAAACCTACTTCTCTGGATCTAAGGATCCAGCAGGGTTCCAAGTAATTTTGCTTTTGTTGATGTATCCGTACTGATAAGGAGAGATCCGAAACTGTTTCTTGAGATAGCTTTGGACTGATTTTCGTGAAGGACAAGCCGGGGCAGCGACACGATGCTGATCTAAGGCTGCCACAATATTTGCACGATCTTCACTTTCACTGCTACAAAGTACAACCAATCCATAGTCTAGAAGGAGAGGAAAATAAGAGATTCGGCATCGATTAAAAGTACCAGCCCTACAATTTTCTATAGCGTTGGGGGCGTACCTTCACGCGAGCAAAGAGGTGCTGAACCAAAAAGGGACGTCGAATCTACACAATTATGAATTTTTGGATGCTTCTACTTACTCTCTCCACTCTTGCCAGCAAGTCCCTTGGTAAGTTCATCCAGCCGGTCCACGGCCTCTTTGCTGACAGAGAAATCTAATTCGTCAGCATTAACGAGACAGTAGAATCGACCTTCTAAGTCTCCGATGGCTCGTCTCCACAAGAGCTCAATCTAAAGGAAAAAAAAACGGTAGAAAAGGAAGAAACCGTTTTGCGACATATCAAGTTTCAGAAAGTTATTAAGTCTCATAATTCTCTAAACTCCGACATCATTGCTTTTCTTGTTGCCATTAGGAATTAACTATAAGTTACACATTTACACAAACTGTACCATGGCAGTTCTTTAGTATATGAAGATGTCGTTGTAACAACTATTAACAAATACTAATGCATATGATGGTTGTCCATTCCCGTCTGTCTTTTATGATGCGCTACCATGTACCAACCAGTTTCCGGAGCTGAATTTACGTTCAGTTATTCCACTACTTAGAATACTGACATCAGGACTTCTTGATTTTAAGAGAGTCCATTCAACTGCTTCCTAGCTCTTATAATACTTCCTTGGCATTGTGATACTTGTTTTTTATCCTGAAATCAATGTGCCAATACCGGTAACAAACAAAACTAGCCTCAATCAAGGTAATCATAGCTGAATTATCGAGGTTTTTTCCTCGTCCGCCTAGACCTTTAAAAGGCAAACTAACGTCAAAGGACCAGTTTTTAATTTTTATGATTATGAAGAAGTGTTGCTTTGAGCAATGTGAGGTTGTAAAATAAGGGTTTTGTAGAACGGTTTAAAAGTGCAAACCAGCACAAGCTAGTGTTGTGTCATACCGTCAGTGTCACAATTCAAGTTACCTCCTCAGTTGTTGTTCCTGGAGTACAAATGAGCACCTCCTCTTGGCTTGGTAGCGGCTGATCCTCGTCATGCATGTACAAAGCAAGTACCGTGGCAAGAACGTCCCCTAAGACAGAGCACGTTTCAAATTTGTTTGGGTTTTTCTCAAACAAAATTCCTTCGCAAAACTTAAAAATCCTAAAACCGTTCCTTATTCTGATAAGACATATGGCTTTAAGAGTGTGCTTTAACCTGATCACACTGATTGTCATCAACTAACACTCAAATTGGCTGCAACAATTTCCAAACCCATTTTTAGACTTAATGACAAATGTTCTCAGCTTTGGCGTGACCTCCTACCTTTTGGAACAAGCATAAGGTTAGGTCTCCCACGTCTCAGGAAAGCTGGAAATAAACGAGGCCTTGACTCTTTACCTAAAGGTTCAAAAATCAGGGGAAGAAAAATAGCATGTATCAGTATTTCTATTTACAGCTGAAGTGTTCACGAATTGCAATTGATTTAACGAACTTGATTGTTTAGTTATTAGATTCCTTTTGCAGGCAGGATAGAGCGGTTTTCCACACACACACACACAGTACAGATACAAGCCATCTAAAGCAGAGCAGCCCACGTTTCTTTAAATTGATCAAGTACTTTGTTTTTAACGGCCAAAGTGCGAATAATATCAAGTTTGTCTTTCAGGCGCAGAAGAAAGCTATCAAAGTCCAAGGAGCCAACGCGCATGTTTGAAGCGAAAATATGATATTTTGCAATTATTAGAGAATAGTTGAGGGCTATAAAGTTAATTGAGCTACAGTTTTGATGCCAACCGTATAAGAATACTTTTTCTAATAAAACTATATTTGGTGAAAAGTTATCTGCCACCAGCGAGTAAAAAGGTCCCAAAAATTCATTGACTCACCGCATGTGAAAAGCAGGTCAGGCAATGATTGTCTTTCTAAGTTACATAAAGGACATTTATCCGAGTCCGTCAAGCCAGCGCGAGACAAGCTATATTGTGTGGGTAAAATGCCGTGAATGATTTTCAGTTGAAACATTATGAGTTTTGCTTTTTTTAAGATACGAAATGGTAGCAAGTAAACATCCTGAATGTCTTCTTTAGTAATACCGTGATTTAGAATTCCGGGTTCCGCTGTGGGTGGAAGGTATCTTTTTTCAAGTAGTTTTGAATGCGCTAACTTTGTGGAGAAATGTTGTTTAGATGCTGGAGCCCCAGGTGTTAACCTGTTGGCGGTATTGGTTTTAGTTCGTATCACGCCATCCCAATTTCAAAGTAACTACGTGATTGGTCAGTTTTACTTTTGCTCCCCCTTGCATGATGGTTGGCTGAAGATGGTGGTAGTAAGTTTGCGCTTGTGGTTGGCTCTGTAATTGTTTTGGTTTTAGTTTTTCGACGATCAACTGGAAACCGTAATAATGATAATTTCTTTGTTGAATTCTCATGGGTAATGGAGCCATGATCAAGTGCTCTCCTTATTGAGGAGATGACAAATCAAACTTAAGAAAGTCAAATTAATCAAATAAAAGTTTTCATCGGACCGCCATGAATATCATCCCATATTTTGAGCGAACAGTATGAGGGTTCTAATGAACGCCGTAATTTATAACATTTTATATCCGAAAAGAGCCTCATCGCTTGCAAAGGCAGCACTTTCTTCAAGTAACTTAATTATTTTTAAGACGACGAGTGTTCGGGACTTCAACCCCAGACTTCCAGCACGGTTGTTCCTTGTTCCACGTATCATACCTTTAAAAACCAGCTCTCTTAAAATGAGTCCCAGCTGCAAAAGAGTAAGATACTCGCTGATACTTTGTTCTTCGTCTTCATATCCGCTTTCCTTCTGTCCAGTTGAACTTTGGGGAAGGTCATATGACCCGCTTTTTAACTCGTCAACACTTTCACTACAAAAGAATGGAGCGAAAAAAAAAACCAGACAAACAAAATAGTTTATTGCTATCGTTATAAGGATAAATAACATCTGTCTTCAATTCAATGAGACATACCTGCTTCTTTCAAGTTTATTTCCTTGGTCAAGCGCGATTTCTTCTGAGAGCATTTCTCGTGCAATGGCTGGATTGTTTATGGCCTCAGCATAAAGGGACTCAAGGTCAGCGTCATCAGATTCATCTAGACACCATAGCAACAAGTCATCTTCCTCCGCCTCGACCCCCAAACTCGCAAGAGCACACAAAGCAACCTGTTCCGAGTGACCCTCATTTTCAGCAGTATTAAGAAAACACTGGATTTTTGAAAGGCCTTTCGGTGTTGGTTTCTCCACTGGTGCAGACTGTAGGTCAGCCCTTAATCCCAATGTTAAAGGCATGCAATTGTTGTTTCGATACAATGACTCTTGAGAAACAGACTCAACATGTCGTGGCGACGGCGAGAAAGACGAAATAATGCCAGTTGAATCTTTCGCTTGCTCCAACAAATTTGTGCCTTCAAAGGCGCGCTGAACAGCTTCCATCAAATGTTCCGTGTACAAGCCAGGATGGACGCTTTCTAATAACGTAAAAACTTGAGGGTTCCCAACCTCAAATGGACTTCTGTGACAAGCTCTTGCAATTTCTTTCCGAAGTAACATGAGCTGCTGAGTGTTGAAGAAATTCAACTCTCGGTATTCTTTCCGGGCATCGCTGACCTTTTGCTTCCACTTGGATAAGCAATCTTCCATAGCTGTACTTACACGTGCCAGTTCCTCAGAGATTGACTCGCCTTCAACCTGATCTCTACTGCAACGAAATTCTTGGCTCCAGTCCATTCGATGAACGAAACCAGATTCCGAAAGGTTGATATACGCCTTTGCGAGACGCGTGATGCCTTCAAGATTCTGCAGAGTTGAGTAGAAAAGTATGCGACATCATATGTGCTCATTAAAGGAAAGGGATAAGGTTGAATGAAATTCTAAACAGATATTTTGCATACGTAAAATATGGACAACAACTTTGAGTTTACAAGACATGTTTCGATCGATTATCGATCACCTTCAGTTGCAAGTGTTCGTTACAGTGCGAATTTGAATCTGTGTCAATGTTACAATTTGAACTTATGTTAATGCATCGCCGTTAAAATTTTAAATTAGCCGGTAAACGTTACAACAATACTAATAAAAACGATCGAATAATGCGCGCACAAACAGTATTGCAAAAGAAAAAACAAACTTAAGTGCTAAATGGCTGGAAATTACAACAACAACAACAACACCAAAAACCACAAAAAACTAACACTAAAACATAAATGTGGCTAAAATGATAGAGTTAGCTCCGCATATTCTAGCCGCCTATTTAAACTGGGATTTTCCCAGCGGATATGAGCAGCCTCTTTGAGCAACAACTGGAAACGAGCAGGTGCCGTATCTAAAATGGAAAAGCAGCCCTCAGAACAGAGCCTTCGACACTCCTCATTGTGTTACAAATGCTGGAAAATGTGAGAAGTCCTGTCCTCTTCTCAGATGCTCACGAATGCGCGTCGAAATTTGTCGGGATGTTTCCCCGACGTAACAGGCATCACATCTTGCACAAGTGAATTTATAAACGACACGCGAACGGAGATCAAAAGGCACAGGATCTTTCACACTGAACATAATGCGGATCTTAAATGGGGAAAAAGCAAGCTTAATGTCTAAATTAACGCAAAAACGTTTAACTAGTTTACGTAATCTTCTCTAAGCTTCTGTAGAAAAGGAACCTACGTAAGGTAACTTAAAATACTTTACTGAAACAGAGGGTTGAACTTGGTTGCCATTAGTTGAGTAAAGTTTTTTAGGTTAACTTACGTAGGCGCATTCGTAAGCATCTGAGAAGGGACAGGACTTCCCACATTTTCCAACATTTGCAACACAACAAGGAATGTCGAAGACTGTTCTGAGGGCTGCTTTTCCATTTTAGATACGGCACCTAATCTTTTCCAGTTGTTGCTCAAAGAGGCTGCTCATATCCGCTGGGAAAATCCCTGTTTAAATAGGCAGCTTAAACATGTGGAGCCAACTCTATCTTTTTAGCTACATTTATGTTTTAGCGTCAGTTTTTTGTGGTTTTTGGTGTTGTTGTAATTTCCAGCCATTTAGCACTTAAGTTTGTTTTTTCTTTTGTTATACTGTTTGCGCACGCATTATTCGATCGTTTGCATTTAATATTGTTGTAACGTTTACCGGTAATTTCAAATTATAATGGCGATGTATTAAATTGTATCATTGCCACAGATTCAAATTCGCACTGTAACGAACACTTGCAACTGAAGATGATCGATCAAAACATGTCTTGTAAACTCAAAGTTGTTGTCCATTTTTTAACGAATACTAGTTTGTCTTCATTTATCCAGACCATTTGGAAATATTTTGGATACTAATCAATGCGATGGCGCTCCTTTGGACACTGTTTCTTAGAGTTATAGGAATAGACAAAACAGGCTCCTCTTAAAGTAATATTAAAATTATACTTTCATCTTTACAGCTTTTTACTGAAACATTTTCAAAGTAACCAGTCAATTCTCCCAGAGATTACAGTCTCCCAAACCCACCCCTCGAAAATTAAGCCAGGGATCGACGAACGCCGGTCTAAACGCATATTTCTCCTTGATGTGGTGAAATGATCTAGCCACCAAGCTTAAAGAACAAGAGGAATATTTTTTAAATGGAAAAATTACAGTCCTCCACGCTTCTATTCTATATAAATTTCTTAAGTGGGACATTTTCCTTACCTGCACAAAAGTGTCCACCTCATCCTTCCCTTTCTCTGCCTTCCCCGCAATCAGCATCAGTTTACTCTGTAAATCCTTTATTTCATCAAGCGAATACACTACATCCTGTGCATTCTCTCCTTCACTTTTTTTGGGGGGGACAGTCAAACACACCACATGATCCAAAGATAAACGTCCTCCTTTCTCAGATCCTGAGTCTTGTTCACGGTTCAGTCTACCCACAACGTATACCCCGCCGGAGTTGATCATTTCGGCTTGGACTAACGAAGTCATGGCGACTGATCCATGCGATTCTTTGACTGTTTTAAGCCATTCCAAGTGTCGGCTAGTGTCCAACTAACGCAAAAGGGACATCACACCTTAAAATCACGTTCTTACAGGCAAAATATCTATACATCCTTAACTAGGGTGTAGACAAAACGTGGGGTAGGCCATGATGTAGGCCATGGTGGAGGCCATGGCCTACCCTATGGCCTACTCTATGGCCTACCGGTGGTCAAATTTTAAAAAAAACGCAGAGCATTGCCGCAAATCTTTCAACGTTAGGACTGTCTCACCAACGACTTTCTTCTGTTGTTTTGGCGGCCGCGGTTTGATGAATATTAACCTAGTGATAGAACAAGGAATCGAGGAGCAGAATGCCGGATAAACTCAACTTTGGGCAAACATCATCACGACTAGTCCGACTATTGCGTGACAGTAAGGAAAACCAGCGGTCGTTGTGGAGTGGGTTCTAGTTTCTTTTTGAAACCCGGAAGTAGCCTGTTTCAGGCTCTCAGATAGTCGAGAAAACGAAAAGAACTGCGTGTGAAAAGCGAGTTGGGGCGTTCTTTTCGTTTTCTCGACTGTCTGAGAGCCTGGAAAAGGTTAGCCCTGAAGATGTCTGCGGACTGCTCGGACGTGGTGGGGTATGTAAAATAATACATATTTCTGTTTTAACAAGTATGAAATAATTTAGTAAGTCTAAACCCAGGTGTCACAAATGTCTTGCATATAACATTTTAAAACCAAGCGTTCAAATGTAACCCGGTAGAAGCGTGCAGTATCTGCCCAAAAATATGCAAATAAGCTACCACGATATTTAGTGCATTTGATTAAGTAGATTCCAGGAAAGAGAAAGTACTCCAACCAAACTTTCCAGAATTATCGCTGCAGCGAAATAGCAAGGAATTCGACAAAATCAGTTTTCCATTTCAAAAGCCTGTGACAATTAACAATTATGCCCAGACCAAGAGATGTAATGACACTATGGATGGCCCAAGCGATGGAAACGTAAAATCTTTCAGTATTTCAAAGCTTCAAACGAAATTTGTTTAATATCGTAGACACTACCGGCGGGTGTAGACTTACTAAATTATTTCACACTTGTTAAAACAGAAATATATATCATTTTACATACCTCACGTGCGAGCCGTCCGCAGACATCTTACGCGTGAGAAAAGGGGAGTTTCAAAAAGAAACTGGAACCCACTCCACAACGACCGCTAGTTTTCCTTACTGTCACGCAATAGTCGGACTAGTCGTGATGATGTTTGCCCAAAGTTGAGTTTATCCGGCATTCTGCTCCTCGATTCCTTGTTCTATCACTAGGTTAATATTCATCAAACCGCGGCCGCCAAAACAACAGAAGAAAGTCGTTGGTGAGACAGTCCTAACGTTGAAAGATTTGCGGCAATGCTCTGCGTTTTTTTTAAAATTTGACCACCGGTAGGCCATAGAGTAGGCCATAGGGTAGGCCATGGCCTCCACCATGGCCTAC
>BLFP01003004.1:159696-172170 GCA_014634505.1 Montipora efflorescens | reverse complement strand
CCTTTTTTTTTTCGCGGGCTCTTTACTGATTATAACAAGCACTAAATACCTATCATTTTACATTATCTGCAATTAACGTATTTCTTACCAATTTCTGCGGTAATCTTCGATCAACCTCAACAGCTTTCCACACTGATTCGCAAGCTTTCATCAACTGCGCAAAATCAACTTTGTGTCTCTCGGTTTCTTTAAGTTCGAATATGAGAGGAGCAAATCCTAAACAACTCGTATGAAGGTTCGATATGCGATCAGTTTCAATGTCACTCTCACCAGCGGATATCAAAGCCAAGTCGACTAACACTTTGAGTTCTTGTGCCGCTGGCAAAATAAAAGCAACCAAACATATGTTGGCAAATCGAGGTAACAAACTGAACCATTCTAAGGTATCAACGCTCTTCTCACATTATAATTTGTCCTTAGCTCATCACTGAAAAGATTAAAATTTGCAGGCTACATCAAATGGTAAAACAGGCATGTGAAAGAGAGAAAACCTAAGATGATAATCATGATCACTTTGTGCTGTTTTGACACATCGATCCCAATCTCATTTAACTTTGTACCCTAAAATATCCCAGGGTTCATGACATAACAGGGAGCGGGCATGGAACGTTACTGATCGAGAAGGGTCGCCTCCCACCCCTCCCAAGTGGGCTGAACTGGTCGTTGCCTCCCTTCTTTTCTCTGAGAGGGTTTTTTTTGTGTGTAATCTGCAGGCTCTTCCCACTCCTAAAAAAAACTGCTTACAAATATGGACAAAGTTTATGTTATGAGGAACTCTGTGGATGTCTTCGAAGTTCAACTCAATGACTCTGGTAAAGTAGATTAACTGTGCTTACAAGCGATAGTTGTGCGAAGCCATTCCACAAGCCGGTTACTCTCCACCACCTTCTTTAAGCATTGAGCTTTATTATCCACATTCAAACGCTCAAGCGCACGGCCAGCTTCATTTAACTCATGCCCAATCGTCTTCAAACATTTTCTCTTGAACTCAGCTGACATCTATGAATTAGAATCCAAAAATAACAGCTTAGTAGGTGGTAGCTTTACATTTTTTGTAGTCTTAAGGAGCTACAAGAGCAATGACCCTCCTCGTCTGCGTCAAGACTCGCTTCAGTATACCTCACATGCAAAATCGTCAGTAGTTATTTATTTCATCCTATAAATGCATCCCTGAAAAGGCCGGCCTGTTTCTAACCACTTACTACAATGCATTCACTCTGGCGTTTAAAAGATGACTATGAATAACTTTGGGGTTTCGAAAAAAACTGATGTCATGATGAGCAAGGATAGTTAATCAGGCAAAGTTTTCAGGGAGGGAATAGTGTTTTCAAATTATAAATCAACATTACCACTCTAAAATTTGCCAATAATAACATGTAACTGAACTAATAAAATCAAAACGTTACATATTAAATTCATTGAAAAACATCCAAAGGTTAGGATATGATGCTAGGGGTCAGATTTAGCTATCAAATTTATTGAGAAAAAACACTATTGGCTCTGATTCAAGAAGTTTTTATCAAAACTGACATAAGTACAGTACACGCACCCCCCGTTCGATCGCGTTCGAAATTTCACCCTTCTTACTTGATTTCGCAAGTCTTCAACAACCGTGAAGTCTCCACTAAATCCCATCGCTTGTTTGAATTCCCAAATAGTTTCCGCTGCATCAGCGTAGTGATGAAGCTGGTGATAGAGTTGCATCTGTTCCGCGCGCTTCTTAGCCATCGCCTTCAATTGACCGCTAGTGAATGAGTGAGAGCAATCCAAGTTGAAAATGCAAAACAATTCTGTCTCGAGATCTTGCTTTTTGTCTTTATAGCCGCCAAAGAACTTGTCAACATTTCCAAGGTTTATTGAACCATCCAAAGTGCTGACAGCGATTTGTTTCCAGTCTTCGTAAGCATGTTTCCAGACAGATTCCAACACCTTAAAAATGCTAAGTTCCTTTGGCTGTGTCTCGTCATTTTTCCTTGATGTCTGGGCTCTCTTTCCATATTGTTCCCAGAGTTCCAGAAAAGTTGAACTCTCCTGCACTTTATGAAGTGGATACAACACTTCACTAATTTCAGGTGGCAGGTCAAAAAACTTGATCTCAACGCTGTTGTCACCATTGCGCTGACACAGATTGCCGATTTCGAAAAGGGAGACATCTATTTCTACATTCTTCTTTATGGCTGTGACATTAACTGCAGAGAAAAAAAATAAGAAAAACCTTTGTTTTGTCTCTACGGATTTTGAGATTTTGACAGGTTGAGACCATCAGTTCATCAGTCTCTGGTTGCTGAGTTTTTATAGCATGGCTGTTTTCATTACATTCCGATGATCCTTTTACTACTCTACACAGATCAAAACACCCTTCGGAAAGTTCCATTGACCTTTCTTAGTCATTTAATTAGTGTAAGGTATTAAGAAATGAACATAACTGTCGTAGAACACCAAAAAGGTCCATGTTACAGGTAAATTTGAAATTCAGGTTGAAATGATTTCAACCTAGGTAAATTTAATTTTAAACTAGGTTGAAATTGAAAGTAGTAGGAAACATCAACAAAAAGTCCATCAATTGTTAGCAAGTACGTGTATATTGGTAAGTAAATCAGTAAGGAGATGTAGTTAGCGTACGTTTTTCATGAGTTGGTCTGTAAAAACGCCTTTGGCTGTTATTAAGTCTAAGCACTGATTTTAAATGGTTAGTATTAAAGTTGGGGTTAGGCATACTGTGCATGATAACTAATTCTGCTTTTTTTATCTTAGATCATTAGAAAAACAAAACCTTGCTTAATAGGAATTATCTTCATGTGACTTTTTTTTATTTTTCTGGTGACTTTTTTTTATTTTTCTGGTTTTTAGAAGAAAAAGGCAATTGACTTTTTAGAAGGTAGATTATTGAATGATGTACAGTTATTTGTACAAATGTAATTCAGTATAAAACCCCTTTGTTGTTATAAGTATTTGAACAATCAAATTCAAAGTCTTTTTTTCTGGTAGTCTGCAAACTCTGTAACCTTTATTAAACAGTCATTACTTGCATGTAGTTGAACAATGAGAAGTCATTTCCTTAGTTGTGTCTAATAGCACATACATGTCTTCAGTAATTTGTATACAAAAAATTGGTTTTATCTACGGGGTTGATAATGTAAATTGGCCACCGTACAGAGATTCTGAAAGCTGACGTTTCGAGCGTTCGCCCTTCGTCATACACGTACATTTTTGCAACGAGTCTTTTTTAGGCTCATCAATGTCACGTGTTTAAATAAAGTTTTTCAGTTTTCAGTTTTCAGTTTCAGTCAGAGCGAATCACTCTGACGAAGGACTAACGCTCGAAACGTCAGCTTTCAGAATCTCTGTACGGTGGCCAATTTACATTATCAACTCCGTTGATAAAACCAATTTTTTGTATACTACTTCCCCACCGACGCAGCACCACAGTTTCTTTAGAAACTACCCTCTTCATTCAGTAATTTGTAGTCTGTTTGGTGTGCATGCAATACAAGTGTTAATGAAATGTGTTAGGAATTCTCTTGCTTGAATAGGGGCTAGCACAGGCTGTTTTTGCCCGCTGGTGATAGACTTGTGTTCTTCGTGTATCGAGCAGAGTAACACAGAGAGTTTTATTACTTCTTGGGATACAACTGATTCGTAGTTTCGCTTGATATACTTGTCCATCTTGTCTCTTTGTGCCTCATATTCGAATGGGTTTGGCAAAGAACTTGGTGTAGTTGACATTTTTGAACAATTTCTTTTCCGTTCTTGGATAATATTTTGCCACCCTTCAGTTTCCATCCTTATCTTTTGATAATTGCTACATCTTAACTTGTCAGATTTGTTCTGTCCTTGCTGTCTTCATTACGTATTTCTAACCAGGTCACTGCATCGTTGTAAAAGTTGTCGTCAATAAAAAGGGTTTTTTGCTTGCTTTTGTCTTTTTGGAAGCTTTAACTTCACCCAATTTTTGGTAGAATATCACTGAATCAACACAACTTGTGTTAGCCATTTTACGAAACGTACAGGGCCACGCATTGCGCACGAGTAAACCTTTGCATCATTTACTATGACCGAGAAGAGTCTGGGCCTTCTTGCACCAGGAGAAAAGTATTTGCTATAGGCTGCTTCCGAAAATACCATAATACTCTTTGTTTTTCCCCCCAAATTTTGCATGAGCATTGTTTTTGTTTTCTCTTGGGACCATTGTAAGTCCCAAGAGAAACTGGAAACAATGCTTATGCAAAATGTGGGGGAACCGACAAAGATTATTAGGGTATTTTCCAAAGTGGCCTATTAAAATTAATCACAACTGCTTGTCCAAGTCCTGTGTGGTTTAGCGGTTAGTTACGGCGAAGGACTCAATGCTAAGGGATGTCAGATGTGCCCGGTTCAAGACTCGGTAAATACAGTTCAAAGCATTTCTTTCTCTCATGTACACACTGGAACTGAATGGGTCAAGGGTACATAAAGCAGTGGTAGGTGTGACGAAAAGATCAGGGGATGGAAGGTTAAGAGGGATAGGGACGGACAGAAAAAAAAAGTATGGAAAGAGAGTAGAGAGGAAAGTGGGAGGACGGAAGGGCGATTTTTTGGTTTTTGTTTTGTTTTCAACCCCCCTAAAAGAACCGTGCCCCTTTTTTTCAACCACACCTCATAAAAAAAAATCCCTTTTCAAACAGTTGATATAGTTTGATTTAAATGAACCTGAATTTAATTTCAACCTGCAACATCCATATCAACGACTGAACTCACTGAGGGACCGGTGGATAAAGTAAAAAAAATATGGAGTTTAGGATGCAGGGAGTTTCACTTCCCACCATATAATCGGTAACATACATGTTCATTATAAGCATTTTTTTTCCACCCGAAAAACAGAGTCAAAAAGCTATCCCACTGAACTTTAGAGGGGTTGACTGGCAACATGTTACCAATAAAAGATATCACGAAACGAACCGAGCTTAACTTCTGGATCAAAGGACATAATCCGTACAAACACGATTGAGTGCTAAATATCCCGGCAATTTGTAGCAGCAAAGAAATACATTGTGACATGTACGCCAACATGATTTCACATTTCGTTGGTTGGTCAGTCAGTCAGTTTGTATGTTGTATTCTCACCCGGTGGAATCATTTCACACATGCAGATGAAGTACGACACTTGCGTTTTCAACTCTTGAAATTCCTGGATTTCTCTAATTCGTTCATTTAGACTTCTTTCGGTTTCCCCAGTAGCCTGCATGTTGTGTGTTGAAGAATCTGCTTCCAGAAGCTGTAGAAATCTATCCTTGTACTTATGCAAAAGTTCCAAAATAACAACTGTTATTGAGGCATCTGAGATACTTTTCACGAGAGCTGCGAGTAAGGATTTTGCCAGGAACAGTGTTGCTTCACCAACAGGAGTTAAAATACGCCCTCTTCCAGATTCATCTCCTATGTTAAAATAGAAGCATCCAAGATTAAGTGGATAAGAAACAATGCAATTCGTAAAAGCTATTCGCTAAACAGTTCTTTCTTTGATGAAGCTGTAGTTTTTACCTTTGGAATTGGGCAACAGGCCATCGTTTCAGTTATTTGTTGTTCTCCTACAGATAGTGGGCTAACTACATACAAAACACCTGACGTACTCTGTTGCACGACTACTGAACAGACAGTGCAAGTTTCACACGAGGCAAAATTATGAGTTCAACAATCAATCATCATACTATTTATGTTGAAGTAGAACAAGTTGCTAGCTGAGGGGCAGTTTAGAAGAAATTCTTGCAAAATTTTTTAGTTGACAACAAGCTTAATGAATTTACAATCAAAATAAATACCAAAGAATCTGAAATATCCAGCCATTGGGTTCCATGAAAGAAGAAATTCCACAGTCACAGGGTCCAAGCCTGACAAGATGTCTTGCCGAGTGTTTTCTGACCATGACTTTGCCAGCAAAATGGAGAGAAGTTCCCCACACTTTTCAGTTCTTTTGCTAAGTGTAGAGCCCTGGCTTAGCGTCTTAAAGGCACGGTCAGTGTCTTCCCTCTCTCGCGACTGAAACACAGGGCTTTGGTTAGATAATTTAAAATAAAGTTGCAACTTTCAGTCTCTTTTAACCATAGCCTTAGGATGCGCTCAGAAGGGATTACAAGTGAAGGTACCGTGACACTCAATCACGGCACATTCAAATTTGTAGTTTATGCAGATGTATGGGGTATCCTCAACAACGTTTTGTCACTCCAAAATTTATACCGCAAAAACTTATCCACAGCTTCTGCAAACAGACATCAAAACTGATATGAATAGTGTCAAACATATAATATTAACAAATATATGATAGCTTATAATATAGCTCGGGAATTGAACCCTATAGAACACAGCGCCTTCACCACTGCCTCAACCACAATGCATATCGCTCAAGGATAACGCGAGATTTTATATTTGATACCAAAAAAGTTGAAAAGGGTCAAATTTCCACCATAAAAAGATAACATAGCTGACGTTTTGAGTGTCAGCCCTTCGTCAGAGCGGCGAAGTTAGCCCTTCGCTCTGACGAAGGGCTAACGCTCGAAACGTTGAAATTTGACACTTTCCAACTCGTGTTTCTCCTCAGCACCGACATGGCACCACAGTTCCCTTCAGTTAAAAATTAAAACTTTTGATTCCCGAGTTCTGATTGCCCAGTATAACATAACTTCAGTGTAAGTGATCCTCGCAGTTGTGAGCACTACTTAAGCAGTAGTGAGTGAAAGGCCTGAAATATTCAGGAGACTGAACGCGGCTGAATTTTCCAGCCCTTTCTCTCGCTACTGCTTAAGTAGCGCTCATAACTGAGACGATAATTTGCACTGAAATTTGTTCAATCCGCGATTCAAATGCATGAATTTCAGGTATTCATTACGTCATATATACATATATGTACGCATTTAGTATATATCACACAAGTGAATAGTGCTTTTGGCGCGCGCTGATTGTCTAGCTCGGAGGTGATTAGCTAAGTATTATTCACCTCCGAGCATCGAGCGGCGCGCGAAACTCTAAAAATCGATCATTTTTCTGTTCATTGTTACAGATGTAGTAGTTTTCGGCGCTATTTATTCAACTTGTGTGGTATATACTAAGACAATTATTCACCTCGGTGTCGGTGAATAGTGGTGGATATTTACCTCGCCGCTTTGCGGCTGGGCAAATATCCACCACTATTCAGCTCCACGTCAGTGAATAATTGTTAAAAATACATAGCGTTTAATGTGCTTCCCGAGCCCACGAATGATGTCGATACCAAAAGGACCGCAATGGATTCACAGTCCAATCCAGCTCAGCTTATAATGAAAATTTGTTAAAATGGAGACCGAACATAAACAACTATTGATGTCAAAACAGGTAAAAAATAAGAACTTTACAAAACGTTTCGGTCTCACGACCTTCATCAGTTGATACAAGTGTAGTTCCAAATGAAGTTTAAATAGGATCTAACTAATTTAAAAATAAATGAACAATACTCCAACTAAGTTACGCTACAAATTAAAAAGTTTACAACAATAGAATAATATCATAATTATGTAAAGTACGATCGTCCGGGTGAGTGTAGTCCTGAGAAGGACTGTTTGAGATGACATTGACTGACGTTTCGACAACCTGAGCAGAAGTCATCTTCAGAGTCAAGTTGATATTTATTTACATATATATATTTACATATATATATATATAATGAAATGACGTGATAAATTGATCATCAGCTAAAAGTGCTCAATGGGTTTACCAGAGCTTTGAATAGATACGTAGACTTGAACTAGGTCAAAAACATTTATTTGCTACTCCGAGTTTCATGCTTCTCACGAAGCAATCATCAGGCAACTGCCAAAAAGAAGGAATACATGGTGCTTTACAGTGATTTTGAAAATAACGGTAGCAATTCACTATAGGCTGGGGTGCATAGCAACGGTTAAACAATACAAACTGTTTCCAGTGAGCTGCTAAAAATAAGCCTTAAATAATTACGCTATTGAGAAGGAATTTCTTTGCATGTCTGCAACTTGTTACAAGCTCATTTCTGTTGTTAAGGGTCGCCAAACCTGGTCTACAAATTATATAGTATTTCTCCCACAGACATAAATTACACTTCTTCGTTACATTTGAATAGGATCTCGCATGCCTAACAATCCGCCATTTAATGTGATAGTCGACTTTCTTGTCTTTCAAACCCCATACATATTTACTAAGTTCAGTGGAATTTCTGTAGCGTTCATTTCTAAAGGAACATGTGTGGTTTCTATAACGTAATTTGAATGATGTGTCGCAAAGACCGATGTAAGTTTGCTTTGACTGAGATGTTGTGACCTCTGCTTGATAGATGGTATTCCGCACGTTGCACTTTCCGTCTAGAGGGCAGGATCTTTTGTCACTGCAGTTGCAAGTGTTGATAGTTTGAGCGGGTGGATTTGATGACTTGTTAATGACGGCTTTATTTTGGTTGGAGATAATTGTTTTCACATTGCTCATGCAGCTATGACTAATTTTGAGAGTGTTCCGGATGAAAATTCTGTGCAAAGGGTGTGATTTTGGGAAGTGCTTGCAGATTAGGGTGAGGAAACACTTTCCAACTTTTGTTTTGACGTTTTGGCTGTACGGAGGATTGAACCAGGTGATGTTTCTAGGCCTATTTCTATTCTTGCGGTGTTTGGTTTCTGGAGTTGTTTTTCTGTAGGTTAGAGTATATATGTAGCCGCTCTTGTTGAGTGCATCTTGGTAGGTTTCTTTCGCTTTATCAAATGATTCTACCCCTACACAAAAGAAGGAAACATCCCACTCTACGTTCACAAGAAATCCAGTCATCCCCCATCCATCCTAAAGAACATACCGGAATCCATAAACAAGCGCCTCTCAGAAATTTCTTCCGACAAAGAATCAATACTGGAACGAGTAAAGCAAATAAAATACGATTGATGCAAGACGGTCGTACTTCTGATTCTGTTTGATGCATACACGTCTGTTTCGTACAAAGCAAGAGCTCTACACTTTACAGTGCTTAATACAGAGTGATCTACAGGGAATATGTCATAGATTATAAAACATCATATCGCAACGTCATTGTTTTCTTACTTTTGTTTGCGCGTTCTAATTAATGTAGCATAGTGTTATGAAAATACAAACAGTTCCGCTATTCTAGTGTCTCTTACTAATCACACGCTTTTAAAAAAATAAATAAATAATCAAATAATCAAAAATTTATATTCAATAGAGTGACTCACGCTAAATTTCATCCAGAGATTTGTCCGTTGTAACGCAGGAATTCTTATTATTTAACGTTCTGTAATAGGAATTTATCCTTGTGTCTGCATTTGCTGACGAGTTCATTTCGTTTGTTAAGTGCAGCGGTCTTTGGCTTGCATAGGATGAAAAACCTCTCAGTAAAGCATAGTCGGAATTTTTTCGTCGTGTTCGGATAGTGCGGTGCTTTGCTTAGTATTCTCCATTTGACTGCATACTGAAGGTTGCTGTCTTTCAATTGCCAGATGTATTAGCTGAGTTCTGTTGCATTTCACTTAGATGTTAAATGAGGCCTTATGGTTCGCTAGTCGCGCTTTGAAAGAAGTGGCACTTAGACCTAAGTACGTTTCTGTCCCGGTTTCTGTCTTCCTGTTGTCGCAGTTACAGTTTCTGTTGTTCTCTGTATCTGCGTCGCTATGTAGTACTCTTTTGTTGTTTCCTTCGATTAGTGCTCTTACGTTCGGCATAAAGCTGCATGAAATCTTGACGGTGTTAGGGTTGAAAATCTTGTGGAGTTTATTTTCCGGGGGAAAGCATTTCCTTACAATCTTCTAAAACTCCTTTCTGGCGTTCGTTTTTGCATTTTGTTCGAAAGGTGGATTGAACCAAATTATGTTTCGTGTTCTGTTCCGGTTTTCGGTTGATGGTATTTCTTTGCATTAAGCACTAATGAGTGTAGAACTTTCGCTCTATCCGAAACAGACCTGTATGTATTAAACAGAGTCAACAGTACGAATGTCTCCCATAAATCTTACTTTATTTTATTTGTTCTACCCATGCTAGTATTGAGCACTCTCGAAGCACGCATAAACAACCACTGGAACATGGCACTAGTGGGGCAGGGGGATTATAGTCGTGACGAATACTCTCGTGTGAAGGTGGTTATACTTACATTTATTATCTTCTCCACCGCTTTAAAGGCCAGTTTGGTAAGGGACTCTCCAATAACTCTGTCGTACTGATCAAGGTTAACATCACAAAACATCTCACATAGGTCAATTTCTTGCATCTTAAAAAAATAATAAAGGAGACTTTCAGATTCACGAAGTGCTGCAGGTGACCCAATTATTGTCGACGGAGAATACACATCTTACATATTCGTTCACAACTAAACATTTCGACTAAACCAAGTAAAGAACCGGTGCACCGTGCAGTTTCATTTCATCGGCAACTTTCTAACACTTATTTTTCAGTAGTAGAAAAAAAACCTCACTTCGGACAACCAAAAAAAAAACATCCAGGACCTCGTACTGAAGCAAACAAGAATTACCAAATACTGCCCAAAACCTAATAAGCCATTTCCGAGTTAATGTCTGCCTTCTCTTCAAAGCGAGTCTAAGTGCGAAGTTTTTGTGATGGTAATTAGTTCTACTTTACATATGAATGAAAACTAATTTTCAAACAAAAACTTCGCACTTAGACTCGGTTTGAAGAGGAGACAGGCATGATCTCGGAAATGACCTATTACCTCTATTCCTAGAACCTCTTTAAGGATCTGACAAACATTACAAGCAAACTAATGGCGTCGCAATGGGAACCAAGATGGGGCATAAATACTTCAGCCTTTTTGTTGGCTACATCGAACACAAATTTTTCTCTCAATACAACGGACCAAAACCTGACCTTTACAAACGCTTCATCGATGACTGTGTCAATCAACACCGCCGTACAATACAAACCAAATGATTCCCACAGTTGCCTACTACACTCCTCCTCCCATCCACAACGTGTAAGAACTCAATCTCATTCTCTCAATTTCTTATGCTCAAATGCCTCTGCAGTGGCAACTTCAATTTCCGCGAAAAAGCCGAGGAAATGTACCACTTTTTCTTTCTTTTTTTTTTAGTGTGGTTATCCCAACCCTGCGGTCACTTACGAATCCCATTCACCCTCACCTATCACCCAAACAATATTACAGTAAAAAATATCACCCTTAAAGACTACAGAATTTTAAAAAACGACACTTTGACGAGTCAAATTTATATATGTTATTTGCCGCTCGGCAGGAACGTATTGGGAAAAGCTGTGCCAGAGGTCACGAGTATGGCACGAGGCCGCAGGCCGAGGGCCATACTCGAAACCGAGGACACAGTTTTCCCCAATACGGACCGACCTAGGCCGGCAAATAACGTGTTTATTTTTTTCTGCTGCATTGCTGTGAAATGGCCTAAAACGTCCGTTACGTGACAGAAATTGCTATTAACGAAAAAGGAGCGCACGGCTTGAAATAAAGTTGAGTAATAAGCTTCAAATCAAAGCAACACACATTCAAGAAAAATCGAAAATGGCTTTATTTGCTGCTTTATATCGGAGCGGTCCGTAATCGGGGTCTGGATGGGGAAATCCGGACCGCTAGAGCGCGCGCGATTAGCCAATCAGATTCGAGGATTAAGGATTCCGGACCGCTCAGAAGCTGGAGAACACAATAAATATATATTATTGACCAAGCACGAGGTCAAGATGGCTGGATATTGGCCAAGTTCTCTTTCAGCGTCCTGAGGTCCATAAAAATGCAAAAAGGGAACGAGGCCAATATCCAGCCATCTTGACCTCACTAGCTTGGTCAATAAAGGATTTATTATATGGCATAAAGAACACTGAAAAAATGATCTTCGTACTTGTTTATTTTCGAGCACTGAAAAGGAAGCCAGTTATACGCAGAAGTGATGGCGCGTTTCGGTTTTCTCGTTTTCTAGTTCCATCCCGACAGAGAAATCACATAATTTTTTTTTTACTGTCACGGAAAATATTTTGCGAAAGAAAACTTTCGTGCACCCGCTTGGACTTCGGCGAAATGTTATTGCGGGAACAAAACGGGCAATCCCAAGCGGGTAGTATCGCTCCATCTTGCCAATTCGGGTAGCCAATCAGGGCGCGGGATTTGGTTCATCTTGCTCGCTTGCGGAGCTTGCCAAATAATAATTTCACACGTAACATTCGTATCTTTCAAACGCGACAAGACCATAGACAACTCTCTAGACAGCGAAGATCGACAACCAACCGGGAACCTTCAAATCCACACGCTCACGATGAAAAACTCGTCCTTTGATCCAAAACGCTAACAAGACCTCAGGAACTAGAGAATCCATCAACACCAGTTGCGCGCCATTTCAACCTGATGAACCACTCTAGCCATAACACGACAATTTGAGGTCTTTCCCGATTCCAAGGAAACACAGAGACCCACAAAAACCTCTATCGTTCAACTAATCCATTCGTAACTTCAAATCACCACACTTCCAC
>BLFP01003004.1:126844-146844 GCA_014634505.1 Montipora efflorescens | reverse complement strand
CCAAGAAACCCAATGATGAAGCGTCAAACAAGAAAGCCCATACCGGCTCGGAGGACACCCGGTCAAACAAGCTCCGCGCCCGCTGTTATACACCGGAACACGGCGAAAAGTCGAACACCGGTGAAAGGATTACCGACCGTTTTCGTTCAAAGGACAAAATTACTTTTGGAACATGGAATATGGAAACTCTATGGAGAGATGGAAGACTTGATGAACTGTGTCATGAATTAAAGCATTACAAGTGGAATGTCATCGGCCTCAGTGAAGTCCGAAGGAAGGTGAAATCAATAGCGACGATGGTCATAAGCTGTTCTACTGTGGTAGAGATGATAAACATGAACACGGGGTGAGCTTTTTAGTCCACAGAGACACTGCCCAATCTGTTATAGGCTGCAATTTTATTTCAAGTAGATTAATTTCTAACCGCATCATACATCTCCCTTCAACATCACTCTCTTTCAGGTGTACTCCCCTACCTCAGACTACAGTGATGAAGATATCGAAATCTTCTACCAAGATATCCAAGAGAATTTTGACAATGCACAGAAAAAAGTCTTCAAGATCATCTTCGGCGATTTCAATGCAAGAGTTGGAAAAGACACTGCAAAAGACTGGCCTAAACAACAGGGGCCCCACTGCAACGTTACAACCAACGACAGAGGTCTGCGGCTCCTTGAGTTCGCAAATTACAACGATCTTGTCATCGCAAACACCCTCGGCAAGCACAAAAAGTCCAGAACTATGACTTGGCATCATCCTAACGGCGTGAACCATGGTCAGATAGACTACATATTACTCCCAAATAGATTCAAGTCCAGTGTGTACACCGGGAGAACCAGGACGTTCCCAAGGCCCGACGTTGCAAGCCCTCATGACCTTGTTATGACGACTTTCAGGTTGAAGCTGAGGAGAATGGCCAAGCCCCAATACACAAGACTTAAGTTCGACCTTGAAAAACTTCAGGACCCCCTTGTAGCTGACCAGTTTAGAGCATCTATCGGCGGAAAATTCGGCCCTTTGCTTCTTTTTGACAATGATTCAGATCTAGAAAGTAATATTGAGACATTTGAGAAAGCAACTATTGAGACAGCTGAGATTCTAGGAAAAAAGACAACAAAGAAGAAAGCCTGGGTAACATCTGAAGTGCTAAGTCTGTGTGATAAAAGAAGAGATCTTAAAGAGAAAAAGAAAAGTTGTCCTCAAGCCAAGAAAGAGTACAGCAAGATAAACAAACTTGTAAAGAAAGAAATGGTTAAAGCGAAAGAAAAGTGGCTTCAAGAACAGTGTGAAGATATCGAAACCAACTTGATGAAGAACAATAGCAAGAAAGCTTATGATACTGTTAAAACATTAACAAAGCCAAAGCAAAGCAAAGTCAACACCATCAAAGATAAGAAAGGTGAAACCATCATTGAGAGAAGTAAAATCCTAGAAAGGTGGACCGAGTACTGCTCAGAACTATACAACTACGAGGTACAGGGCGACGCCAGAGTCTTAGACACACCAGAAAGCCAAAGCGACGACTCAGTAGACCTCATATTGAAATCGGAAATTGAAGAAGCTGTAAAAATGTTGAAGAAAGGGAAGTCACCAGGCGTTGACAACATCCCAGGAGAATTGATTCAAGCAGGCGGTGAGCATATGACGACAGCTCTTCTAAACATCTGTTACCAAATATGGAAAAGTGTTAAATAGCCACAAAACTGGACAAGATCTCTTGTTATTAGACTCCCCAAGAAAGGTGATCTCAAACTGTGCAACAATTACCGTACCTTAAGCTTAATCAGCCATCCAAGCAAGGTTCTTCTCAGAGTCATTTTGAACCGCCTGAAGCACCAAGCAAAAGAAATAATTGCCGAGGAACAAGCCGGCTTTATGAAAGGCAGAAGTACTGTTGAACAAATCTTTAATCTCAGATCCATCATTGAGAAGTACCAAGAACATCAACAAGAGCTTTATCATGTATTTATTGATTTCAAGAAGGCCTTTGACAGGGTGTGGCATCAAGCGCTGTGGGCTACGATGAATAAGTATAACGTCAACAAGACCTTGATTTCACTTATTGAAGAACTCTACAACCAGGCCACCAGTTCAGTCTATCTGGAAGGTGAAATTGGAGAATGGTTTCGCACCACCATAAGGGTTCGTCAAGGCTGCCTACTATCCCCAACACTCTTCAATATGTTTCTCGAACGAATCATGACAGATGCTCTTGAAGGTCATGAATCAACAGTTAGCATTGGTGGCAGGACTGTCAGCAATTTGCGCTTCGCAGATGATATTGATGGCCTCGCTGGTTCAGAAGCTGAACTCGCTGAACTAATCAAAAGACTTAATCAGAGCTGTTCTGCTTTTGGTATGAAAATAAGTGCTGAGAAAACAAAAATCATGTCAAATACCCATGCAAACGAGGTTCAAAATGACATTATAGTCAATGGCAGTTCTCTGCAACATGTGAATCAGTTTATATATCTTGGTGCTCTAGTGACTGATAATGGTTCCAAATCTGAAATCCTCTCCAGAATGGCCAAAGCACAAAGTTCTCTTTCAAAACTCAAAGTTGTTTGGGATGATAAATGTATTTCCCTATCTTCAAAAATAAGACTTTTACGATCAATGGTCATTTTTGTTCTTTTGTACGCCTGTGAATCCTGGACCCTCGACGCCTACCTAGAGAAAAAGGGTAGCTTCTTTTGAGATGAGATGTCTCCGACAACTGCTAGGAATCGATTACAGGCAAAGAATATCTAATGACAGTGTTAGAGCGATGTTGACTACCAAAATTGGACGTCATCAAAAACTTCTTGAGATTGTGAAGACCAGGAAATTGAAGTGGTTTGGTCACACCACACGTAGTGACGGCCTGGCCAAGACGTGCCTTCAGGGGACAGTCAGAGGTGGCAGAAGCAGAGGGCGACCTAGGAAGAAGTGGAGTGACAACATTACTGAGTGGACGGGCCTCAGCTTCGCTGAGGCTACCAGGGCTGCCGGCTGCCGCGATGGCTGGCGTGGGCTCGTACGTGAGGCTGCTTCATCTGCTGGGCCCCAACAGCGCCGTGCGGCGTTAAGGGAGCAGTGACAGTGACAGTGAACCATGCTCGAATACCGTCAGGTCCGGACGCTTTCCTAGGATTGATCGACGCTAACTGGAGGTAAACAGAATGCACAGTAACGGCAAATGGTTGCGCGGTGGAATGGTCTTGCATTGGGGAGAGAAAAGTATCATTGATCAGATTGGCAAAATCCGAGGCACTGAGAGGCTCCTCACATTGTTCTGTAATGATCTCATTAGCTCGTCCGAGTCCCCCCTAACGGCTGATGACATGCCGCTCAGTTTCTTGACTTCTTTCCACCAAGCAGACGGTTTGCACTCCTTAAGCTGGCTAACTTTGGAGTCGTAGTACTGCTGCCTGCAAATATTACGCTCACGGTTCACACGGTTCCGCAGGAATCGAAACATTGGCTGGTTATTTTCCGCGAGTCCCCTTTGCCGCCGTCTGATTAGGTCTTTCAACGCTGAATTAACCCAGGGCGAGTCTCTGGAGTGGATCGTCTTAGATCGCAGGGGCGGGACACAGTCCAGACCGTATTGGATTATAGACTGAAAGGTTGTCACTTTCTCCGCGCAGTCACGTGCGTTGCCAACGAGGGAGTGCACGTCAACCTCGTGGAGGTAGGTGGGCATAGACAAGCGATTGCTGGGTTTCAAGTCCCTTGTTTTGATTATTAATCGCGAGTTGGAAATCTGATATCTATCCTTTGGCTGTAGCTCTACAGACATGTGATCTGATAGACCGTGAGGGGGACGTTGAATGGGGTCCTTGTAGTATTCATTCAGATTCGTTAGGACAAGGTCTAGGCCTCGCATAGGGAAATTAACAATCTGTTTGAGATCAAAACAGTTTTGAAGGCGCTTGATGTTTAGCCGATTGAAATTTCCAACAATAAGCCAAACTCTGCCACAAATAATCTAAAATTGCAGGGTCGTTGTTGTTTGGCGGATGATAAATTGTTCCTAGCACAATACAACTGTATCCCCTCGGGAGACGAGCAGGTCGTAACTTTAACCAAAGTGCTTCAAAAGATGGATCTTCTAAGTCTTTCAGGATAGTAAAGTTGATATTCTCTAATGTATACGCAAACCCCTCCGTGAATATCAACTCTGTCCTTTCGCACTAGGTTGAAGCCACTGAGCGCGACAACGTCGTCGTGAACATGAAACAACTTTCGCCCTTTTGCTATTTTTAACGCTGGTTCCTTGACACTTTCAGGCGACTCGACAAATATTTCTTTTTTTCATTTTATTTGTATGTTTGTATCCGCCCATTCTATTTTTTGTTTTGTTTTTCTCGTAGTTTTGTATCGCATTGTTATAGTTTTCCGCGTAGTCAACTTTCTTGTCTTTCAAGCTCGGTGGAATTTTTGTAGACCGAATATGGCGACCCTGAACAACAGAAATAAACTTGCATCGAGTTGCAGACATGCAAAGAAATTCCTTTTTAATACCATAGTCACGTAAGCCTACAAGATTCATTTTTAGCAGTTTACTCCAAATTGGTTGTTGTGTTTAACCGTTGCTATACATCCTAGCCAATAACGAATCGCTACCGCTTTTTTCAAAATCACTATAACACCATGTATTCCATTTTTCTGGCAGTTGCCTGATGATTGATTTGTCAGAAGCATGAAACTCAGAGTAGCAAATAAATGTTTTTGACCTAGTTCAAGTCTACGTATCTATTCAAAGCTCTGGTAAAACCATTGAGCACTCCGTGAGTGGAGAGAACCAACAGACTCAGCCCACATATGACGCCGAGTCTGGGAATCGAACCTGAGGCACATAGATGAGAGGCGAGTGCTTTCACCACTGCGCCATCCCTGCACGTGGGAGGCAAGGTGACCTCATGGTTAGAGTGCTCGACTCTGGATCGAGTGGTCTGGGTTCGGGTCCTGGCCGGGGACATTGTGTTGTGTTCTTGGGCAAGACACTTTACTCTCTCCACCCAGGTGTATAAATAGGTAGCGATAGATATATTTATATATATACATATATATATATATATATATATATATATATATATATATATATATATATATATATATATATATATATATATACATATATATATATATATATATATAGACAAGTAAGCAAGTGGAAATGTGGTTCAGCCAGGAATCAAACCTGAGTCTCCAGATTACCGGTCGGATGCCTTAACCACTAGGCCACTGAACCAACCACAATGACAATGGGGAGTAGTGACGTGATCCTGATTGCAGAAAATGTGTGAAACTGTCTCCTCGGACCTAGCCGCTATGAAGCCACAGTTGTGTTGTGAATGTGTTGTCTTTGTATTGTCTTTGTGGTTGCTTCAGTGGCCTAGTTCTTAAGACATCCGACCGTTGTTCCACATTTTCATTTGCTTAGTTAGTTGCGTTGATTTCTGTTCTCAAATTAACCTTGTCCGCTTGTATTTCTCAGAAATCGCTGACGAATCACCATCCAAACCGGCATAGGCTGGTGATCCTAAGTAAATAAGGCAATCAGTTGCTAATATATCCCCTCCCAACCTTAGAGAGAGAGAGAGAGAGAGAGAGAGAGAGAGAGAGAGAGAGAGAGAGATTCAATGTCTCAGCGCGCCCATGTATTATTCTCTAAAAAGTGGGTATGGTACAGTCTTTATTGGTTGCAGAGCGTGATATATAAATGTGATGAATAAAACAAAAATAGTGCAGGAGGAGCAGTGATTAGTTTCCATAATTCAGCCCAGGGCTTCATCGTTTTATTGCGACACCTCTGTTAATGACCAGCCTCTTTAGGCAACTTCGACGAATGACCCTTCGCAGCACTTCTGCCCTTCGCAGTGCAGAGATGCCGCTCTCGAGAGCACTCATCTCCCACCAATGTGGCCCGGGTTCGATTCCTAGACTCGGCGTCATATGTGGGTTGAGTTTGTTGGTTCTCTACTCTGCACCGAGAGGTTTTCTCCGGGTACTCCGGTTTCCCCTCTCCTCCAAAAAAACACACCAACATTTGACTTGACTTGTGTTAATTGTTAATTTCAATTTACAGTGTCCCCAATTAGTGCTTCAGCGCTAAAACGACTAGAAACGTAAAGTTCCTTTCCTTTCTTTCCCGCAAATTTCAATGCTGGCAGTATATACAGATAAATGGTTGCTATAGTGCTTATAAACGTATAATTCATTACGTTTCTTAAGCCTACATACAATAGGATTTTCTTGACAATAATTACAAATTATTCGTTAACACATGAATCGCATTTCTCCTTCAACATTATTTTAAGGCTGGCATTTCCCAAGCAATAAGTTTAAATGCCTTATCGAAAAGGGGCTCCAGTTGGACCGGCGACTGAGTAAGATGAGTACGACTTGAAAGCTACTCTTACGCTTCTTTCATGCTCTTAAAACTTCCCTCGTTGTGCATCTATATCTCGATAGACACCCGCAAAACACGAACCAATCGTCATTAATGACTAGTAAACTAACCTGTCTGAGCCTTTTTCATTCTCCATTATATTAACCATCGCTTGTACACATCTCTCAATATTTTTCAACTATCAATCAAAAAAGATAAAAGACAGCAAGAACAGGCTGGTTTCGAATTTAGCCAAAGCAAAGGAGTAGGGTCGAGGTCCAGAGAAATAATTTGCATTTACCTTTGTTTAAAAAAAAAGTGGAAATGCATTATTCCACTGAACCTCGACTCTGTGCCTTTGTTCACGTACAATTCGAAACTAACTTATTTGAGCCAGTGCAATAAGGAACTTGAAATAAATGCTAATACTGACAAAAAGAAGCTAGTAAAAATTCAACAAAAAGTGGAAGTAACGACTAGGGAACGAAACTAATACTATAAAATTGCAAAAATCTATTCTTTACAGAACACATGTTATCAAGATCATCTCAGCAAAGATTCTCAAATTAAAGATGATAACACAGGAACAAGCACAGGCTAACCATACTATGCTAGTGATGTTTTTTCTGCAATGTGTGTTCTTTGCTTGTTTTCCTGTCTTGAGTTTGGTTTGCCAGTTCACTAAAGCTGTCGGCATCTCATCAAATTATATCTTGCGGATTTCTTAAGTTCTTAACGCCAAAAATAGTCTCATTTTAAGCTAAAAAAATTGGCATGTTTTAAGTGCGAGTAAGAACGTAAATGTTTTTGTAGAGAACGTTTTTAGGTCTAAATCTGTTTACTACCCATACCAAGCCACCGAAAAACAAAATAAAAAATTTCGTGTCATAACACTTGCATCCCAAGATTGTTTCCAAACCTTTTCCTTGCTAACCCGACCATGAGGAAGGAAGGTCATCAAAGCGACACAGAGATCAGAAACAGGGAACAATCTGGTGGAAGCAACCTCATCCAACTGCCAGACAGGAATAACAAAAAGGACAGTTCTCCTCAACAATCTATCAACTTCAAAAGCTGAAGCAAGACGAGACACAAAATCGCTGTAAACGAAAAGGTTATGCAGATTAATTCATCCGTCAGTACCAAGAAAGTCTTGTATAGTAACTTTTTAACTTACAATCACTGTAAAGCAGAGAAGCGTAAACCGTGTCTAACCCCTAATACACTATCCACATTGTGACCGATTTTATATCTCATGTTACTCACTTTTGTCGGGTCAAAACTAAATATCGCGATCCCAAATTAGTCAATAAGCCATGCTCAAAGCAATCACGTCTCCAGTTAGTGAAAAGAGTAGCAGTGGTTAAGACAGGAAAAAATCTTAATTATGTTAGCTACTATGGATAATAGCAATGCAGAGTAGAACTTTCGAGGCCCTGACAAATGACCGGTCAATCCTTAATTTGTAAAAGGAACGAAATGCAAGCCGATTATAGGTTATTGTCTTGTCATCAAGTACCATCCCTTTTTCATCTTAATACTTGCAATATTCTTCCCTCAGTAGTTTGAAAATATGTGATCCAACTCTACTAGCTCTATCGAAAAAGCGATCCAATCATAAAGTTAACCGTAAATATTACACTTTTCTCCAATGTGATTGGTTCAATAGACCATCTATTTTCTACTAATTGGCTTCCTATCATGCAGTCGGACAGTTCGTTATAGGAAAGTCCTTACTCGGACAGTTAGATAAGCCAACCACAACCGAAACTGCATTTTTAAGTCTCAAACACCGGAATTTTAAACAAAATCATAAACGCTTTTCACCACATACACCTTGCACCAGCTTTTTGTCCTACGTGTAATATTTATAATTAATTGGTAACGGGACTGAGTGGAGTCCAATTCTGTCTGTAATCCGGTCACTGTAAAATGCAGACAGCAGACCAGGGGAAAAATGCAGACTGAGCTTATCATTGCAACTGTTGAAAAATCCCAAACCCCTCAGAAATGCTAACAGTTAAGCTTAAATATTGTTTTAGGCCTAATTAGGCCTAAGGTTAGCATTTCTAAGGGGTTTGGGCCTTTTCAACAGTTAAATTATAACCTCAGTCTGCATTTTACACTGACCGGTCTGTAATCATACTCTTGATTAACACTTGAAATCCCGGTCGCCCAATTTTGTTAAAGGGAAAGTGCGGTCTAGAAAAAGTTTATCTGAATCGAAAGTTCTTTACCTGTATTGTCATACTTGACCACTCATTTGGACTAAATGTGTTTAAATAGCCAACAATAACGCTTCAAAAATAGGCAAATTTAAATTGAAATCCGCCATCTTTGTTTTTCTGTATGCAAACGAGGCTATGACGTAGCAATAGTCAAGGATTTCTCCGGATGACTAAATGTACTTGATTTAAAGAAGAAAAACACAGGCGAGGAGAGCAATGCTTTGCAGACTTAAATCTTAATCCAGAGGCTACCAGATTTGCCTCGTGGTCGTTAAACAGAATTTATATGTGAGTTATATGCAGGAGTTTTACAAAACGAAAGAGAGCTTGCAGTGCTATCCCGCACTCATTGATGTGAGATAAATGCCTGGCAATCAAGTTTAATCTGTCTACCGTGGCATTCTACGAGATCCCTGTTACAACTTCAAAACAAACGATCGATTTTTATATTTTCATCAAATGGTAAGAGTAAATCGTTTCAGTAGTTTCTATACTGCTGACAAAATTTAACCACATTTCAAGTTACGTTTATCAGCGCATAACAGTGAAAGTCGTCTATATATGGCTTAATTCAGTTTTCTCGCTCCAATATAATATTTTGGACTAGTTGACTGAGATTTCTGTATGAAGCGAATGTCATCAAGACCAATATTCATATACCTGAAGATCCCGCCTTAAGCCCTCTTTGGTAAAATGACAGATCCGAACTGACAATAGCAGTCAGGTTTTCACGTTTGAGGAATCCATCCACGTTTTATTTTCGCAGGCCAACCTGTTTTTAAATTTTAATTTTCCGGTGTAACCTTCGGTTTTTTTAATCTTTATATGCGTTCTCAAGTCTAGACATGTGTCTAGTTTCATCCTCATCGAAAGCGTACGCCCTAACTGCGGTAATTGTTGATGTGAAAAAGCCATTGAGCAACATCTGAAAGTTTCGTCGGCTTATTCTAAATTAAACGCTTCCCCGTGTGAAAGCAAAGGTACACTTGTGAATATTTTTTTGTCGCATGTTCAAGATTTTTGTCTTGTTTACATTTGCTCTGGCTGATTTTTGCCGCCTAGTTTGATTGACTAGGAAATCTATATAACTATCAACTATCACGTGATTTGAGTTTCTGTCGCACTAATGACCTACATGGCCTACTACCTATTGAACCACAAGACCGTTTACCATAGTTCGTCTTACATTTGAATTTCTCGAAACAGAAAGGTCACACAACATTGAGAAAGTGATCGGGGATCGAAGAACTTGATAAGGTCGAACACGTTTGTTGACTATTGCTACGTCATAATACGTCATATCCAAGATGCCCCTCTCCAAGTCACGAAAGAGGCAACTTCACAGTGCTCTTGTTACGTTTTAACAGGGAACTGGACAAAACGACAATTATTTTCGAATAATCACTCGTATGATTACAGACCGAATTGGACTCCACTAAGTCCTATTACAACTAGACGTATAGCTGCTTGCACCCAGGCACAAGGGTAACGCGGGCTGTTAGATTTCACGCATGCGCTTTACAGCCTTAACGGTGATTTGTGACTGAACGTCAAAAACGAAGCCCAATTTATAACCCAGGCCTCCTACGGAGTGCCTGGGTAATTATAAATCAAGTCGTGAAATTGCGACACCATCCTGCGGCACACCCTTCCTGATTCAGCTACTAGCTACTGTGATATTCGATATTATGGTGGAGCTTTTCTGTTAAAATGAATTTCAGACTTCCCCAGATTTAGAATTTAAGTTGAGGGTTGTACAAAGAGCGACAAAATCTGAAGAAAACAGATTAATTTTTTAACTTTGGTAAGCTTTGGGCGAGCCCAACGGACCCTTCGAATCCGAAGGAAGAAACTCCTTTCAAGGAGAAAGGGTACGCCAACATGTAGACAAGCCCTACGTCTCTCTTACCACTTTTGAACCCTGAACGTTGACTGTCGAAAATTTCCAAGGTTGAGTTTCTCAGCTCCCCACCACGCTGGTTTGTCTGAGTTTCCATCCCTTTCCGGTTCCTCAAATGGTCTCGAGTCCCCTCTAAAGAAATGAAGCAGTGGTACTGCCCAAAGCCACTCAAAGTTGGACGCGCTCCAGGCTTGCCCTGTAATTTTATTACAAAGACTCTCGATCGCTCTTGCTGCGTACCTGTAAAATGTGAACACTGAAACATTCAACTGCCACCCGTAATATACAGAAAGGATAACAGCTAACGTTTCTGCCACCAAAAATTCTGATGGTTGCTATAAACTTAATTTCCACTACTTAATAAAAGGAAATCTAAAATGAATTAGAAATTCCTTACTTGCCTTCAGTTTACGAAGGAATCTGGAAGTTGACAAGCAATCGTATGAATCACTATCATGACGTATCAATCTGTACTATGACAAAATGCGGTCATTTTAATTTTTAGGCGCTCTGTTCGAATTTAAAGTATTCATTTTGATGAGGTAAAAGATGAACTCCTCACGGTTTACAAAAAGTTCACTCTTGGTCAGGTGATACACTCTTTTTTTTTTCAGTTTTGCAAGAACGTCTAATTTTGGAGCCAAGACTGAACGTTCTTATATATTTTTGCGATGTGAGGTTGAAAACGTTCTTAAGATGTTCTTAAATTTACACGACACATGAGAATGGCTGGCATACTAGTACCATATGTTGAGTACTACAATTCAAAACTGAAAGAATATAAGGTCAGTTACCTTGATGATACATCACACTTTGTTTCACAGATGACTTTGATGGTATTTAAGTTATTTTGGAACGATTATAAATAAGAACTGTTCAATATATACCCTTATTTTATCCTTTCATTTAAAATACAAACGGCCAAAATAAAAACGTTCTTAATCGACTCTCAGCCTGAGGAATGTTCTTAATACGTTACTAAAATGTCCTTATAAAAAAGGTTCTCATAAGAAGAAATTGTATTAAATCAGATGGATGGCAGGATATAGGGCACTGTACCCTTATCCTACTCGATGTCGTTGTTTACTTTAAAGGAATTGCTCTTCGTCAGAAGTTAAAAATAAATTTCCGATTGCAGTTATTGTGGCCAGAGAACTGAAATGATTTGCAGCTAGTGCCTTATTTCGGATTATATCTGTAATGCAAATGAGAAAATATGATATGAAACAGCAGTTGTTACCCAATTTCTTTACAACTTAAAAAACAAGGACTCCCGAAAGAACCATTGAATTGAAAAACGTGCCACAACCGGAACAGACCAAAAAGAAAAAAGTTAGAACATCCAGCTGGCGAAAATACAATTTGTTTGTAACTGTCAAGGCTAACACATAACGTTTCATCACGATTAACAAGATGTAGAGTACACTTTATTAGCTAACAAGAAGCTATGGAGATATTTATTATTCTACAAGGTTTTCATTGCTCAAAATTTTTATATACTCACACTCTAAAATCCGAGCTAAACTCCCTTAAAACTTCCTCATAGACGGTACACGATTCCCCACTTGGGTCAACTTCAAGTGCCAAGCAACTTAGAAGTGACACAACCTCCTCTTTCCTCAGAAAAATAGTATATATATGTACCAGTACAGCGATAGCCAGCGAGGAAACCACCGCAGATACATGGCACCCTGATCCCACTTCACTTTTGGCCAAATCACGAACGTTTGTCTCCATCTTTGATCGCAAATTCTCACTTAACGTCTGAAAGCATAAAAACACGAAGAAAAGAGGCTCAGGCGTACTGATGGCCAGACCAATTATTTCAGTTCACGTACAAGGGAAAGCTTTGGCCATCTCTTCCAGATCCTTAACTTACTTACGGCCGACCGCCTCCTTTACGCCGTAAACATAGCAACAATGAGAAGAAAATTGAAAATCGAGCCTCAAGAACGAGCAATGAGTAGACGATTAAGGATTTCATGAGTTGAATCAAAAACACTACTTTTTCGCACAATTCAAAGACCGTAGATAGTGTAGTGTTTTGATATCCGTTGTTTTACATGTAACGGCCGCTAGTGGCCTGGAACAGAGTCCCAGGACCTTTGCACCATGTTTTAAGGACAACTTGAAAAGTAAACACGTTTTCAACAAATCGGTCTGCCATCACTCTAATCGGAGCATAAACACCACAGATAGGTCTGAAAAATCTCCTCCCCCCTCCCTTACGGGCATAATATTAACAATGGACGCACAGTCGATCATCTACCAGTGAGAAGCCTTGTTCGACTAGCCACTCTAATCAATGCTTTTCAGCTGCCAGTTTCTTGAGTGTTTAAAATTTTGTTGTTAACACTGCATGAAGAAAACCTGCATTTAGCCTCTGCATCCTACTTTGCCACCCAAACAAGCGACTCTTACTGTTTTCGGCCTCTGTTGAATCTCTCTTAATTACGCTGATCCACAAGGGACAGCTTTTCCACTGCAATTTAATATATCTTGCAAGCGCAACTTACTAACTTGAGATGGCACTTATAGTTCAACCGGTTGTGTTACAGTTCGAGGTATACCGTTTGATTTCCACGGCTGGATAGCCTTTCTTACTAAGTCCGTTACCTTTATTTGGCCTTGTTTTTAAGACGGAACTTTCGTCGAGAAAAAGAACCTTAGAGTGATCAACTCCCGATATATACATAATGCAATTAAACGTTTTTAGAATATTTTGCCAAGATCCTGCAGAACGGACAGAAAGTTATTTCCACGTGAATTATAAATCCTTCCTTACAATACCGGATATTGTTGAACGAGCGGGGAGATTAGCTGGCGTAAATATCGCGTTGTCAAGTAATCCCTACTGGATTTCCGAAGATGGTGTGCTTGCATTAGAAACATTGCAATACTCCCATAAATTCCACCACATTTGGAGCAGCAACTGTGCTTTCTTTCCGTCCTGGTTTTCCCGGAGTTGCCGTTCATTTTCCAGGACTTTTGCATCAATTGCCATTTATAGACGCATTATCGGTCTGTTAAGTGCGTCTGTTTAGTTCGTATCGCATAAAGAAAGGCTCAAGACGCATTATACATCCAGTCCAACTACATCATATAGTGCGTCTTCCAAGACGAACTAAACCGGGTGACTCGTCTAAACGAATTCACGAGTCGAATGCTATAGCAAGCAAAATTATTTCGTTTTCAAAAGGAAAAAAGGTAATTTCCCTCTCTTCATCACGCAATCGAAAAAAAGAAATATGCTTGGTGATAAATGGCAATCAAACACCAACATTGCGTGACAATATTGCAAAGTTGCGCGCAAATGGGCAAAAGGTTTCACTCTAACTTGCGATTGCAACTTCGTAACTTCCCGATCTCAACTTAAATCGTAATTCGTAACCAACCACAGTAAAACTTATAACAATATTTCTTGTTTAAAAACACGTTTGGTAACACCGTGACACGCACGCCTTTCCACAACGACCACCTTTCTAAAAACGCCGGCAAATTCCAGCCATGGCATCCATAGAAAAAGTAATACTAAACAAAACTACATTACTTTGAGCGGAACCACGTACCTTTTGGAATGAATATTCAAATTTATGGTAGATACCACATTCTTCTAGCACAACAAGAGACATACAGTAAATAACACTTTCTAGCTTTTCAATAGCCTCGGTAGCAGTCATTTCTTCGATTTCTTCGCCGTCGACACTGAAGCCCTTCCACCTTGGTAAAGAACGAAGCAGCGCCATTTCTCGATACTCTGATGTTTTATCCCGTGAGAACCAACTTTGCACTGCACCTTTGAATCTAGCAACAAGACCCTCTTCATTACCAACCACGAATGTCACTCCATCAAACTGGTTCCATGTTACTGCGAAAAAAATTAAAGAAGAAATGCCATAAGACCAGGCAATGAGGAAGACATTAATTGGTACAACAGTAACTCCAAATAGCCAGCGAATAAAAAAAAAAAGGAATTTAATTAGTGTAATTGTAATGTATGTATTGTAAGTAGTCCAAGAATTGTAGCAGGTGTATTGTAAGTAGTGTAAGAAGTAGTGTTAGTTATAAGTAATATAGGTGCTGCAAGTGCCGTAAGCAGTGTAAGTGCTGCAATTAGTGCAAGAGTCTGTGGTGTAAATATATTTAAAAAAACAAAAACAAAACACTAGCCAGGATGAAATCACGCTCGAACAATAGCTTGCAACTCAGTAAGAAAATTTACGCTCAAGTGATGAGCCTCGGGCTCAAACGATGATGTCATTACCAACTTACCACCGGGCTTGACATATCGTTCTGGAATTTCTAAGACGCGATTGACGATATGGTTGAAATGAAACGACGCGAACTGCGGTAAATCTTCCCAGAAAAGCGTTCCCTTTTTAACCACAAGGTATTTGTACTTTGTATGTCTGAGGGCTCGATCAATACTTAATGTAACTTGACCACGATAGAGCACAGGTTTGTCCACGTCTTTACTTTTGATGTTTCTAGGAGTAAAGAAGAAAATTGATATTCTTAGTTTAACTATCTGTGAATAAGGGGAGTCGAAATCGTGTAAAATTGAAAATGACGAAAGCTCCACAAGCAAAAACGGCAACTTTGAAGTTGAGTTATTCAGATTTGCCAAAAGACGGGTGGTGACAAAAGCGCCATCTTGTTATTCATAGGAACTGGGACAATTACTTAACTAAAATTAAATGCCGGTAGAGATTCTTTTTTTCCAATCGTGACTCGGAAAAAATCGAAAAAAAATAATAATAATTTCTACATAATTAACGAGATCAGCATTCAAAATCATCGCATGAATTTGGGAGAATTAAATTTGCTTTTAAGGGGTTGATTCATGAAGAATGGACGAAACCTTCAGTAGGTGTTGCAAGATTCAAGATTCCAAACTCAAGACTTCTTGCACGGGAGCAAGTGCGGGTTCTAATTAAAAAATGACTACGAATTGTGAAACGCAAAAAGTAAAGAAAATATTGCTACTTACTCTGCCGCAACCATATCGACGCAGTTTAACTGAAAGTTTCCTAAGTCTTCCCCATGAGCTCGTATAAACAAATTTCCTTCCTTCATTTTGAAATTTGATACAAGTAAAACGTGGAACACAACTGTTACGCCTGATTCCGGTGCTACGCCCCTGAGAAAACATTTGAAAGAAAACCACTACGCAACATGTTACGAGGAAATACACGAAGACGTCACCAGACACGCTCTGACGGAGATGGGTGGGGCTGCAGTGACACGGATAAGTAAGTCACAAAATCTTTAGTAAGATCATGCAGGCCGTGGACCATGGGTCACTATCGCTCAACAAAATTAATAATAGCATTACTTATTAAGACTCAAGGACAATTACTGAAGGGTATATTAAACGTCTTCTCTGTACCATAAATGGAAAGGATCACGATGTGGTCTCAAAGGTAAATAGCACCACATTTTTACTTTGTCGAGAATTAAAATGTACCGTTTTGCCTGTTCCGTGAATTTAATCCACTAGCTTAAGCTAGCTATGACGCGATGTAAAGGAAAACAAGCAGTATCCAAACAGGTACAGAAGATGGGAAGAGGGGACGAAAGATGGCAAATCAAGCAAGTACATACCTGCCTTAGCTACAACAAAAGTTACTATTATTTTTCTTACTTACTCCAACAACGACTGCTGCAAAGCGCTTTGTTCCTTTTTGGAATTTTTATCGTTTGTGCTTGGTGTGTGCTGGGTTTTCTCTTCTTGCTGTGCACCACTGCGAACACTCAAGGACTTGCTTTGTGTCCCTACCATCTGATAAAAAGAAGGCAAGTCAGACGGCAGAAGAGTATAATCTTCACTCAATTCTAAAATAGTATCCTCGAATTCGTTACTAAAGTAAAGTAAAGTAAAGTAAAGCAACTTTATTTTACGTCGATAACTTGTAACAGTAATTCCTTGAATTGACAAACCTTGACGATGCGCTCATTTTACTCCCCCCTCTCCTCCAGTGCTCCATTTTACGGATATTTCAAAGCTACTTAAGCTACACAGAACGGAAAGAAGTCGAAGCAAGGATGTGAGATCCGAGGATCGAACTCAGGAACTCTTGCACAAAGGCCGCGGGCTAACCGACTCTGCCATCCTTCACAAGCGCGAAACCTCCAAAACCAACGAAAATAGAAAAATCGTTCTCCTACGTCGAACGCGATAAATTTTGAAAATCCTGAACCCTGCCAGTGATACTATAAACCTCCATACAAAATTTTTATTTGGCGGATAAAGTATTTTTCTCTTTATGACCAAATGAGAAAGTTCTCGACTGAAGCTACAGTCTGTGACAAAATTCGTTGGAAGAGTACACGACTATACTCTCCCCTCACAATGATGTTTTAACGCGAGTTTCTGAGCCCATTTGCCAAAACAACATTGTGAGAGGGCAAGGTATTGAAAAGTGTTTCAACAATTTTGTTTGGGACTGTATTTTTGCGGAATTTCAGTTATGAAAAGAATTGGCTGGAAATATGCTACATTTTAGGAGAAGGAAACCCTTGATTTCTAGCGGGCTAGAGTGAGATGTTGCGCCATATTTGTGTTAAATTCGAATATAAATGGAAACATACATCATGTTCAGGTTTGTTTGAATTTGGTTGGTGTTTCTCGTTCAAAAAAAAGCCATTTCATAGAAGGTTGACTGTGGCTGAGCATGTTCTGCTTAGGAACGACCTTAACCAGGATGAATTTGCAGAGGCCGTTCGAGTTTTATTGCCTGAAGGAAAACATCGTAGTATCTTGTTAACGGGGGTTGCTGGTTGTGGCAAAACACTTTATAAATCCTCTAAACTCTGTATTCGAACCGTTTCGTAATCCTGGTACGACCACGATCGCTTTGGTTGATACTGTCAGTACTGACAGGGATGAAGTGATTTTCTCAAATGACGTTCGTTGGTGTCCCTTAATTAACGCACGGCACGATTTTTCACTTCTTTTGGAAGGCCACAAAGTTCATTTTAATACCAACACTCAAAAGACATTCCGCACGGGATGTTGACTTTTCACCCGATTCTCCAATATTTTGCACAGCAAGGAAGAGCTCACCTTTGTTAGATGCGCGTTCGCTGGTCGAAAGTCTTTTCATTCATTTCATGCGGCACAAATTCCCGAGAAAAAACAACAGTGTATTTTCCCACGCTCCCGTTTTATTCGGCCTTGATCTTCTCACAAAGTTAATTAGCGTGCATCTGTAATAGACCATTTTACAGTTGTGTGCTTAGTTACCTGGCCTTTGAATGAAAGTGAGGTTGTAGTTGACCTTGCTTTTATGTTCGTTTTAGCCTCTAAATAAGACGTTTTATGAAAACTGTTATTTTGCAGTGTTTGCAGCAGTTTTCCAGTAAAAACAGCAAAAACGTTTACCATAACCAAATTTTAAAAAAGTTAAAATTACAGTGCCAGTGCAAAATGTGCAAAACGTTCGTTTTAGCCTCTAAATAACACGTTTTATGAAAACTGCTATTTTGCAGTGTTTGCAGCAGTTTTCCAGTAAAAACAGGAAAAACGTTTATCATGACCAATTTTTAAAAAAGTTAGAACAGCTTTTATGTAAATTCCTACTTATTAGCATGACAACAACATCATTAACATGAGAAAAGCAGTGAGGTTTCTATCAAAGCAAGGTCAACTCCAGTCTCACTTTCATTCAAAGGCCAGGTAACTAAGCACACAACTGTAAAATGGTCTATTCAACGAGTCACCATTTTTGAGAAAGCTTTTTTGGTGAGAAATATGCACAAATGAACCACGATGATAAAACAGTCAGAAAGGCCAGTAAATACAGAAGGTGAATCGATTGTTTTGGACACTATATCAGAGAAAATAGCCATTTTTGAGGCAAATGTGCACGGTGACGTTGTCAATGCACTGAGAAAAAATATTCTGATAAATCTAATTAACGCAGTTGTGACTCGTGCACACTAACACAACGTCGTTGTTTTCTTCTCTTGTTGGTTTTGTCTGGGGAAATTAGACTCGAAAAAATCTTAAGCGATATCAAATTAGCCTACAATGGAGTTGTTATGAAAAAACAGTCAGTAGAAACCGTCTAATACTGTAAGGTTTTTAAACTGCGTGTCACCATTTTGGTACAAAGTCGCTCACGCACTGAACCAATGTAAACAAGTTTTACATCACGCGTCATAAGTTTTTATCCTTGTGCGAAGTTCGTGTTTTGGATAACTATAACTTGTGTTTTCTACATTTCCATGTCTCTTACCGACAGAAATTGTCGAAGAGTTATAAGTTAAAAACTGTACTAACATAAAGAGTATTCTTTTAAATTGTCTGGGTCTTATGAAGTTTTACTCGCGTAACACTGGGCTGGGGAATACATATATGTGCAAACTAATTTTAAGCCAGAACAATATTTGACAGTTGGCGATACATCGTCATTTTATATAAAATACCGCATCAGTTAGTATTTTATACGACCTCCTCAAGAAAACTACATCAAGGTAATTATCAATCATTCCTCGAGCCCGAGTGGGCTCTGAGTCAATAACCCATGAGGCCGAAGGCCGAATGGGCTATTGACTCAGAGGCCATGAGGGCGAGAGGAATAATTGTTTTAGTAAAATCCAACTAGTTGGTCAAAAAAAAAATCGAAACAAAACATCTTTCGCTAGTTAAAGCTAGACTTTAATTGTTGTTTTGGTTTTCAAAGCCGGCGCTTTTCGCTACTAGTGGGCTATAACAAATAGCCTACTAGTAGCTTAAGCAATCAGAGCGCAGCATTGATAATAGACCACTAGTTGGATTTTACTAAAAGGCAATAACCTTCGTCCATATATATTCAGTATGTTGTCATCTCATTTTTAGCGCAAATCTTAATCTTTTTAGCACATCCACGAAGTCGATAGTCCTTTTCTGTTGATTGTAGGCAGTAATATCCTTTAGAGGTTAGAAAGCGACAAACTTTTCTTGCAGATACAGCAATTGTAAAAACCCCGTCTTCTTCGCTCTTGTCGGCCTCCCTTGCCTTCTTCAACGCAACTGCCATGGACGTCCCCTGTTAAACAATGGCTGCATGGATAGGTTTTCTCTTAACTGTTAAACCTTTGCATGTGCTTTCCGTTCCAGGAAAATCGTCCCTGATTAACCTCCAAGCGCTTTTAGGAGAAATGTAGCGCATTTTAGCTATTTTACGAAGAGAAAACCTTTCAATGCGAGATACAGTTTTACTGTCGGATTATTGCTCGATGAGTTTAGTTCTTTCTTGGAAGGACTTGTCCTTGCTCCAAGTGCTCTCCTCGTCGCCGGGGACTTCAATTTCCATGTGGATGATGACGCTCGTCGTTTCTTGCAAGTACTTGAATTGTTTGATCTGACTCAGCATGTCTCCCATTCAACTAATAAATATGGCAACACTCTTGATCTAATTATTACGAGAGCAAATGATGACCTAGTCGGCAAGTGCTTCGTTCATGATCCTTTAATCTCTGATCATCTAACTGTTCATGTTTCCTTGCGCCT
>BLFP01003004.1:116844-121844 GCA_014634505.1 Montipora efflorescens | reverse complement strand
ATCGATTTTATCGGCCGCCTGTGATCAAGTTATACCTTGCGTGTTTACTGACAACTCACGAAACAAAGGATGCATCTGTGACAAAATGACGGCATAACACCTGGTTTTTGTTAGTGCGTTTTTTTTTCTTTCAAGTGTTATAAAGTTCGACAAGATCTATGTGCGAATTTAACACAAAGATCACAATCGTTGATGCTAGTCCAAGTGTCAGCTGAAGTTAAGCTCCTCCGAATGAGGTTAGTACTTGGATGGGGGACGGCTGCGAAGTCCCCGTGACGGCGATAGCTAATTCGTTTTTTTTAAAACTTGATTTCATTTTTTATCTTGTTTGGCCGTTGAAAGCTATTTTCTTATTTTTTTTCTACGTCAAAACGGCGAACAAACTGGTTCCCAAGAAATATTGGAGTACGTATTCGTTCTATGCAAAATGCTTCTAATGAAGTATTCGTTCTATGCAAAATAATAATGTGTTCACAGTGGAACACACAAGTACGAAGCAAGATCTAGAAAAAACGTAGAAAATTCTCCTTACTTTTAAAGCTTGCCTTTCTCAAAGAAAAAGCATCTATCCACTTTATCGAATAGTTTAATACTGAAACAATCATGGCGGGCGGAAAGATTCTATTATAAATGTTTGCTTTCACCAGGCTAACGGAAGTGTGTCACGGTGGCCGAGTGGTCTAACGCGCTAGCAGAGAAGAATCGTGATGGTTTGGGAAGTATAGAAGCTCTCCTCGGGGCAGGGAAGTTTGGAAATACTGGAGGGAATATAAGTCAGTCCACCCGATCGGAGATTAATTCAATATCCGTGGGATATGCTTATTTGCAAGACACCAGCCCGGTTTTAAGACGTGGAATGCCTGGCATTCCACGTAATGATATATGAAATGGATCATGTATGAACTGCGGATATGAAATCCAGTGAAGCTATGATCCTTGCAGTTATAAACGCAATTGCAAAAATTGATTCATTCCTCACGGGAACATTAGAACCCACAATGACCAGCTCCCAACGTCAGTGGCTTCATATCTCAGTTGGTTAGAGCGTCGCACCGGTATCGCGAGGTCACGAGTTCAAACCCTGTTGAGGTCCTGAATTTTTCAGGCTTCTTCACGCAGTTGCAAAAATTGCGTTGATAACTGCGAGGATCATAGCTTCACTTGACTTCTCCTATTTGTCTCTTCAAAGATATCATCAACCTTTGATGTCAAATTACTCTCTGTTAAACCAAACGGCTGTGCCCAGAAGGCTTTGGCACCACTCCTTTGCACGGTCGAGATCTGGTTGGTCGGTCGGTCAATCAGTCCTTGTGCTCATATCTGTGACGCTCCGTGCACATTATCTGGTATTTTACACTAGCGAGCAAAAATGGTCTTTATAGAGCATTTCTGTAACACGTTTCTTTATAAAGGCATTATTTACTGAAGCGATTTTTAAATTGTGTGGTTAACCCTCCCCCTCCCCTTCCCCCACTTCTAATTCCAGCCGTCAGTGATTACTGTAAACAATAATCAAAGGAAAAATTTCTTTACAGTGAACTACTGATAGGACTTTTCTCCCTCTCAAAGTTGCTTTAGGCTATAATCTACACTGGAATGCCAAGTAAACTAAAATAAAATGGCCTGGGATTCACTGCTAACTCTCCCACCCCTTCCCATTCTTGTTTATTTCCCATGGCACTGTGTGTTTGAGAACACAATTTTGCACTTGTGTGTTTTATTAGGGAGCTCAAGAGGCTGTGATGGCTACTGCAACACAAACTTGACTTCAAAGTAAAACTTTAGGGTAGATTAAGTGTTTTGCGATTATTCCATGTTGGACACGTGGTATAAAATGAGCCTAGAGTGAGTGAAAGATTTCCTGCTTTCGTTAGAGCCTCTTAGTTAAAAATTTCTGATCGTCGTTTAACAGACTTCGAAAAATGTTCCAAATGCGTGCCCCACGTAAGCACGATTATTTCACTCATTAAGCTAACCATATCATTGACGTGTGGTGTTGTCCTTTTCAAAACTCCTTATTATCTGTCATCGGGATGTGGGGCATCTGTAAGCAGGTATCATATCAAACTTACCTCTTGAGATTGTCCGCTATTGCCATTTTCCTCCAGAGTATGACTTGACGACTTATTTGTCATTGCTGTTCCTCCAGATGACTCAGTCGACGAGGACACATTAGATGATTGGTTTCTTTGACTTGCTTTTCTCGTAACGGGACCAAAGGATGTAATTGTAACCTTCAATGCAATCAAAATAATCAATGAATCAAAAGTTAAATCCACTGACGCCTCTGATGCGTCTAAATGTCAAACATTCGGGTACTACTGTATGCGTATCTTGTTAGTAGACCGTAACTGCGCAGCAAAGCAAGTGCGAGATGAGGAATTTAATTTTTCTTTAATTTCCTTCAAAATCAAAGAGAATTGTTTCCCATCTTAAAGAATACTGTTGTGCAAGGTTTCGTAATTGCACATCAATCTTGCTAATGTCATATATGTACCAGTGACACCTATTGGACACGTGGTTTCTTTCTCACATTCTACTTTGTGTGAGCCCGCGCTCCTTGGGTCAGAACCCCGTGTGGGATGACGGTGACAATATAAATTCCAAAGATGGTTGAAATAAAGCCAAGGTGTTTTACTGTCAGTTGCTTACCTGAAGCGTTTTCTTTTTCTGTCCTTGGCTTGTGTTTGTTGGTGGTATTTCCTCACCATCTTCGCCTGCTCCTTGATTTGGACTTGGCAATGACTGTCCTTGGCTCGTGTTTGTTGGTGGTATTTCCTTACCATCTTTGCCTGCTATTTGATTTGGACTTGGCAATGATTGTCCTTGGCTTGTGTTTTCTAGTTGATTTTTGTTGCCATCTTTGCCTGTTCCTTGATTTTGACTTGGCAACGACTGTTCTTGACTTTGTTTAGTAAATGACTCGTCTATTCTTGAAGTTTCAAATTCATCGTCAAAACATGTTCTTTGATTTCGCGAGTTAAGTGGGGACTCTTCTTGGCCTATATTTGTTGATAGGGTAGGCTCCTTCTGGTTATGATTTTCCCCAGGGGTTTGACTGGTCATGGGCTGTGATTCATCGGTTTTTGTTGAGTGAACTTTCTTTTGGTTCTCAACTAAAATAAAACATGAGATCAAAATTAATTTCTCTAAATATGTCCAAGTTTGCATGATAATGAATGCACTTCATGTACGGAAAACATCATGAAACGCCCCTTAAATACGAAGACTCTTAAAAAGGAGTTGTCCCTACTTTTGTTTAACTTCACTCAAGCGTGGGTAATTATACAACATAACAGTCAGAAGTTATTTTCATAACAGGAATGTTTCAGGAATATTGCTCAGAGTCAATATATCTTCCAGGAAGTCTCACAGAATTCTTTAGTACAAGCTCTTGATTAGAAATGATTTGCATGATGCACCACTTTTACTGCCCTTTCTGTAAAACATCTTTGTGTTTAACCCATCTTATCCAAATAACATAACGTCCATCCAAAATGCTTAATTAAGCCCTAAGGACAAGAAAGCTTTTATTCTTGTCAGCATTCAGATGCAATATCCAATTTTATGCCGCTATTGTAAGGGCCTGTTGCAGTGTGGGTAACCATAAAATAAGAGATGAATGCAAATTATCAGTTCATATTAAGTTTAATGATTGTCTTCTTTATTTACTTTTAATTTATTTTTCATTTTACCCATTCGTTCTCAAAGTTATATCAAAACATAAGATACCGTAAGGCTTTCAAAGAACAACGCTGAACCTGAATTGGAAAATCTGACTTGGGATCGAAATTTATTTTTTACTTATTTATTTCATTCGCCACACAATAAAATACAATAAGTTATGTCTAAATCAATAACAAGAATGTTACAACTACAGCAAGGTGTGGTGAGGAAGCCCGAAGGGAAGCCATAAGAGGCTTATAATATTTAGACATTCCCCAAAATCGTCGAAATACCACCAAAAGATAGCATATTTTACGATTACATCATTCCAAACTCACTTCCTAGGAGGTCCATATTCGTTCGTTGAATTACAGGGGGAAATCATTGTTTCACTTTCGGCGCTTTTTCACCAATTCCCTGCACGCCATCACAAACCGTTGCAGTATGACGCGGAGAAACAACAGATTACAAGTAGCTTCCTCTACAAGTATTTTTACAAGAATTTTTGATTGAGAAAATAGTTTAGAAATTGTGAAGCAAATCTCTCGTGACTAAATTAAAACCAATGCAAATATCAAACACAACATGAAATCCTTGGCGAAGGCGAAACACTCTTAAGTGTTGAAATAACGATCAAAAGATTCATAAATTCTGTTACTAAATGCGCCGGATAACAACTAACCTTTAATTTACACCTTAAACGAACTTAAGCGTTAAAAATATCTCTCGAGATTCGAAGAAAATAGGTGTTATTACTCCGAAACCCAGACTATTATTTGCATATTAACTCGAAAATCAGCTTTCGTCTCTTTTAACCAACGAAGTTCATGGCCACTACTTTACCTTCTCCGGAATGAGTTTTAGTCTCCGGTACACTTTGGTCTGCCTTTGGTTTGTGCCCAGCAACTGTCGGTATGCTTGACGCTCGCGATAATAGCGAACCGCACTGAGGACAAAATTTCCACCCTAGACAGAGGGCTGTAGATCCACAATGAGGACACTGCATCCCCGTTCGGTTTCTCACTACATCGTCATGAATTAACACAAACAAAACGCGTTACCATCTTCATGCAAAAATGTTGAGCTAATGACGACCTTTCGCAAATTCAGCTTTTTCATAATCATTCTTTTGAACTGCTGTATTCTCAGAAATGAAGCGGAAGTGAATTAATCTCGCACCCAGATCTCACTCTGTCACTGGAAATGTGAGATCTGGTAAAGTTCGACAGTACACCAGTTTTCATTGGCTACTAAAAAAAGGTTGCGGCAATGCAATCTAAACTCCGATTGGCTAATTTCGCGGAGCACTTAATGAAGGTTTGGTTTTCGCAAGC
>BLFP01003004.1:109798-112811 GCA_014634505.1 Montipora efflorescens | reverse complement strand
TTAAGACCACGCCCAGAATTTTCAGACAATCATAGACAAAAGTAGTTGGGAAGGTTATGTAAATGAACCACACCAGAGCTGTATTTCAACCTGCTTCTGTTAAAGCTCAAAAGAAATAGTTTCACTTTCTCTTACGTAGCCCCCCTCCCCCCTATTCAATGTTGGAAGGTAGGTCAACAATTTTCCACTGAAACCATTCAGTTTTGCACAACATTGAAGGAGGGGGGAGGGGAAAGAAGCAATAAAGACTTCAAAAGTGCTAACCTTCCCAACAGTTTTGTCTAGGATTGTAGGTATATCTAGGTATATCTAGGTATATCTGGGTACTAGAGTGAATCCGGAGTGAATCCAAATACGTGTGGACTTGCGAATTCGATTTGAAAACGCTGTGATCATCACGCTGTGGACGCGAATATTTTCGTATCCGGAAAGAAAAAGTTGCGGATTCAAAAATATCCGGATACGTGTGGACGGGGCCTTAATCGTGGTTCTCCCTGTAGGACTAGGCCCTGATGTCGTAGTCCTTGTGCCACACTGGTGCTTGTCTGACACGCCCAGATCGGCGCAGCTCTGGGGTTGGGAGGTCCTCCTTCCCGGGGTTGTTCTCTTCGCTCACTGGTGGGATAGGCTTAATGTCCTCGCCCGGTTCCGGTGTGCTGTGTGTCTCCGGTTTCGCCTGTACTGAGTGTCGCCTACTTTGACGAAGTAGCTTCTGTGGTCTAGAGCCTCGGCGCATGTCCCCTTTGTCCAGCGTTCCTTGCCAGGCAGTTTTACTCTCACCGTCTCGCCAGGAGAGATTTCCTCAAGAGGTTTTGTGTGTTGGTTGTTATGAACCTGCTGGCGCTGCTTTGCTCCCAGTAGTTCGCGTGCCTATCCTTCTGTGTCGTACCTTGGCTGTAACAGTTTGCCTTCTATTGGTGGTAGTGTTTTGCACCGCCTTCCCATCAGCCTTTGCACTGGGCTCGTTCCAATGCCTGCGGTGGGAGTGTTCCGCCAATCTCGTAGTGCCAGATACTCGGACTAGCCAGAGTCTTTGCACTTCTTAAAAAGGCGCTGTACCGTTTTCACGGCGTTCTCAGCCTTTACATTCGACTGAGCATAGGTCGGAGACTATGTCACGTGCTTGAAGTCCCATGTGCGTGTGAAGACCGAGAACTCTGACGGGGGGAACTGAAGCCCGTTGTCGGTAACGAGGATGTCCGGGATTTCAAATCTTGCGAATACCGCTTTCAACTCTTTGATTATGCTTCGCGCTGTGATTGCTGTGACGCGTGCGACTTCGATGAAGTTACTATAGTAGTCTGATATGACTAGAAAAGTTCTCCCTTCGAGTTTGCACAAGTCTGCCGCGACCTTGGACCATGGCCTGGTTGCAAAATCGTGATGTGAAAGTCCTTCTTGTAACGTAGCTCAAGATTATGTTTCTGCAGCCTCAAGAGCATTCTCTGTTGGAGCTGTGGTGCCTCGTGGAGGGGCTTAAGCACAATTGTTTCCAGTGGCTTATGATCACTGTCCACGTGGACCACATCTCGACCATAGATGTAAGTCTCAAACTTCTCGCAGGCAAACACGATTGCCAGTAACTCTTTCTATATCTGCGCGTAACGTGTTTAAACTGACGACAGAGCTCTTGATGCGTAGGCCACAAGTTGCCCATTCTGCAGCAGGGCGGCTCCTAGGCCCGTCTGTGACGCATCACATGGGATTGTTACCGGTTCCTTCACATTGTAGTACCGCAGCACTGGTGTACGGGTTACTGCTTCCTCCAGCTGTCGGAGAGCATTTTCTTGCGCCTCTCCCCAACACATTCTACCTCCCTCTGTGTTAGTTGCCGTAGGGCTTTGGTGAGGTCTGAGAGATGAGGAACGAACTTGCTCAAGTACTGGGCCAAGCCCAGGAGCATTTGAACTCCTGACTTGTCCGTAGGGACGGGCATTTCCACAATGGCCTTAACCTCTGCAGGGTCGACTTGAAGACCTGTATCGGTGGCCACGTGTCCGATAAAGGACACATCCTTCTCTTTCAGTCTGATCTTTTTAGTGTTCAGTTTCAGCCCACGGTTCTTGCGCAGCTCTAGAATGGCCACAAGGTTGTCATCATGATTACATATCGCTTCCTCTTGCGTTTCTCCATAGCCCACAACCACAAAGTCATCTGCAATCACTCCGACGTTCGGCATGCCCTCTATTAGGGAGTTTAAGAACTGCGACGCGACGGTAACGAAAGCGTCATTTAAATTTGCAAGTTCAGGTTTATTAATCGTTTTCGTCGTTATGTCGGCTTGTCTAACTTCTAAAAACTAGTGTAACTCTCTAGGAACTGAATTAGGAGGTGCGGTATTGAATCTACGACAGAAAATTCATATTCGCTGCTTTTTGTTCACGTTCTCCGTAAAACTTGAGAATTGGTCATTTCACGTCGAAGATTTGCCAAAAACGTGAAAGAAATGTACAAAAATGAAAAATGCACGTGCACAGCGTGCAAAGCTATTGTTTTTGCTGATGAAATATGCAAAATGTGTGATGTTTTCGTTGCCGTCGCGTCGTAGATCTTAAACTCCCCAGTAACTCGTGGTACATCCCGCGCTGAAACACCTCAGGCGCAGAGCAAATACCAAAAGGCATTCTCTTCCATCGGTATCTGCCAAAGGGTGTATCTAATGTTGTCCAATATGATGACTCCTGATCGAGCTCAATGTGCCAAAACCCGTTCTTGACATCTAGCTTAGTGAAGATCTTTGCCCTGCGGACGCGCGTGGCCACATCCTCTATGGTAGGAAGGGGATAGTGTTCCTTTTGGATCGCTTTGTTTAACTCCTTCGGGTCCAGACAGATTCGCAAATTTCCATTGAGCTTTGGAACGACTACCATAGAGCTGACCCAGGGAGTCGGTGCCGTTACTGGGGCGATGATCTCTTGCTCAGTCATCCTGCCCAGTTCTTCCTTCAGTCGGACGCGAACAGCCACCGGTACACGCCGTGGTGCATGCTGGACCGGCTCATCTCGCTGTTAAT
>BLFP01003004.1:63754-81254 GCA_014634505.1 Montipora efflorescens | reverse complement strand
GGAAAGCATCCATGTCCTAACTTCTTTCCGTTAATGGTATGATTTCTCCTTCATGCTAGCACGAATGCAGATTGATACTATGACACCATAAAGCCATAAGTTATTGTTGTCTTAAGTCACGAAGGTACGGTGCAATATTCTGTATGCAGATTCATTGTCAACCCTTCCAATTCGCACTTTCATATAAAACACAAGTCAACACATAGCTGCAAATAGTTGCAAAAATGTTGAGACACTAACTAAGAAACAGCCTTCGTAACTTAACATCTGTGCAGGGAACACGTCTCAAATATAACTCAAAACCCCTCCGTCTTCCCCACGCGTTGTTATCTGAGCACGATGAGCGCTTACTAGCAACATTGTTAAGAGGGAGAGAGAAGAAGGGAAGAAAGAGGGGATTGAGATTTCTCGTTGGCCCAAATTGTGTCTCAAGTACCAATATGTTTTTCTAATTGTACCTTACATGTCAGATTATGTCCATAAATGAACAAAATTAGATGCACGCAGATTTCTTTTCCCCAACTTCAAAATCACTCTTCTCTTGGAATACAGACAACTAATTTCACAAAGTGTCCCCAAATGCTGCTTCTCAAGTACGGATAAACTCCTTACCCTAAGCTAAAAATAACGCTAACCTTTACCCTTATCTTATTGGTGAAAATCGGTAGCAAATACTTAAACTTATGGGACACTTCGTACTCGATGTGAAATTGGTGTGGATCTAATTACATGCATTTCTGGACTAAGTTGTAACATATGTAACCATCAGAATGACACAAAGACTATAAACAAGTATTTATGACAAAGGTATTGACCTCCAGAAATAATTACAGAGTCAAAAAAGCCTGGAGGTCTTGTTCAAGAAATACTTGAACATAGAAATAAATAAAGTATACATGCAACTGGTTGAAGCATGTTTAAAATATATTCCTATAATATTCTTTGCACTTAACAGCACCCGGAAAACTTTTGCTTGCTTCGACGATATAGAATTCAACTGTGTATTAAAAAAAAGGGCCCTACGCATCGTTCTGCCGAACTGTCACTATGACGATGCCTTAATTAAATCTGGCATCACTGCCCTTTCCCAGAGAAGGGAGGAAGCCTGCACAAGTTTTTTCAGGCGTGACTGCCTGCCGTCTCCTGTACTCAAGCCATTAATTCCTTGTGTGTCAATTGACAGGCCATACTGCCTCCGTGTTCCGGTGCGCTTTGTCCTTAAGACAAAGCGGTTTGCAGATTTCTGCACCATTAAGTATCGAGATCAGTTGTAAACCTCTTCTCTGTTACTTAGTGCTTTTAATCATATTTATATAATTATCTATTTGACTGTCTTTGTATTGTATTGTCTTCTGGTATTGTCACTGACCATCCTTGTAATTCAGCCTTTAGGCTGCCAGAGGGATATCAATAAACTATTATTATTATTATTATTATTATTATTATTATTAAAAATTCGCCGCTGTATTTAGAGATAGGAATGTGTTCGTTTCTGTCCTTTAACCTCTGTTTTCTATCTACTTTAAAGGTATTTTATCTTAGGATTCAAAGGCAATGCCTTAATTAAACAAGAAATTCTGTAAAAAAAGAGCAGCAAGAACAGTAAAACGCCTTTCCAGCTGGCGAAGAACTATGTTATTATCACGATAATATTAATTTTAGTTTTTATTTACCACTACTACCACCGACTTACACTGAGAAAACATTTGTACAAACGTTACTAACAATTATGTATTAAGAAATGGAAATGGTACAATTCTGGGAATTTCTCAGAGCAAAAAGGCTCAGATACACATGCATACATCTTTCTCACTGGATAATGACCACTACCATCACAAAATGATTAAAACCGCCACTTGACATCAAGTCATACAACTTATGCAAGTGAGGCTTTCCCAGTTTACGTTCCTTGAGCAAACATCTAAGTCTGTCTATTAGCAATCCAAACAACTGCTATAGAGAGCTCACCTGAATTTTCCTGCTTGCGTTTGAACAGTGACAGAAAATCCAAGAATTCCAAATGTGTTTCGACAAGTGCAGAACACGGAGTACCTGACAAACCGCAAAGAGAAAGAACCTACTCAGATACAAGGAATTAAATTTAACAAGGTTATTCACTATCAGTCTGTCTTGGCTCTTAGCCCTAATAACTGTTCAATGTTGTCAAGTGGCAGTCTTCATCACGTTGGTGTATTGTCCGACGACTTTACCGACGTAATTTAATGTAGATGTTTGACTGACAAGTTGTTGATACTTTATGGCATTTCATATGGTTTGAAAACGACATTATAGAGCCTTCTACTTGGCCTGACAGTGGGGCAGAGGTTCCATTTCAGAGTTGCCACTAAGCGTGTTTACGCTACTAAAACATACTCAGATACAATGCACACGTTTGTAACATTACCCAAGCTGTTCCTGAGTGCGCAGCACATCGAAGCATGGTTCTTCCATTTTCATCTGCAAAAACAATAAAAAATAGTTCTTCCATTTTCATCTGCAAAAAACTGTAAAGCAAAACAACAACAACAACAACAACAACAACAACAACAACAACGAAGAGCTTAATGACCCAAGCAGAACAAAGAAGGCAACTGGAATTATCCTTCCCACCCCTCTTCTTTGCTACATATCTTATACGAACGAAACGATATGTGAAATGAATCAAGGAAAGCTACGATCCTGGTAGATTTGAACGAAATTATTAGTAATTGCGCAGAGATGCCTGAAAAACGCAGGACTTCAGCGGAGTTTGAACCCGTGACATGGTGATGCCAGTGGGACACTCTAACCAACTGAGCTATGAAGCCACTGATATTGGCTTCTATTCGTAACTGTAATAATTTTTTTCATAACTGCGAGGATCATAGCCTCACTTGATGTACCATCACTCATCCCAGGTTGGGATACTGTTTTTTTTTTCTTGTGAACAAAGTTGCCCATATGAGTTTTCTAATTTAAGGCACGTGAAAACAACAAAATGAAATGATTCATCATTCATCCGCGCACCGGTGGCTCAGTTGGTTGAGCACCGGACTGTCACGTGGAAGGTCCTGAGTTCAATTCCAGCCGGACCAACACTCAGGGTCTTTAAATAACTGAGGAGAAAGTGCTGCCTTTGTAACGACATCTGCGAATGGTTAGACTTTCAAGTCTTCTCTGATAAGGACTATAAGCCGGAGGTCCCGTCTCATAACCCTTGGGCATAAATTCTGTGGGACATTAAAGAACCCACACACTATTCGAGAAGAGTAGGGCATAAAGTTCCCGGTGTTGTGGTCTGATCTATGGATATAGGGGTTAGGTGTCAATTGGGACGAAAGTTCTGTTCCTCTCCCCTGCCACTCCATGAATTGTGGCGAATAAATTAAAATGCAAAAAAAAAAAAAAAGAAAAACATTCTGATCTGATCAAACATACCAACATCAGTTCCATTTTTGTGTATTCCTCAACGGACGCAGGGCCTGACTGAGAGATTAAAAAAATATAATATTTACAAATGAGTGCTGGGAACAAAAAACATTGCAAAACACTCCTGGACTAGGTACACGCACCATAAGAACAAACTTTCTACGGTTTTCGCTCTCCTGATCAACCCAGTATGCTCTTTGGTACGACTGCATAAAAAAAGTGTTCGATAACTGTTTTGAGAGGCCTTTTGACAATACTGTAATGTACTGAGAGTCGATTTTGCTGAGGAAGGAAAACTGGAATATCCAGACAAAAATCGTCTGATTGAGATCGACTGAAACTCAGCCCACACAACCTCGCGTTGAACCAGGGTTGCAGAGCTGGTAGGTGTGGTTGATAACCGCCAAGCCACCCTTTTCATTTGGAAACCCCAAATTCTAATACCATTCATCCATGTCAAGGCAACTATATGATTACAATATGATGATTTTCTTCTACTTTGGATGTCAAGCATCGAAACTACTGGACATCAGGCACTGTTTAAGGTTTCAAGTCAAGAATGGTCGTTTGCAAATTTCATTTAGCTTCATTTACCTCTTTCAAAATCATATTTATTTCTAATTAAGATCTCCTTTCCTTGTTTGTTTCGAAGAAAGAGCGGCATTCAGCCATTTTAAAGTGATTTATTTTATTTTATTTTATTTTATTTTACTGGTATGATTATTATTTTGCTATTTAAATGTAGCGGTCAAAGAGCAAGTGCCATGCCAGTTTGCATCTTCTGTCATGCTTTTTGTTATAATTCACGTTTACAAACCCTAATCTTGTAAGGAAGGTACACTGTAACTTCACCCCCATGACTTCTCAGCTCAAATAATGCAGTCTTTATTTCACAGTGCAGGTCTGTTTTGCAAAAAAGGCCAACTAGCCAAGACAAAATAACGTAACCTGCAACCTGGACATTGGAACTACCAATAAAGGAGTCTATGGACTTTCCCACACAGCAACACAAAGATCAGTTATACAATTTCTTGTGCTAACCTTCTCACCGAAAGAAAGAACACTGACGCTCTTTTAAAGTTATGGAGGGAAAGTGGACTATTGGTATGTTATAATGTTAAGTTAATTGCTCCAAGTTCTGGGAAATGTAGTCTCAAAGAATACCTGATAGTAATTCGTTACAACAGAGTTGTCATCTTCCTTGTTGAAACTCATCACACGACAGATGCATTCGGTGGCTGGCAATTGAATCACTCGAATCTAACAAACATAAAAGCAAAGAACAAAGCACTACAGCCAAAACCAACACAAACCATCAGTCGAAGGAAGATCTTTCCGATTTATCCAGTAAAGTTCTCTTTTTGCTTTCAATTTTTTAACAGCCTTGTCACCACTGGAACCACAAGCTTTTTTCAGCCCGTGAACCCACAAAAGACCCCTTGCAAAGGTTCTACGAGTATGGAAGAAATTTTGACGTAGACTTACTGTGTGTGCTTCATAGCGTTATCCGTAAGAATATTAATGATAGCCCTATGCTTAGGTTCTTAATCCAGTGCGTGTGATCTTTATTCCATAGTCCTGTTCTGCTGACTCATTATCACGCTCTGTTTGATTATTGTCCACCTGCAAATTAGCCTACCAAGCCTCATTTTAGAGCAAGAATTCTTTTCAATTCACTGTATGGTATCGAGGCTTGGTAGGCTAATTTGCATCATAAATTGACCGCCATTTATGAATAAGGTCTATATTTAGAAACATCATAGATAAACGGCTAAATTCAACCAGCCCTGTCATTTAAATCTAGAAGTCTTGGTACTACACTAGGCCAAGGTCCCACTGACCACAGTATCCCTGGTAGTATCATGCCTAAATAAGATCTTACCTCAGGGTGAAAGCAACTGCTTAAGGCCATAAACTGAAGCTTGCTGTCAGAGAAAACGAGTCAGTTATAAACAGAAAAAAAACAACAACAAAAACACTTCCAATACTTTTGTACAAATGTGAGGTGCTGTCAAAGGTCAAGCTTTAAAATGTAACTGTGCATGATCTCCCTTGTAGAGAACAAGGAGGCTTCTCGATTGTTCACTTTACACCGAAATGACCGTGAAATAACTATCAATGGTTAAACAATGTGAATGTAAAGGAGGTGGAATGTTGTTTGTTGTCCAGATAGCACAAAGTAAGACGAAACAGTCTTGTTCCAGTGTAATGGCGATTGAACAGGAGAAGCTATCTAGTGACAAAACCTTAGTATGCAATTGTGAGTTTGACCTCAAGAGTGGTAAGTCTGCATATCCTGTAACAATTTAAAGTTATGAACACCGACATATTTTATCATATAAGAAACACGCAACAACGTGAAAAATTAGAGTCAAAGAATTCTTGTTTTTTTATTGACAAATATAACAGGTGTGTCTTGTGTGAGCTTGATTATGTTCTTCCAGTTTGGTAGAAAAGAATAGATAGCCACAACGCATCAATGAAACCTTTTCAAGATTTCTTTTCGTTTTGCAATATGCCCTCTTAATATTTAACGACATACGTATTTTACGAGGCGCAAATAAACAATAAGTCATCAAGGCATAATGGCATTTGTGTAGGGGAAACGGATTGACCAATTATAAATCTTCGCGTGCAGATTTGTCAACCCGAAGGCATCCCACGTGACAAAGTAACCAGTCACATTCTTATAGAGCCCTAAACGATGGTACAAAGCCACGATTTTGAACGTAATCTCTCCATTTTGCCTTCACCATCACAGCGCATTGAGCTCCTCCCGTTTTTCGGCTAGACATCTCTGCCGTTTTGTTTTGCGAATTTCGCGAAGGATTGTCTCTATTCCTTTAGCAAAGCAGGATGCTTTTTTTGCCTCACCTCTGCTGAACATAATACCTCTTTTCCGTTTTTGCATTGTTAAATAACGCCATGGTTATTCCATTATCAATGAAAACTGCCACAACACAGTGGCTAAAATTCCCAATACAGGAGTAATTCTATTTGAACATACTGGGTAGCATCATCTTCGGAAAAAAGTTGAACGCCACACAGAGCTCCTCATGCGACCTTATGTTATTTTGCCATGGTTCCTGATTTGTTGACACAAAGAAATTGCTCATTGCAGTGAAATACTGTCCACCTAAAATAAAATTCTCCCTACCTGTAAAGGTGTTCTTGTAAAGATATGGCTTCCTTGAAAAGGAAGAAAAAAAAATCGTGAAAAGTTAAGGTCTTAAGGTCTTCCACTTAAGTGCCTATGAAGTAAAATAATATTAATTTTGATACTTATTCGAAAGGCCCTTTTTAAATGGGAAAGTTTGCACTTTTCAAATATATCAGCTTCAGAGGCATTTGCGTTTTAATGCTATGCAGGTGGTGACGTCATCAGTTGTCAATTAAAAAGAAATCACAAAATATAAACTGAAAAGAAATCTACTAAGTGCATTTGAACTTGGCACAAGTAATGAACCGGAAGAAAGAAGTAATATGACGCATTTTACCACCTAACCATAGAAACACTCTCAACTCCAGTCCCTTTCTGTCCAAAACAAAAGATTGCCATTTAAATCACAGAGTTCATGTTGACAAGGGTCTTCCCATCAACTCTTTTAGAAATACATTTCAGTCTTCGTTTCTTTAAAGCAAAATAAAGCCGAATGCCACAGAAACTACATGAAGATCGTAAGGCAAACATATTGTCACGGGAACAGCACATTGGGCGTCAATAGACCATATTCGTATTCTCAGTATTGGACTGGAACTAGCTTGCAATGGAGGCTCATGCGGGGGAATATATTAAAAAGTATTTGCATTTGAAAAGATTCCCCCGCATCAGCCTCCATTGCATGCTAGTTCCAGTCCAATACTGAGAATACGAATATGGTCTATTCATGTCTAGTGCGTTACGTATGCTCAAACATTTTCAAGGAAATTCTCGCTTGTGTTATTTTTACATTCATTTGATTTTTCCCACTAATTACGTTGATTTTAGACAAAAACTTTCAAAGGACTTTTCAAATAAGGATCAGTTCGTTTTTTCACTTCACAGGCAACATAAGCTTTTACAGAAACCGTCCACCTACTTGTTTTTCCTTGATGGTTCAAAGACAAGAGCTGAGCCACAACATTCCAAATGTATTGAGCTTTTAACCACCTTACTGCTACGATCATGCGACGTTTTAGAGCCAAGGACGCCAACCACAAGTTGTTGTAACACTACCACATTTATACTGCTAAGTATCTTTTCACTATTAGAGACGATAAGTATAAAAATCTGCTAGAGACCACTATCCTGGCATGCGAAATGTACAATTTCAGTGTACGTCCATGGCTTAAAAACATTGCGTGCTTAAGCTCCCCAGTATCACACTCTAGGCCTTAACGCTCTGAGATCTTTACAAAATAATGATATAAAGTAATCTAATAGAAACGAACTACTGAAAAGTAACGATCTATGGTGTTTCTAAATCAAGGATAGTCAACATTCCTCATGTAGTAATTAACAACTTCCAAAAGAAAGAAAAAAAAAGCTGTTATTCCGAAAAGAAAAGCCTACAGTAGCCCAGAAGTAATTATATCTTTCAACTTTAAAGCAACAATCTGTGCTTTTCAAGGCGTTAAGCATGCATATAATGAGCAACGCTAGCAAAGCAAACAACCTGATATTCCAAAAGTAATGATTTAAGACAGTCGAAACATAAGTATCTACAGCATTATAACCAAAAAAAACAAGGTATGATCCGTGTTGGTGTTTGTCACTGATTTGTCATTAACAATCATAGTATTACCTGACAAGTGATATTTCCTTGAATCAAGCTTTCAACAAACAGTTTGGATTTGAAAGCAGATACAAAATTCTGTGGGAGAGAGAACTCATTTAAAGAAAACATTTGACTCTACAGACAAGACCTTAAATTTTAACAGGAGCGAAAAATGGAGTGAAAGACTTTTCTAGAGTAGCCTTCGTTTCAAGTTTCTTTTGCTTGCATTCAAATCACCCATGTTTCCGGTTTAAGCTTAAATTTTCCTTCAAAAATTTAACTCTTCGAACTGGGAAGATATATGCTAATGAAAATTCACATAAAAGAAACTAAATCAAACTCAAAGTAATCACGCTAGTGTCCACAGTGAAAAAATTGTATCATTTTCCCCATTCATAGTTAGATGGATGAAAGAGAAATGGACTCCCGGCCAGACACAGCATGTTGGAGCTGTGATTGAACTACGAATCAGCCTCTGTACATATAGTGGATCATACTGACTGGATCATGAAGAAAGGGCGCTTTGAATGTAAACCAAAGGGTGTTTAATATTGGGACCATTCTGAGAGAGACAAGATAAACTATTAAACTAATCTCCATCACCTCTTACGTTCAATTTAATAGGACATACAAGAATATTTTACAAGTAGAGAAGGACACGATTTTCTTTATTTAGGAGATGAAAGATGCCCGCAACCAAGATTTTTTATTTTAACCTGGAGATTGTCCACTGAAACATCAGGAATAACGCTGCGCTTGTTGACAGTTGTCCACTTGATGTGTTGTAAGATGGAAAGACGAATGGATCTGATAAAGGAAAAAAATTGCAAACGAAGTTATGTTGAGCACTTACTGCCTATTTTCAAGTACTTTACGATACAAGAAAAAAAGGAGTACCAAATGACTTGTTGGCTTGTGTGATCCAGATTCTTTTGCTGATCAATTCTCTGTTCTTTCATAGTTCTTTGATCGATTTTGCATTTTTCTTAGTAATTTAAACCCTAATTGTAGCCATGCATGTTAAAAAAAGAGACTGAAAACTTGTCACAGACTAAAAAACTTGAAAAACAAAAATGGATGATGTACATGAAATGCTTTTTAAATGATGTGAAAACGTCACTTGTTAATTAGTGTCTTTTGTTCCAATGAAAGGTACCAATTATTGCGTCGTATGTGTAAACCAGCCATTTATGGCATTCAGAGCATCATGTGACGACAACCACAATGGTTTTGAATTTTCTCCTGTCTGGATTTCACACTACATTTTGTACTAACCTGACCAACTTCTGCGGTTTGATGATTGTGTTGTGATATGATCTCATTAACCTTTGCTGCAAGAGAAACAAACCATTCAGACATAATCCAGAATGTTGCTCTACCTATAATCAGATAGACTGTCTTTGTTTTAAAACTATGAGTATTAAAGTGCTGCTACGATCAAAAATAAAGTCTACTTTTTCTTTGTATTTCAAAACTATGTTAACGGAATACTAAGTGACTGAAGTTTTCAGCCTTCATTTCAAAGACACCTGTTTATTTTGACTGAAAATTTCAAAATTAATCGTCCGACACTACTAATTTTAAAATCTTGAGAGAGCTGGATCGAAGACACGATGAAGTCAAAGACTCACTAGTTTAAAAATGCAATGCGTGTGCACCTGCCTTAATTAATATGCAGCACAGGAGTTTCGAGCTTTCCGACTTTTAAACTCGTGTTTTTCATGTATAATAAGCTGCGGTTACACGCTGAAATTTTACGCCAGTGAGTCTGACGTCATCTTATCCTCGATCCAACCCTCTGAAGTCCAATCGGTCAGTCTCGAACGTAAATAATGGTGGACCGTGAAATCCTAAACAGCCTTTGGATAAAATTCGTAGCTCAAGATTTTACCAGTCAGGTGTTAAGCAAACACACTTTCAAAATCTGAAGGAAAAAGGCAAGTGAATTTTTTGATCATAGTAGCACTTTAAAGCTAAAAAACTTGTCAAGTCATTTTTACCCAAATAGTCTGTTGTCCTCAAGTTAGGAGGATTTGTAAACACCACGTTTCAAGTACAATGAAAACGTTTGATAAATTAAACACCCCATGCATATGTTGTAGTTTAATTTTGCTTTTTGGTTTGAATTTTCTCAAACCAGTTCACGTTTTTAAAAAACCAATTTTTAAGATACCGAACGTTTTAACATACATGGACACCTTTTCTGTAGGGAATTAGAGCTCTTTATGATAGGGCTCCAGACTACCGGTAGCCAACTAGCCACAGTCTAGTGAAATTTCAGTTTTGGCTAGTAGATTTTGAGCTTTCACTAGCCAGTGGGGCTAGTAAATATTGTGAAGCAGTGCGGTTCTGGATGAAAACAAAAATGAAAATTTTTTCGTATGAATGGGGCAGAAGGAGAGAATAGAAACTAACAAAAACAGAAACTGTAAGCGGATTCTATGGAATTTACTGCCTTAGAAAATGACAAGGAAAAAAAAAATGAACAGGAAACCAACGCGGATTACAGTTTCCCCGCGCCCCGTTACGAACGATTAATCACGTGTGAAATCATGCGGAACTTCTCGGCTGCTGTTAAAGCCTAGATTCCATATGCGCGTAACTCCGCCGCTATCAATTGCAAACACGTTCCGATAGTTTGATCGCAAACATTTTGCGTCGATGAACGTGTTGTTCCCGACAAGTAGCAACGCAAAAGTGAGGAATCAACGATGAGGAAACAACGATACGGAAACAAAATCGTAAACTGTTTCTGATTGTTTGCGACGATAACATTTGTGCACGTGATACGTTTGGACGAATTAGAGGCAAGTATAAGTAATGAAAATGGCGTCCGAGTACGATCGTGGGAATAGTCCTTTTCACGGTTAGTTTTTCTCATTTGCATTACAATATAATCTAGCATGTATGTGAGGCAATTTCGGGCTATTTTGTAGTTTTAACCCGAAATTGCCTCGCATCCACGTTAGATGACATTGTAATGCAAATAAGAAACACTAACCGTGAAAAGGGCCATTAGGATACACTTCAAAACAGTGTGAATTTCATGAATATCATGAGGGGATACCCCGCCAAATACACCTGTAGTAGAGTTCTCGATCACGAAGAGCCAGTTCCAATCTTACATCAAAAGAGAGAAAACTTGCTTGCAAGCACAGTGATTGACTCCGAAAACCACTAAAGCACAAAACGCACAGATTGATGTTGAAACTATTAATGAGCCAAGTCTGTCCTTTCGAATTTCCATTTTATCCAATTTTAGATACTATTTTCCCGCAGTCTGCTGCTTTTGTGCTTCATGCGTAAAATGACGCTTTCGCGTTGAAATTTCATTCGCACTAGCTCAATTTGCCTTTCCACAGACTTCCAAACGAGCAGCTTAGTTTTATGTACGGTTTATTTCTTAATTTACTTTATTCCGCGTTTTCCACACTCCAGTGCATTTGTGAGTTGCAAAGTTTAATATGGCAACGGCCTCAAGGCCGCGAAAACTTTGCCTTTGTGAGAATAATACGAGAAACCGTACACTCCAGCATATTTGCGCCGCTGTTGCGAGGATGGATTTGAGAACATGGAAATATTTACTAAAAGCACGAGTTGTGTTTGCAAATGTGCTATGCACCAATTAGGAACGCTTTTGATTGTTCTTCACGAAAACCAACGAGAAGACACCTTGTTTCAGGGTTCCCCAGAGCTCTTCTCTCCCTTAGTCAAGAGAAGAGCTCTGGGGTCGAGATTGGATAGTTTTTACAAATGAATAAAACTGCGCATGACGAGTCTGGCTAGTGCAAATTTATACAAAAATGGTTTTATCAACGGAGTTGATAATGTAAATTGGCCACGGTACAGATTTTGTAAAAGCTGACGTTTCGAGTGTTAGCCCTTCGTCAGAGGGAATCTGACGATCTGTTTCGCTCTGACGAAGGGCTAACGCTCGAAACGTCAGCTTTTTCAATCTCTGTACGGTGGCCAATTTACATTATGAACTCCGTTGATAAAACCAAATTTTTGTACACTACTTCCCCACCGACGCAGCCCCACACTTTCTTTAGAAACTACCCCCTTCATTCATTAGTGCAAACTTAGATTTGGCTAGTGAAGTCAGACCTGATACTAGCCACTGGGCTAGTGAGCTGAAACGTTAGTCTCGAGCCCTGTTGGACATTCCAAACTTGGTCACTATTCAAGCATAATGGTTTTTGATCTCAGGTATTTTTCCTAAAAGCACGTTGGGGTACAATGGTGACATTCTACCATCACGTCGATGTCTATCAAAGAGAGGAATGTTGGAGCTGCCATTGGTTGTTGGGCATTCTGTGCATGGAATGGACACATTTGACTAATGTGTTAACAATTTTCTGGTTGATTTCTGAATAATTTCTTGAAGCCACTTTCTGTAACCAATACCCTATTTTTTAACCACACCTCCCCTAAAAGGAAAAATCCTTTTTTTAGTTTAAAAAATTTAAACTGGTTTGAAGATTTCGACCCAGTTTTAAAAATGTAAACTGGTTAAACAAATGCAAACCAAGAATAATTTTAAACCACAACATACACATCCAACAGATGATTAAGTCAAATCAACTGCATGATAAGATGCTAGATAAAATTACGGAGACCACCTTGGTATAGGACAAGAGCTCTCACCACCACTGTTCTCAAGTAAAGGTATCATCATATTGTTTGGTGAAAGTAATTTTAGAATATATGTGACACTGGGTTCTGCCAGTCAACAGCTATGGTGCTGCATTTCATTCAAGTTTCCCAAATGTGTCATGTCTCTTTCCTACCTTAACCATATCAAAGGTCTGAGGTGTGACAACGAAATTTGCCATGTGATCAATTATTGCCTCAAATAAAAGCTGGAAAGGAATCAACAATGCCGACAGTAAGCAAAATGAAAGTAGAAAACCAAAATTGCTCAGAGAAGATACTTTCTTTAATTTTACATGACAAAATTTCAGATGTACTGTATTAAAGGAAAACAAAACGCATGTTTTTTTAATCAAAGAGGGGTCCATTTTCATGAAATATTTCAGACAAAAAGAGGGGATGATGTATGATGACCCTATTTGTCTCAGAAGATCAGACCATAGGGGAGAAATCGAAATGGAGCCTATGACCCTACCCCTGAAACTATGGACATCCATAACACAAGATAAAAACATTGATCATATAAAGAGGTTTATTTTTCTACAGTGAATCGGGAATATTCAGAAAAAATCAGCATGTAGCTCCCACGAGTCTCCTATAGTGCAGTAGTCGAACATCAGAAATAGCAATCAGAAGGATGTGGGTTAACTTCCCGCAAAACAGCATTTTTTCCCTTAGTATCCCTGAATGACCGTTAAAAAGATAAATCTCTTCATTTCTTTCACCAGGGTAAACATATAATATATAAAATAAAACGTCTCTTTCAGTACATCATAGATTATATATGAACGAAATGATACATGAAATGAGTCATATATTAAACTGTGGATATGAAATCAAGTAAAGCTATGATCCCCGCAGTTATGAACGCAATTTTAGCAATTGCATCTAGAGAGGCCTGAAAAATTCAGGAGTTCAACGGGGTTTGAACCCATGACCTCGCGATGCTGGTGCGACGCTCTAACCAACTCAGCTATGAAGCCACTGATGTTGGGAGCTGGTCATTTGGGGGTTCAAATGTTCCCGTGATGAATGAATCAATGAATGACATCACATATGAAATGAGTCATGTATGTCGCAAATGACCAGCTCCCAACTTCCATGGCCTCATAGCTCAGTTCGTTAGAGTGCCGCACCAGCATTACGACGTCGTGTGTTCAAACCCCGATGAAGTCCTGAATTTTTCAGGCTTCTCTATGCAGTTGCCAAAATTGCATTCATAACTGCGAGGATCATAGCTTTACTTGATAGATTATATAGATCCTCCACATTAGGCCACATCATTGTCGGAGTTAGAGAAACGCAGACTTATTTTGCCACATTTTGAAAATATCACAAGTGTGATTTATGGGAGAGAATAAATGCAACTTCAGTGGAACGTTACTTGTGTTTTGTTTTGTTTTTTCCCACTCAAGGGAAACTGAGAGAAAAAAAATTCACTTAACGCTGTAGATACTACACTGAAATGTCGCAAATGTCTCGGAAAAGAAAAGGAAAAGGAAGCAACACTTTTACACACAGAGAGGTGATTTACCATTTATGATATTGGCAGTAAGTACGTATCTGGTTGTGTACGTGATTAAAATGAACAGAACGACCACGTAGGATTCCTCTGAAAAAGGATTATATAAGTTTCAGACTTACAGCTAGTTTGTGGTTAAACCCTTCCAGCTTAAGAACGATTCCTGTTTCAGCAACTGTTGCTGAGTACCTTGAAAGCAAACTCAATTGCGTCAGCTTCAAAGCAAGCTCTGTAAATACTTATTCCATGGAGTTGTGTATAAATTGTTCTATATTTACTTTATGACAAGACTGACAAGAAGCAGCGTGTGAAGGTATTAAATCTAAAGCTACGAACGAAATAATATAACTCACATGGCATGCCTCAGAAATCAGCCTTTCAAGTCATTGATTTTTGGCACACAAATTAGTTTGGAAACTGATAAATAAAGTCACCATGCCAAATTTATGGTTTGGCACTAATTGATGACCAGACATAAATAGCCCAGGTCATAATTAAATTCAGAAACTACGGTGTAGTTACAGGTAATTTAAAAGTAAGAAGCTTTAGCTTTATAGCCTTAAATACAGAAATCTGAACCTGAGCTTTGTATAAACATGCTGCGGTTCACATTTTGTTTAAACCAGTTTAATTTTGATTTCCCTTTGTTCCAAATTATGATAATGAATATTGGACCAAAAAAAAATCAAAATTGAGATAGTTTTAAACATTTTTGTGGAAAAGGAAAAAATTGAACAACAATATAGACAATAAGTTAACCAAGAATTGTGTAAATGCTTTAGTTCACTCCTGGCAACATTGCGACAATAAAATCAGACTAAAAAAGGGTTTTGAGGTGGGGCTGAAGGAAACCATGAAGGGCTCATAAGCAGCGGTGTAATACAGTAAAAATAGCAACCAAAAAAGGCAATCCAAAATTATCATAGAAAATGCTTAGAAAAAAAACTATAGATTCACAAATGCAAAACAAACACAAAAAAAAACAGAATGCTGGAACTACATTCAGGAGTTAAAAATAGAAAATTTCTTTTACTGGGTGGATGGGTCCATAACTACTGGGGGAGGAATTTAAAGTGGACTTCTCAGTAGCAAAATATAGTAATTTAACAGGTTAATGGTATTTCATTGAAGTCCTATTTGATGACAGCAGCACACATGAAAGATCTCTGTACCCAGGGCCTCGGGATTTATAGCTTGTCAAAATGTTTTCTAACGGCTTTTCAATGCCCATAAGAATATTTCCAGATTTCAAAGAACAAATGTTCACTGGTGTAAATAGTTTTGATGCACAACAATTAAAATTAACACACCCAAGCTGAGCTACATCTGCAGCATAGGCAATTTCCTTCAAGTTGTATTCCAATACACCCAGAAACAAATCCGACAGAACCACACTGAAAATTAGAAAAAAAACAAGAAAAACAAATACAAACAAATGACACAATGTTCGTAAAACCAAACTTAAATAATTGCTTTCGGTTTTGAGATTTTAAAGTCGAAGCATGCATGGCTGTCTTCATGCTTGCATATTATAATGGCACACAATTGTCTTACGTAATGCAACCGCTTCTTTTTAATGTTCTAAAAAGATTAAGTTTCCATTTCGCTGTTGTCACAAACATTCATCCCTTATAGAGAAAAACAAACTGGCTGTCTATATGTTTGCACAAAAACGAAATAAATAGTAACGAAAATGTCTCTCACCTCTCGGGAGATGCATTTACAAGAGGCGACATGATGTGGAAATGAAACCTGGCTGAAACATGATTGAAAAAACAAAGTACATTTTGTGTCGCTTTTTAGTCGAATAATAAGAAGATAGGTGGACACGAATTTCATAATACGCAATGAGAGCATATAATTATGCAAAGATACTAAGGAAAGAAGTTCTTTAATACCCAAATGAAAGCGCATGCGTGGTGCTTAAGGTCGCAAGCCTTGTAAGAATACAACAGGAAACTGTCAGGTCATTTAAGTATAAATATAATATGTGACAAGATTTCTTTTTTCTTTGTTTAAATTTTTGTCATCTCATGTTGTAAAGCAATAATTACAAAAAAAGAAAGTACTAATGGGGAATGTTGGTTCACGCATTTGCATTTCATGCAAAGGCAAGTACGCGGTCGCCCTTATTCTGACAATGCGGACATTACTCACAAATGCATTGTTCTGGACCTCATCGCTTTATTGCCATCTTTTACAGAAGCCTATTGCTGAGGAAGGTGAGTCTTGTTTAATGTTATGGCGGTTTAATCATTATGATGGAAAGTTTAAGCAAACTAAACTGTTCACAAACCTCGTGGTGTTTTAAATTTCGTATCCTTCAAATACCAGACCTTTCCAAGCACACAATCATGAACCAATTCTGGAAACTGGAAGAAAAGGTCACAGAATGATATGAAAATGTATGCATCAACTGTTTCTCATTACAGCGCAAAAGTTACGAGAACAAGGGTTTGTCAATGGTACTGTGTCAGTTGCTTTGACAGTGATGCTGTGGCACTTTCCATAAAGGATACCGTATTACCTTCCATATCCTTACCATTCTGTGACAGGTGATACCTTCGTGAACTTAAGTAGCAATAGGTTTACGAGCCAAAGGATCCATACAGCAGTGGGGTAGAGTCCATAAAACGAGGAATGATCTACAGTGACCTTCACAGAGATACAATAACCTTCAATATGAGCTATAATGAGCTGCACTGAGCCACAATGGATCCATACAGCAAGTCTAAAAGTAAGCTAAACTGACAAGCAGTAATTTTGAATTGAAAAAGAAGACAATCTACGGACAGATGCTACGAACAATTGAAAGACTACTTCAACTATTATTGCTAATTACATCCTGGAGGACATTGACACTGTAAGGTTACGATTACTTCAAACTTGAAAGGGACAGCTATAGGAGAGTGCGGATTGCTGTTTGAAATCAAACACAGGGCGTGACAAGAACTTGAATCACAGTGATTTGAGCCCTTATTTTCTAATACAACGCCTATGGTTCCTGTTAGGATGCTAATCTTTTAACTCTGTGGCAGGTCTGTGCTGTCACTGCATTTTTTTCCTAATCACAATTTGTAGACACGAGGCTGTTTGCAAAGTCTTCCTTAGAACTTGTCTGTCACCAAACGGCAATAAAATTATTTAATAACAAGCAAAA
>BLFP01003004.1:47244-63712 GCA_014634505.1 Montipora efflorescens | reverse complement strand
TGCTCGTCGGAAGTCGGAAATTTTGAATTTAACCCCTAAAGGAGACCATCTGGGCGTGGCTTAAGGAAATTTTGACCCCAAAAAACACGTTAAAAAGGAAATTTGACTTCTGTTTCTCTTCGCGTAATTCTGTGTTTCTTCGCGGAACCCTAAACGAGACCTTGGCGGCTTAAAATATTTGCGCTTTGCCCGGAACACCCTAAGCGAGACCAAAATCCAAAATGTACACCCCTAAGCGAGACGATGGCCCCCCCCGGGCTTTGAAGTTTCGCATTTGCTTAAAAATTTCTCCTTTTTTGTAGGACAACTAAAGCCTGAGGCCTTTAAAATTATTTAACGATTTTAATAATATCATAACCCGTACATCGTCAGAACAGACGTTAGTACTAGACTCTCCTAAAATGGTTGAACAAAATGGATTTTTGGGGGCACATTACAACATCGTATTTCAGTGCGCTCGATTACCGTGGCCTTGCCCCAATTCAATCAATCCTTTTAGCGCTTTGGGTCTTCGTTTTCAAAGACACATGTCTGTAAGCACTATAAGGATGTAACGCCTGAGGCTAACGATGATACACTCAGTCACCTTGCCATTTAGATCTTGCTTAATAACAATTTGAAACAAACCGTTGCTCGCCTTTGTCATTGTGAACACCAAAATGACTCAACGATGAAATGATATATAAGTGGATCATATGTGAACTGCTGTCACTCATTGTAGGTCATTCCTCGCTTTAGTAACAACGAGGTATAGTCACCTTCTCAAACAATGTTTAGTTTCATCACACAAGAAATTTATTATCCTGATTAGCAACAACCGTGTACACTAGTTCATGATTGTGTTTGTACAGAATTAGAATCTACATGTAATTATCAAATTACTGCAAGCTTTGAGAAGCTGAAATATCTACAAGTGGGGGTCTTAAATTGCAGATGATCTGGAATCACTAACCAATTCATTGAATCAACTAATACTGGTCTGAGTGGGTCAATGCAGCATGCACTACTAGTATTATTAGGAACCCTTAAACTTCGAGAAATCATTTTCATGAAGAAGCTACTTAACTTATGAAAGAAATCAATTTGAGGACAATTTAAGATGTTAGACCATCGCAGTTATGCACCTTCCTAAAGCTGTAACAATAAGCAAGCCTGAAAATCAAGGCTTGAACGGGATTTGAACATGAGTTTCTACAGAAAAATATATGTATTTCACATATGGTTTTTTTCATATCCATCTCAACTGATTTATTGAGAAATCGTTAGCTCTCAGTTGGCCGGATAGCGCAATTTAATGGTGCGGCAGAGATCATAGGTTGAAATACTATTGAAGCTTAAATTCTTCAGGATTTAAGTAACATTCATAACTGCAATGATCTAAAATTTACCAAATCAACTTTCATGCCTTGTACCAATAAAAACATATTTTACATTTACCTCGCTTATTTCCCAGTCAGCAGCTTTGATTTCAAAATCAGTTGCTGTTGAGAGGTAAACAAATCCTTGTAATAGAGTTCTTTAAGTGGCTACTTGAATACACACTCAAAGAAACACTCAATTGTCACGCCAGTCTCATTTCGTGGTAACATTTGCAAGTGAAACCTGGCTGACATTATAAATACTATGTTAAGGGTCAATTTTAATACTATGTTAATACTAAGCTAGTCAATGCAGGTGGAACAAGGCTAGAATTCTGTCGGGAATAGAGGGACTATTAAATATGCTGAAATTGCATAATTAATAAAAGAAGTTTCGGACACTGGCTTTCTTTGAACATCAATCGACGTTCACTGAAAACTTTAATAAAGATGTTTCAACCGAAAACCTTCGGTCATCCTAGGTTTGAATTTGACAAAAAAGTGACAGCTTCGTTCAATGGTTCATATTTGCCTAAGTGCATGATTTCAAGTACATGTTATCACTGTGCGAGGCGAGGAACATTATGCAATTGAAATATAAATGTCAGGGATTTCTATATGTTCATTCCTTGCATTCTGGTCTCACTTTGAATGCCAAGCCTCCAGGAAAAGTCTCTTGTTATAGTCAGCTACCTTGTCAACTATAATGGCGTCGTCCAAACTATGGCCAAAGTCACGAGGGAAGGAAAGGCCTGGGAGCCAAGCTTTGAAGATGGAACATTTTAACGGGAAGTGCAATTTCTTCCGGTTGGTCAGTATACTTGGAAAATCGCTTACCATTATGCAATGGTCACCCTAATGTGAATTTTTCAAAAAATGATAAGCATCCCCTCTCTACCAGGGAAGCCATCACTGTTGATGATTTTCTGCCTCTATTGTTTAGCAGTTAACAAGGAGAGATTGCTAGAGACAGTTGGGCTGAGGAAGGTGAACTCATCCACTTCCTCAAGGATCAAGTCGACAGCTGAGTAATGAAAGGCATAGGACAGCAGGAAAAGAGAGGCCAGAGGATGTTGAGGCAAGGACAGAGTCGTATACAATCTCCTCTTCATTGGCAAAGTGTCAAAGGAAGAGCCATCCCTCTGGACAGCTGGCTGCATGTCTTAGAGGAAAGACACAACTGACCTCAGAAACCTGAGGTGAGCAAAGTAAAGAGACACCTTTAACTGAATAGGTTGGAGGCCTGATCAGAACAACAAAGGCGATGCAGATTGGGCGTTGCTGCTCTTGGCATTTCTCTAGCAGCAAACATAGAGGGAAGACCTCGTTGATTGTCTATCTACCAGCCCTGAATCTATGTTTCTGGGTAGATGAATGTAGTGTTTGTCAACAACCTGTTCTGCACTTTGTGTGTGAATGCCTTCTTAATAATGCTGAGAAGGGAGACACCACAGCACTGTCAAAGGAGCTGGTGGAGGAGGACGATGTTTTGCCAGACTTGCTGACTTCTGGTGGGATGCAGTCTTTCTCTAAAGCCTTGCCACAGCCAAGGGAACCAATGGCCTTGCTCTATAGAGGGCAGACTGTCAAGCTTTTTCCTTATTGGCAGAGTAAGTGCTCTTAACAGCTCTCTAATATATTTAAATATGTATTTTTATCATATATGTACATGTATATATATGATTTGACGATTTCATCTGAATCGTGAAACACAAATCTACATTGAAACTTCCTGATGGGCTTAGTTTTTCGTCTAACTTATGAAATATTCTGTTAACAATGGTAGAATGGGTTTCTTCTCCCTTTTTTGCTGGGACAGGGGATAAGAGCACTACCAGAAGCAAATGTGTGAAAGAGCAAGTGAAATACCATGAGAAAAACAGCACTGTTTTACACGGAATCCGTATGTTATTCACATAACGTTTCACATGATAATTTCATATGCATATGAAATTTGCTATGTGAAAGGTATGAGAAAAGAATGTGAAAAAGTGTATGAATAATGTTATCCTTTTGATACAGCGTTTTCACACACGTCACAAAAAAAGGTTTGGGAAGGCAAGGTGCAAGTTTCAACATTGAATAAAATCAGCTATTTCCTCGCCAAAACTACATGCTTGATCAACCTCACTGGCCTTGAATTTATTGCACTCATAAAGTGGCTACAGTGTACAAACATGTACTGGAAACATGCTAATCTTGTGACTACACCAATATGACTATGTAGTTCATGGTTTCGTCAAGAAATGGGCCATCAAGAACAGGCCGCCATCTCAAAATCTTGATCACTGTTTACAGTGTCTAAAAACCCTTGCATTCTTTGCGCTTACTAGTATCGAGCGGCTATCATGTAGAGTATGTATCTAACCGCACCGGTCTTCAATTCGTTCCTTCGTTTCAAGTAGCTATAGGAGAGATTGTTTCCTCAATACCTCGAACCTCAAATCAGTACTTACTGAATAACAACAGGTGTGCTTTGTGCGAGGATCGACTATCAAAGATTGAGAGGAGTTTTAAGCAAATTGAATCTTAAATCGTGGCTCTGATGGTTAATACTCGAATCGCCCACGGATCAAGACAAGACTGTTGACTTACTTTTAACTGGTACTGTTCCTGCAACTTCACTAGAGCAAATGTCACAGCGAGGCTTAAAAAGCTAAGCTTGGAATCACCCCCTAAGCTAACTGAGTGTGAGGGAAACCTCTCATTTTCAGTTGGCGTCTGTTAATAATTGATAATTCCGCACACGGGCGGCTCAGTTGGCGGAGCCATTCAGGAGATTGTGAGTTCTACTCCAGCCGGAACAACACTCAGGGTCTTTAAATAACTGAAGAGAAAGTGCTGCCTTTGCAATTACATCTGCAAATGGTTGGACTTTCAAGTCTTCCCGGATAAGGGCTATAATAAACTGTAGGCGCCATCTCACAATATCTTCCATGTTCATAAGTTCCCTGTGGGACATTAAAGAACCCACACACTATTTGTGAAGAGTAGGGGATGAGGCTCCCGGTGTTGTGGCTGACCTTTGTGAGTGTATGGGTGGGTGGGCATAGCAGGTCCACATCAGCTGAATATCTGCCAAAACTTCAATCTGCTCAAATGAATAAATAACAAACAAACAAACATGACAGACAGACAGACAGACAGACAAATAAAGCCTTCTACTTTGCAGGGGGGACAATATGACACGTTCCATCTCTAAAATTCAAGGACTAATATAACCTACCTATGAATTTATTTTCTTCGGGAAAGTGGAGTTCTGAGTTTAGGTCGAGACCTTAAGACAGAAAATAGAAAAAAACAAAACTTTAAACTGATACAACAAATCACACTTGACAAAAAATGGAATTGGAATGTTAGTCACTCACTTTTCCATTTCTCAAGCCAGTTGGAATCTATATCTGAAATAAAGGCACAATGAACATCAGGCACGACAAGTATGATTCAAACACATTTTAAATTTAGCATAATCTCTTATCATTGAGCGAACCTGTAATTAAGCAGCGCTGAGATTAAATATTTGGCAAAAAGTTTAGTTTAGTCTGCACCAGAACACTAACCTCTTCCTATTCCCTTTACATGTGTCATCTTCTTTGTAGTGTAGAATTTTAAAACGAAATCATTCCAGAGCCATGATTAACGGACAAAATAACAAATTGACTCTATCAAGGGTTTAGTGTTGTCAGTACATTATACAGTATTACAATTCACAATTATTTTAGTAACTTACATGCACGAGTTACATCAAAGATCAGCTAACTATTCCTGCAAAACCCGTAGAATAAAAATGTCCAAGATTGAAGCATTTTTTACCATCTTTTATCCCATATTTTCAACGGCACTTTTAAGGGTAGGCTCAGATGAACGGAAAAAAGTATCCTGCAATTTTCTGAGGCTTCAAGCACAACCCTGATGTATTTTCATTGCCTTTGAAATCCTTATGTTCACGTTGATAAATTATTTCAGCAGTAACACATGTTACAGCAATTGATTTATTCGTATTTACAAAAATAACACACCAGAACAATTGTACGGAGTCTGGAACCAAGGTTCATAATCTGTGCACTCCTCTCGACACCTTTTTGACAAGAGGAGAATATTGGCCCTGTCTGGGGTAAGACGATTTTGGACATCCTGAATAACCTAATTAGTAGATACAAAAGCATAACCCCATTAACACTGAGTAAATCAACTTGTCATGGCAACAAGAGTATGTACATGTAAGCACTAGATTCTAAAGAACCAAATTGGATTGACTAGGCATCTTTCAAGAAACAAACATCAATTCCCAGAACAAAATTTTTGTAGGAACATTTTACTTTTTCCACACCAGTGGGGTAGACCTTTATCATTGGTAATTCTACTTTCAAACCAACCACAATAAAGCCCTAGCCAAAAATGCTCTGACAATACAGCTATTCTTTACGAGATTTCCTTAAGATCCAGGAGTAAAAACGACACTTTCAAGCCAAGACAGTCTCATGAAGTTAAAACTCGATCAAAAAATAATACAGTTTGGAAGGATTTATGCAGAATTTGCCCAAACGTTTTTTAAGTGTTTACATGATGCTACATGTAATTTCATTCCCCTGCACTTTTGCTTGACAAAATTAATTTGAACAGACTGCAGTACTGAAACGGATCCCACAAATTATTAGGACATTTAGTGTGATCAGAAAGCGTCACATTTTCCCAATATAAATGGCTATTGCAGCATGTGTGGTTTCACCTTTGCAAGCAAGTAAACTGTTGCACAGAAACAGTCACCTTTTTACATGACAGATTAAACCAAAACCTTTGCTAAGCATTGCACTCAGGACAGCATTTTAAAAAGGAGGAAGGCCCAGCTGTATTGAAAACCAAGTGGCAAAAGTGTTAATGTAACTGAACCCTGCATGAGAGCTACAGTACCATAAAACATTTTTTTCGTGTATTCTCTGTTAATTTTTAACGTTCCTGTGTTCCATAGCCCACGAAACATACTGTTTTCTTTATGTGTAAGTCAAACAAGCTCACGCAATTGTTTCAGTATTCCTCCATAAAACATTTTTTGCGTGTACTCTCTGTTAATTTTCTAACGTTCCTGTGTTCCATTGCCCACGAAACATACTGTTTTCTTTACGTGTAAGTCAAACAAGCTCATGCAATTATTTCAGAATTCCTCCATAAAACATTTTTTCGTGTACTCTCTGTTAATTTTTAACGTTCCTGTGTTCCATTGCCCACGAAACATATTGTTTTCTTTACGTGTAAGTTAAACAAGCTCATGCAATTATTTCAGTATTCCTTCACGCAATTGATGTCAGAAATTGGGTCAGGATGTAGGGGACACTTAGTGACACTTAAAATTGGAGTGCATCTAATCACATACATGTTTCGACATACACCTGGACAGTATCCAGGTATTGGAGTTGAGCCTCATGATTTACTTGTCGTACATAATTAAAGCACACTTCACCTGTTCATTGAACTCCCACATCAGCTGATCCCCCGTTAAAAAATCTTTCACTGGAAAAAGCTGTCAGAGTGAAAAAGCGTGATATTACAAAAGTTAATATATACATGAAACCCCATATATAATTTATTAGAAATACAGAGAGATTAATGAAGTTAAGCTATTGATCATCACAGTTATTAATGTTGCTTGAGCAGCAATGAAAAGAAAGCCTGAAAATTAAAAAAAAAATTCAGGCTTTCCTTTCGTTACTGCTTAAGTAACGTTAACAACTGCGATGATCAGCATCTTAAGCTAAAGCATGATATTAACACGTAATAATTTATTAAACTCAGCGGGACAATAATAAAGCAATCAACCTTCATTATTTTCCCATGCAGTGCATTCCTTAAGTTTTTAAGCCTATGATGATATATAGTTGTTTGGGCAAGCACTCAGCAGTCCCACTTTGAACAAAATTGCAAACATTATTATTACCACACAGCATGCAAACAATCACCAAATCTTGGCCAAAGTGAGCAATGACCCTCCCCAAATAATCTGTTGCTGAAGTTTACGAGCCCACAGGTTTGAGGAGCTTGCCCAAATCAACAGCATTAATTGCTAAGTTTATCACTCACATTTGTAATGTTAAATATCAACAAACTTAACCTATATTGATATGCCCACTACACGATATTAAGAGAATCCAATAGTCAAAAGTTTTATATTTTCCACAGAAGCAGCATGGAAATTGAATCTTGCTTTTAAATGTGAGAATACCACGGACTGATCTGACAAGATCAAGCAATCAAGAAACCTACTGATTTATCACCAAGTTTGCAGTAATTTTTGCATTTGACAAGTTTGTGAGTACTTGGAACATGTTTTCTTAGAGACCTCTTTAAAATCTCTCCATTCGTAAAAGATGTGAAACAACTCGCTGTTGACGATTTAATTTAGTACATATATAGTTTTGCTTAAGTGTGCCACCTTGTCTATGGAAAAAATTGTTCCACAATGTTCCATTATCAGCTTCAATTATAAAGGGATATCAAAGTCCTTCTATCTCGCATTATTCCAAGACAAAGTTATATGATTTTAAAACAGTATATTGATTGCTTTATGCTTAAACGAAACTCAGTGTTGATCACACCCATACTCTTGTCAGTCAGTCGTTGTATTGTCAAATTGCATTCGTTTGAAACCTTTGTTCAAAAGTTGGTCTAAAATGAACTTGAGTCCTGAGGACGTACTTTATCTGGAAAGTAAAAACGTGGTCTGGAACAATTCCTCAATACAGTTTCCAGTTCAAATCAATGGATAATATCAAAGGGGTGTCTATGTTTTTTGTTACTTTTTCCATAGAGTCTTTTTTTAAAAGCTGCTTGTATTTTCAGAACAAGTGAACGAAAAGTAAATACAAGAAAAACATATGCATGCTCATTTAGCATTGCTAAGTATTAAAAAAATATGCGACCACAAAATTAAGAAAAAACATACTATTTAAGACTATTTCATATACTATTTCAGACTTACTATTCGCATAATCAAAATCTTCCTTGCACAACAACACCCTGCTAACCCAACAGCTCACTCTTTTGTTGAGCCCTGATTAATGCAAGTTTGTTAATCACTGTTGCGGGATGATAGTCATCCCTGAAGTGTACCTGAGTTTGGAGGTTATAATCTTCAACTTTTCAATCAAGTATCCATTAAGAAATCGTACATCAAGACAGTTGTCGATCTGCACCTTGAAGTGCTATTATGATCAAAAAGTCATTTTTTTTTTTCCTTCCGATTTTGATAGTGTGTTTCCTTAACACCTGACTGTCAAAATTTTGAGCTTTGACTTTTAACCAAGGTTGTTTACTTTGAGTGTAACTTTTGGATTTCACGCATTACTCACACTCAAAACTAACCGATTGGACCTCAGAGGGTTGGACCTAGGGGAAAGTGACGTCATTTACTCACTGGCTTAAAATTTCAGCGCATCAATGTAGCTTATAATAATTATATATATAACACAAGTTTAAAGGTCTGAAAGCACGAAACTCATTCAGCCCCCGGTGCGAGCCCTGGATGGTGCAGTTTTTCCATGATTGCGTGATACGAGTGCCTTGCTTCTGCTTAACCATCTCAAAATTTTTGCGTGTATATTATTAATAAGTAATGACATGATTTTTTGCTTGTGCAATTTGGAGGAAACAAGCAATTGTAAATTTTTCCAAAGACTACAAATTGCACTCGCCCAGTTTTGTGCACCTTTGAAAATAATTACTCGTGCTTATTTATTCTAAACTCCACTTGAAATCATGCGATTACCTATACAAAAAACAGGTGTCTTTTTTAAATCAAAGCTTAAGACTTGGGTTACTTGGTGTTTAGTTAACACAGTTTTGTAATCCAAAGGAAAAGAAGAGACCGATTTTTTGCTCATAGTAGCACTTTAACTGCTCAGTACTGTTATTTGTACATGTATGTTTGATAGCTGTTTTGCATACAGCACCTGCATGTTTTCAACAACATCTTCAACATAATCGAATGGTTCACACTGAAAAGCAATATACAAAGTAATGAATACCTCAGGTTTTGCAAAACTTTTCATGTGAGGAGTTCACAAAAATAAATATTGCAGACCAGCATTTGAGACCCGCAAAATGCATGGCACATTACCGCATTTACAATGTAGTAAAAGTTCAAATCCCTATGTTAACTTGTCATCTCAAGGATACAGATTCATAATAAGTGAAAGGTGACAAAAGGGCAATAAAACAAGATCCTGAAGGCGTCAAGTAGGCAGAAAATATTATTCAGACCACCAGATATTTCATGTTAAGAGATGTCAAGTCGGGTTAAATTAAACCAACTGAACACCCAAGATTAAGTTTCCATTAAAAGTGATCACACTTTAATGATCCGGCAATATGTGCATGCAAATGTCTATTGCCCTTTCCACCTCGAGATTCTGTGTTTTATGTGTCGCTTGACTCATGGCAAGTTAGTGAGAAGCACAGGTCCACCTAGATTCTACGTACAAAATTGTTGCATTTATCTTTTCAAAGAACCTTTGCATTACCAAGCACTTTTCAACCTTAAATGAGGTAAAGGCTCATGTCACTCCCAGCTCTGCGGTTAAGTTTCTCAGACTGCTACTCCTGAACACTATTTTACATACTTAAAAGGCAAAATTTGAAAACCAAAATGGTAAACTAGGGTATGTGTTTTTGGACAAAAAGATTCATTTGTCAACAGAAGGTAATTATTTCAGTTCTGGGACACTTAAAGGGATTTCCATCATTTCAACTTTTTTTTTCTGCTGGCTCTTGGCCTTGAAGCATTTCAGCTGAATGCATGAAATACAACTATACTATATATCGGTATTTCAATGTGATTTTGTCTAGCTCTCTTTTTTACTTCCAGTGTATATTTATGTATTGTTTAAAAATACGAGCAGGATTGTTTTATCCGGTTTTAAACCATGCTGCAAAGCCAAGTGGTTTTAGACCTGATCAAACATGACCAGCAAGTTACTGAAAGGGTTCCAAAACATTCCACAAAAAGCTTATACCTCTAAAGTCCGAACAAAGATTCAAATAGGCCTTTATTACGGTTTTGGAAGACATCTTGACGGGTAGGCTGATGAGTCCGAAATAACAGTGTTTCTATGTGCCTTAAAATAACTTGAGAACACCTTGAATGTAGAAAAAATTGTGAATGGTAAACTTAAAGGCATTGCCTACTAATTCAAAGGTATTTTTGCGCGGTTGACTGAATGTGGGGGAAAAGCAGATCTTAACAAGTGTTATTGAAATCCAAAAAGAAAATTGGGGGTAACCATGCATTCTTCGAAGATAATTAATCACCCATATTTGTAAAAGCTTAAAAATACAAATTGCATTCTTTTCCATTCTTTTCGAAATTGAAGCTTAATTATCTCTGAGAAATGCATGGTTACATGTACACCCGATTTTCTCTTTGGATACTAAGAACACCTGCTAAGTTCTGCTTTCTCCGCTTAGTTTTGAACTGCGCAAAAATATCCCTGAATCAATAAGCCGCGCTGATAGGAAATCCGAGTATCTCGAGATGAACAGAACGTATGTGCAATAACAATAGTAGGCACAGTCCTTAAGTTGCTAACAAAAGGATTTTACTGACAAAATTTGAGGATCCTACCTGCACTAGAATTTGCCCTAGGAAGTTTTAAATTTCCCTTACATTTGTTTAATTTTTTCCCACACACACATGTCTGACAGCGCGTAAATTTGGTAAATTTCAAGAAATTGTAAGGAAACATTTAAAATTCCGCGGGGCAAATTCTAGTGCAGGTAGGATCCTCCAATTTTGTCACAGGGAGCAGAGGAGTCATATTTGACTGTTTTTCCATGGTACAATTGCAGCGTGAATCAATCTTGTTGATTTAAATCACACGATAGCCAACTTTGCGATTTATAAATCGCAAGATTGCCAAATTTGCGATTTATACATCGCAAGATTACACACTTCGCGATTTTTAAATTGCAAAGTAGCAAACTCTGCGATATATAGATAACAAGAATCGGACAAAGACGATTTATAAATGTGTAATTTACATTGTACAACCGCAAACTCATGAAATTTATGCCTGCGGTCCTGTGGTGCACAAGTTTCACAGGAAAACTATTCATGTTGTTGATTATGGTGGATAGAGAAGGCTTGGTACGACTGCTCTCCTTAGCCGTCTCAAGAGCAATATCTGAGACATTGCGAATACCTTTCTATTTGCTCATCAATTTTATTTTGATTTATGGCGAATTTGAGTCGATTTGAGGACAATTCAACTATCAGAGATAACCACCAATGTAGTGAAGATCTTGGATGGACTCAGGGGTGTTAGTTGATTAGGTGCCGAGCTGTCTCCCCACATATTTGTGGCCCGCAAAAGAGTTAGAAACACGACATTGATCCCAGAAAATAGGCACTTGTTTGCATTTTGGCACTGATGGAATTTCTGCTACTGTTAATAAATCAACACAAGTAAAGATGAAATCTACCAAAGCTGAGAAGGAGCGGTTGATGGGATAGAGGTAGTCCGATAAACATTCTGCATTCTCGAGCTCTGCAAATTGACAGCATGGCACAATTCAGACCGATTCGCCATAAATCAAAATAAAATTGATGAGCAAATAGAAAGGTATTCTTACCTCACTTTGCTGTGATGAGTCCTGAGCAGTACTCTATGTCTCATATATTGCTCTTGAGACAGCTGGGGAGAGCAGTCCTGCCAAGTCTTCTCTATCCGCCATAATCAACATCACGAATAGTTTTCCCGCAAAAATTGTGCACCACGGCCCTGTGTGCATAAATTTCACAAGTTTGCAGTTCTAAATCGCAAAATATGCGATTTATATATTGCAAAACGTGCGATTTTTATATATTGCAAAATGTGTGATTTATATATCGCAAAATGTGAGATATATATCACAAAACGTGAGATTTATATATTGCAACTGTGCGATTTATCACTCGAAAAGTGTGCTATTTATATGTTGCAAAATGTGTGATTTATAAATCGCAAAATGTGCGGTTTATAAATTACACATTTATAAATCGCCATTGTCCGATTCTTGTTATTTATATAGCGCAGAGTTTGCTACTTTGCGATTTAAAAATCGCGAAGTGTGTAATCTTACGATTGAATTTGTAATTTACAAATTACAAGATAACTTTTGTGCTATTTGATAAATAACACAAAAAAGAGGGAAAAGGTACTTAAATAATATTTTTACATTTGGAGCCCCATATTCCTATTGTGAGGTTCCAAAAAATGTCGGCCAATTGCCAATTGTCATGTTCAGCAATGCGTTGGTGAAGGGGTTGGGCTGTATACCCAATATAATCTGCATCCCACAAATCGCATTTAAAAATAAACAACACATTGATGATTCACAACCGATGGCTTGATTTCTTGGTTGATCCCGCCCTAATTTTTGCTCACGAAAACTGGTTGTACTGTAAAACCAATCTTATGACTTAGATCGTGTAGTTGGTGTGATACCTTATTGGCTTTACCAGCTCAATAAAGGTGAAGGTTAAGGCTGTTTTCGCGCTATCCTGTTGGCCTAATTAATTCTACTAGCAACAACTTTGTTTTGCATAATGCCTCAGAAAACAAGGCGGTAAGAAATACTAATGGTAGTGGCACAGTGAGAATTAGCCTTCCATTCAAAGATCAAGTGGCAGCCGTAAGTAAACAACTATGCGATCTTCATCATAAGATTGTTTTTTTTCACTGAATACAACCCGTTTTCATGATCAAATAACTGGGGCTTGATAATGACGTTTTTAAGAAAGTTTTTAGTATTTTTTACCATGTTTAGATATGTTTTATCCCATTTTTTAATAGTTAAATTATTAATGTTCACATTTATTTTGTAGTTAAAGCGTCGTGTCTGCAGGATCGAGAAAGAGTGCAAAACAAATTCGGAAAATTCTTACCATCTTCTGAAGAGAGATTTGTTTTCCACTTCGAATTTTTTGTTTTATCTATCATCCTCGTGCTGATGCAGTTTTTCTCGAAGCAAAATTTACATCCAGGGACAATCAGCTGTTTTGAGATTTGAATTACTAATGGTTGATTTCACTTCCTACATGCATGTATCTTCTTAGAACTGGTGACGCATTTCTGTCACCGGTATCCTCCGGTCCACATTGTGCGAAATCGAACTTAAAATGCTTGGAAAATGGTTCCTCGGAAATTGAATTTCACTCGCCTTCTGGTTAATTTCTTTTTAAGACTGGGGAGAGAGTATTGTTTCCACACCAACTGCTGGAACGAAGGCAGTTTCATCGAAATTTTAGCGTTTTGTGGACTATTCAAAAATTATTGACCGAAATAGCTTTCATCCCTTGTCTATTTTTATACTGTTAGTGAGCACTAGTGACAACCCACAGTCATTACTGTATGCGGCTTGTTAAGATCTGCTTTTCCTGCATATTTACCATTCACAAAGTTTCCCACATTCAAGGTTTTCTCAAGTTATTTTACCACATATTCCCATAGAAACACTGTTATTTCTGACATGTTTGCCTACCCGTCAAGATGGCTTCCAAAACCGTGATAAGACCTATTGTGAGAAGAACATTAGCCTTCAAGAAAAAGAAGCTATACCTTATAGTAGCTTTATATAAAGGTCTCTAATGAAGGGTGTTTTATCAGTTTTTAAACCTCTTGCATGTGATGTTTTATCCATGACCTGATAGGCTGTTTCACTAATGAATCAGTTATAAGTTTTTGGAGTCTACCATAGCGACACCAAGAACAACTCAGGGGTTACCAAAATATTCACTTAACTGAGGAAATCACAGGTTTACCTGCTCTTGAAATCGGAACTCATTGTCTTCTATGGTCTGTAGCTCTTTGTATATTCTAAGATCACAAAACAGACAAGTGTTCAAACAGTAGTGCCCACTTTTGTAACAAAGTAATGAGGGCTCACCTTTTTTTCACCATTTCACGGGAAAAATAGTATAGTACAACAACTGTGCTTAATTCTGCACTATACAGAATGTTGCACATGCAGTAAAAACCCGCGTATAAGAACCTAACATTTAAGAACCTGTTAGACTAAAATTTCATTTTTAAGCACCCTTCACATAAGAACCATTTTAGGCTAAAATCCTAAAACAGGTTCTTATTTTCCAAAACAAAATATACATATAGAATTAAGAAATTTTCTCAAAGAAAAAGAAAAAAAAAAAAAATATATATATATATAACACAGTCGGTATGCAATAATACTCTAAACACTATAGCATAGTTACATAGAATACTGTTTTTGGACATTACACACCAGATCATTTAAAAATTCAGCTTTATTTCTTGAACAAAAGTTAAGAACCTAATTAAGAACCTAGTTAGCCTAATTTTACACTAAATACCATTTGTATAAGAACCTGTTTAGGCTAACTTGGAAAAACCTAGGTTCTTATACGAGGGTTTTTACTGTATTTGTGTTTTTTTTCTTTTAAAAATGTACATGTATCAAAGACACTCAAAGAGGTTTTTTTCTTTTTAAATTAATCTTAGCCAGTGACCTCAATTATGATTCAATTACTTTCAAAGTTTTAAATAGTGTTAACTTAGTGTAAATAAGAAAAAAATCTGCGTAAGAAAAAGTTAACAAACAGAGGATCTTGCAACAATGCAACAACAACTTGGCAGTTTTCTTTTACTACCAACTCGGAATGAAGCATTGGAAGGACACTGACTTCTAAATAATAACTCAAAATAGTCTTGATTTCAAAGTATGGGCTAAAGTGCTACAAGTCATGTACTTTACACAAGATGCCAAGGAGGACAAAGTATGAAGCATTTAACTATGGAGGGTAATGAAATAACTATTTTTCTTAAGTGGTTCATACGCTGGTGAGTTGCAATTAGCCACAAAACAAGAAACAATGGCGAAAAATTCTAGCTGACAAAAATTAATATTTGGGTCTCTACCTTGAAAAGTGGGTGAATAATGTTTTAAAGTATAAAGTATTGTTTAATGGTCACTAGAATGTAGTGATAAGGTCTTCAGTAACAATAATGTCTAAGTTTGTCTTAGAACTGACCCTTAGGTTGGATATGTCCAGAAAAACGCATTGTTAGGAGCCACACGAGTGATAAGGAAGATGCTAAATTAAAGAGTACACAAGAGAGAGGTGCTGTGACAGTTGATAGCTGGCTGTTGTCTGCTTTCACAGCATAAACCAGACACACTGACATCTAGGCTCTGCGATAGACAAAATTGAACATACCTCTACTAATGAGCATAAAAGTAAGAGAGATAATAATGTGACTGTTACATGCACATATAGAAGACTCGCCAATTAATTGCCGAGTTTCTTTCTACTTGCTCAAAAAATGTCCGTGGACTTGAGCTGCTTGATAAGTAGTTTCTGATATTACCAGGGTATCTATTGTGCACAGTCCAGCTCCACTGTCGCACTATTTGGCTTTATGACTCATACATGTACCTACCTCTCTTGAGGTCCTTCTTGTCTTAGTAATTCCAAGTATTGAAAAACAATTGTCAGAATCTATTAATGGGAAATGAAAATGTCTGCCGTTACCTCCTTTTCCCGGAAAAAGATCATTCAACACCACTATGATCCTGACTTGGTATAAAGAGAATCGAAATCGAAATCAACCGTGGATGTATACAAAGTTCTGTGATAATCTACTGAAGGTATGACTATATAGCTCAATGCTGGTCCTTGTTTTATTTATTTGGAAAACACAACATGCTTAAAACTCAACTATTTTTTAACACCTTGCCGAACAAGAAAATAAACACCGCATACAAAATGTCAATCAATGTCACACATCATGTGCAGAAGCCACATTTCCCACCCCCAATCATGCCACTATTGGCGAGATAATTTAACCTACACTTCCGATTGTCCTTCTCTGACTACATTAAGATCACATCTAGTAAGATCGAAAGACATTGTCGAGCCGACTAAACAAGATGGCGTAGTATACAGGATTCCCCGTGAATGCGGAAAAGTCTACGTTGGTGAGACTGGAAGACCTATGCAAGATAGAATCAAAGAACTTGAACGAGACATCCGACTTGCCTGTACCCAGACCTCCACCGTTTCAGAACACGCTAACAACACTGGACACAACCCACTTTGGAACGAA
>BLFP01003004.1:37244-44744 GCA_014634505.1 Montipora efflorescens | reverse complement strand
CTTCAGCTTCACATTTTGCAATGGACTTTCTTAATATGCTGAGAGGTAATGTTTTCTGTGAATTAATGCCTTGGATCCAAAGATCAGCCTCTTTGCCTCTGAGTCCTAATGTCATCCCTAAGCTCTAACCCATAAGTGTAGTGTTGCAGCAAGAGGCATGTACAATGTAGCACCATCACTTGCTGTTCCCCTTTCCCTCCAAACACAAAATTTAACAGGGGTAACAACTCAACTAGCGCACAACCACAAGGTTCATGATGCAAGGAAACTGAATGACTGTGCTGCTGACGCAACTTCTCCACCTGATTTTGTGCAACCTCGCTCTCCTGCAAAGCAGTTGCTTACTTTTCTGAATCATCCAAAATCCTTTGTGGTTCTTGTTTAGCTCTTCCTCGTTCAGTAAACACAAAGTTGACTTCATGGACGAGTGTTTGGTGGTGCATGTCAAATCCTTCTACTTTGCATCATTCTGTCTCTGGTAACACTAAGGATAAACAGAGGTTGTTTTCCTCATCAATTCTTTTCTTTTTGTTTGTAGATATTGCTTCAAAAACTTTGTAATTTGTCCTTAGTTGATTTGTACACTGGACACTTTGCTGTGGCATTCTCGGCGCAAGAGGATTTCATTTTCTCCTGCTGTTTCTGCAAACAACGCAGGCACTGTGTGATCACAAATCTTGCATACACCATCTCTGACAGAGTCTGGTATCCTCCAGATTTTCTTATCACCATCCATTGCAGTTTTGACTCATATTCTTGCTTCCTTTTTAAGGCAACTTACAAATGACACCCACATTGACAACTGTGACTTTTCTTCCACAAACTCACACAAAGTGTTTTCTTGCAGCTGATACAACCTGTGTCCACATGGCCAAAATGCTTATTAAGTGCTTTCCAAGTCGTCTGACATCTATTTCAATTCTGACTTTGGTAATCATTTTGACTTTGGTAGGTGGTAGGTGGTAGGTTTAGTACCTGGTAGGTGCTTTCACAGCACCTACCAGGAATTTAACTTTCTCTGTAGCATAGCAGAATTCCCTTTTGTCAACTTCAAGCTTTTAGCTTCGAGCACTGAAGGGAAAATTTTGGCACACTTGGTTTCACGATTTCACGCACAGTGGAAGAATGAATGAATGAATGAATGAAAGATCTTTATTATTAAAAAAAAACATCCCCACAGACAAACGTGTGAGTTTACAATAAGAATAATATTCTATACTAATATTCTACTTAAACAAAGTTAAATAGGCATCTGTTAATAAAGCATCGCTTGAACCTCTCGGTTCTCACACGTGGCAAAATAAAATCATGGCCCTTGCTTCTTACAAAAAACATGATCTTTAAAAACCTGATTGAGGTTTCTCCTGGAAACCTTGGGTTCCCTGTGGCACGTGTATCACATGCATGCAGTTTTCTTGCACCACTTGTTTAATTGTGTACTAGGCAGGTCCACATCAGCCTCTGGCTGCCATCTTTTAAAATGCATTAAATAAAATTCTATGAAAGTGTGTGTGTAGGTAAGTGCAGGGATCATTCATAATCTTTCAATGTATAATACAAGCCACGTACCTCATAAATATGATTCATTCCTTCATCCTGCAATTAAGAAATAAAAGTTACATGTACCCTTATAACATATTTATCAGTACCTTGACAAGATGACATTATTATAGTTATAAATGGAGCAACCTCGTTCCCAGGGTCTCTCTTCTGGCCTTCCCTGGAGCTTCAGGTTAAGGAATGAAGAAAGGCCCCGGGAAACTAGGTTGTTTACAGGTATGTTTGTTGAGGAAATTTGAGGAAATAAGGGAGAATGGAAAAATTTCTCTCCTTTCCCTGTTTGTGTCAAGCCCTGTCAGTTATGGCTATTACAATATTATATATTTAACTAATAACATAACATAACTTACTGAAAGACTAATCAAGCATGGAAACAGAGAAAAGCTTGTGTTGTATTCCCAGCCAGACTCCCCATTGCCACACAGCAAACTAGTAGCCCAAGACCTGAAAGCAGAACATGAAACAACCAATACACCCCACTTTACAGTTATCTTTTCAAGGAGGCTCAAAAAGCTCAAACTTGAACAACAACTGGACGGGAGTTCAGTAAATTTCAGTCCAAAGTTGTTTAAATAAATAAATAAATAAATTTGGTTTTCAATTTCTAATGAAAAAGGCACTGTGCAAATGTTCAAATCTATTTGCAAATGTAAACAAATTCGAAATTGGGAAAAATGTACAACATAAAACAGACAATTTTGAGGGATTTCTTTCTTCTTTTTTTTTTAGTAGCCAATTGTAGCAGAGCTGCCTAACATTCCTAGAACCCTCTCATTTTAAATAGTTCTTTTTCTTTTCTAAGGCAATACACTGTAGCTTTCCAACATTTTAATTGACCTGCTGTAATTTGGATTGCTTTAGTCTGACTCCAGCACCACTCACACTCCAAATATAAGATTGAGATTTCAACGATTATCATTGTTACAACTGTGACAAGATTCCACCTTATACCCATGTTAAGTAAAGAGCTATGGTTAAGTTGGATTTTAAAAGGGTTGCTGCCTTCATTCCAAACTGCCTTTATTTTTTCTTTACTATTTATTTATTTTTATTATTTTTTATTTATTTATTTATTCTTCTTTCTACTTCGCATTGCTTTGTATGGTGTAAATTAATACTGTTTGGAAAGTACTGTAGTCATTGTACTGTTAGTATTGTATTAAAGTATAGTAACATTTGTTAATCAATGTCATGTATTGAAAAAAAAAATTGCCTTAAAGAATTTTTTCTAAGGACATTAAGAAAGCTAAAACTCACCTTTTTATAAGTAATGACAAAATGCTTCCTGGTCCTTCATGGCCCATTAACCAAGATACATAATGCATTGGCTTTATTCTACATCATTGAGAAAAGACAACAATAAGCAGCCTTTCACCTTTCTTTTCTCACAAGTACTGGCAGATTCAATATTAAGTCAAGACAATCTTAAATCTAGAAAAAAGGAATCATTATGGTTTCTTAACTGAAATACGGTTTCTGGGAGGACAAGATAAAGGTTTTGACACCAAGGTTAATCAATGAACACACTGGCCACAAGTACAGTACATGTAGCTTAACCTCTGGACAGTTCAACAAAAAATGTAAATGGAATTTCAATGAGCAAATTTTCTCTGGTTTCTTGACAGCATTATAGCCAAGACAGTCATCTCTCAACTTCTTGTGATGCCTCTCTTACATTTAACCAAAGGTTTCCCCAAGAAAAGTGATTAAATTAATAAGTATAAGATTGTTGAAGAAAGAAACTGAACTAGCCAACAATTAAACAGCTAGACAATCAAGCAATGAAATAATTTTAGGAACTACAGACTGAGACAATAATGAAAAATGTACAGCAGTAAATAGCATTATTTTTATGCAAGGGCAGGAGAATTATTTTTGCACCAAGAAAAATGATTCAGAAGTGAAGAAGGAACTTCAGAGCCAGAATTAACCTTGTTTACAGATGAGACTTATTATAAGTTACAAAATTTAAGAATTTGTTGAAAAGTTTAAGACAACCAAAAAAAGTGGTTTAATAGCTGGAGTATTTCCCCCATTTCTGGCACTTAATGGGGTAAACTGTACCAATGAGCTACTGTTTATGGTAGGAAACTGTATTAACACACAATGGTACGAGCTGAGAGTGGGACATAGTCTTCACAATGTGTCTTGATCTCCTGGTGGGTTTCTGGAGTGATTCCAGGAAGGAAGGGCAGCCCGGTTATTTAAGCCTTTGTTGAAGAGAAATACTCTGTCCATTTGTCTACGAAGCTTTAGAGGTGTCCAGCCAAGTTTTTTCAACATCATTGACATAGAACCACGCTCATAGATTTTATATTTGGAAAGGACAAAGTGTGCTGCTCTGCGCTGAATTTTTTCAACTTCAGCGATGAGCTGTTCAATGTGGGGATCCCAAGCACTACTGGCGCATTCTATAGATGGCCTGACCAGACTCATGTATCAAGGCTGCTGCCTAAGAAAATTTGAAAGGGGCCCTCAGAGCTAAACGCTGAGAACTTAGGAGCCCAACATATGAAGTGAAAGGTGTTGCTGCGAAAAATTAAGGTGCCCAGAGCTATTCTTTGGGAGCCCCAGGCTACTGGGCTCCTGTTAGGCAACAGCCTTGTGTATGCTTTTTCTTTTACTGCTGGATCACAAGCAGATAAATTGCATCTTTAATAGTAGGCCAAGCATTTGGTTAGCCTTACAGGTAAGACTGGTGACGTGACAGTTCTATCGTAGATCATTAGTGATCGTCAGACCTACATGTACATGTAGGTATTTTGTATGCGTGACAGAGTCTAGGGCTGTGTCCTGTAAGTACAATGTATACACGTAAGTGGTGAGACTTGTGATGTGTTTTCCTTCAAATGTGCATAATTTTACACTTAGATGGTTCAAATCTCATATCCCATCACTGGCCCCAGTCTCCAAGATGTTGAATATCCTTTTGCAGAGTATTATGATCTTTATGGGAGCAGATCTGTCGATAGCAAACACAATCGTAGGCAAAAAGCCGGATCTCAAAGTTGATATTGTCTACTACATCATTAATAACACATGCCTGAGCTTACAGGTATCCATTCAGACTTGGCACCATTAATCAAAACATCATGTTGATGACGATGGCATAAGGAGGTGTCAATTCTATTTACACCATAATGGAAAGGTTTAGCTTTCAATCTTTCACGAGGCATGGAGTAGAAAGCCTTTGCAAACTCCAATATGAACACATCGCTTTGGAAGCCAGCATCAATAGAGCTCGCCCAGTCCTGGACGACTGTGCATAATTGAGTGACACAGCTGTGATGTCTTCTTAATCATAATGACAGTAAAAGTCAGCTAACACTGTCCTGACCAAAAAAATACTGTTCAGCCCTCGTAGGTTGGAAAACAACAGAACTTTAAGAGGTAGTAGTATTAAGACCCAATTCAAACCACTCACTCAAGTCAACAATAAATCATACTACACTAAAGTGACTTTCAGCGAACACGGGCAGAAACTAGAATAAACTACATGGTCATAACACTATGGTCACAACACAGTCATGTAATAATCATATTTGTAAATGATCGATACTTAATGATCCTTTCCACAAAATGAAACGACATGCATCCTCATACAATTTCATGCCTCTGACAAGGAAAGCTGGATACACTGTACATGAAAAAAATACCAATGGTAATAACTGCTGCTTAATTAAGGCATTCATCTATTAATTACATTAAATTATTGTTTTACCTATAATTCTGTTGCTGTGGTGGCAAAACCCAGGATATTTCTAACTGATTAACATCCTTAACTGGCACCACTGGAATAAAATAAATCATACATTTTAATAATGCAAAGTGACTGCCTGACTTCATGGAGATGAATGCATGTATCTCTGAAACAGATGACATTTTTCGGAAAAGTATAAAACTGTACAGTGCTGTACTTGTATGTGTAGTATGCATGATAGTGATAGAAATTGCTCGAGCTGTTTTTTGATTTTCTTATGGAGTATCGTTTATCATTTAACAACTGTAAAATAATGTGCAAATCTTGTTGCCACAGAGTTGCATAATGTTGAACTGTCTTTCACTTGTTACATAGAAACTTTCAACAAGTTTGATATATCTTTTTGCTGATAAGGCTCCTTAGCAAACAACCCCTTTCTGGTCATCCTGGTGCTGTGGCGATGACAAAATATATCTGATATATTTCCTTTATTTAAATCCAATCACACTTCCAGCTAATTCATGAGTAAGCAGTTGAGTGTAGCCTCCTTTAACCACATGCCTCATCCTTGAATCCATGCCAGAAAATCGTTATGAGACAAAGAATAATATACTGAATTGCAATAAATAAAAACAGAAAATATCGGTAACAAAGACCTGTTATAATTATTATAACAAGTCATACAAAAACACTTACTTTTGTACAGTTTGTGGAACAGCTTCTGTTCAAATGGAGTCTGAGAAATTAAACATTCCAAAAAAAGGATTATACATAGTCATACAGCTGTAATAATAATTATTGCCATGTTAAAGCTACAGTGCTGCTGTACATATCCAGCTATAGATCTGACAGCTTGGCAAAAGTTGAGATGATGCTGCTAGGTCTCAAATGTTAGCTGTTCTTTTAATACCAAAATTCCCAAAGGGCTTATAAAATCTCCTTAAAACAAAAGAAGCCATGGCGAAGAAAAGGTTGACAATTTTAAAATCGTTTCAATGCCATGTAAAACCCATTGACTCCTGGGAGTGAGACTTGATAGATTTTACTCCGTCTAACGCGAACTGATTTTACTTGGCAATGGGAAGCAGTTTAGGAGTCAATGGATTAACTTGTTCAGAAGGAAAAATTTTCATATAAAGAAATTATACAGCTAGTACTGTAGAGTACTGCAGTCTATTAAGAAAGCAGCAATTAGTGGTTCTTGTTTATTTCACTGTGGCAAGTATGTAAATATAATTATTTCAGCACAATCAGCACTCCTCCTCTTCACTAATTATAAGTACGTAGTGCTGCCAGTTAAAATAGGGACCTTCAGATTCTAGGACGAGGACGAGAACGAGTACGAGTTTTGACTGTTTGTTTTTAGCGAAAATACTAAGAAGGTTTATAGCCCGTACGATTAATCTTACTCTTTGTTAGCAGTATAGGTTGCTCAGTTATTCTTATAGCTGTTACCTGGGCCTTTTTGCTGATCGAAAAATGCCAAAACTGCTACCGTGTTGTTGACTTGTTTTGACACGACGACATTTTTGCAAAACCTCGTACTAAAATGACGACGGTAACACGTTTTTCCCGCCAAAATGACGCTGGTTTGCTCGCGCTCAATGTTTTTCTACGAGAAAATTTGGTACTCGTAGTCGTTCTCGTCCTAGAATCTTAAGGTCCCTAATGTTGAAACAAGAATACAAGTCTAGCACAAATTCAAGAATTCAAGAACAGAAACTGTTGTCAAGGTAACTTGAAGAACACAAAGAACATGAAGAATTAAACAACACAACTTCTATCCAACAATAAAAGATAGTCTTATGATAGAATCATTTATTTATTTTAAGAAATCAGTTGTCAATTATTAAATGACACATATACTCAATGAATAGTGACCACTATAAATACATGTAACCACTCTTTACCACCTAACTTTTAACACAAACAAAATTATTAATAATCATTACAGTTGTAAATGCACATGCATTATCATACATACTGTGTACTCGTGGAAGCTTGGCTTTGGCAATTTGCTAGAAGAATTGTGCAATATAAAGTAAGCATTATTTTACAGTGCTTGGGGAACTTGGTTAATTTATTTAAAAATGGTTCTTGATCTGCCATGATCAATAACAGTTGATAATGTAACTTTTCAAGGGGACAGTTTTTCAGTGGAACTACACTGTACTGTAGATGTTGTTTAATGTAATTATATTATCACAATCGTTTTCCTCAAAGGGGTTTCCCATTTGTGT
>BLFP01003004.1:14976-35342 GCA_014634505.1 Montipora efflorescens | reverse complement strand
CAAAAAAAAAAATGCTGTAGTTTTGTTGCCAATGACCACTGAAGTGCACTGATGCTATTGTTTGTTGTTTGTAGCCAAGGATGGAGAGGATGGAAATGGATTGAAACTTGAAAAAACTGGCCAGTTTTTTCAAGTTTGGAGACAGTAAGTGTTTTCAGAAAGACACCAAAAATTAAATGCAAATAGTTCTTTTATCATAAATATATTTGATAACTTGTCAGTGGGTTGTCAGGGACGCTGTACGCCTGAGTTTAAGTACTAATTTAAATTTTTACCAATTTTTGATCTATAAAAACAGCAAATGAAGCATGACAGTTCCCCTTTAACATGTGTTTGGCCCAGTCCACATGTATCCGGATCTTTTTGAAAGCACAACTTTTTCTTTCTGGATATGCCTTCCGTTCACACATATCTGCTCTCCAGAGTGGATATTTATAAATCTGCTATGAATCCAGAACCGTGTGGATGCTAAATCCAGAATTTTTTTTTTATCTTGATGACGTAACAAGACCGAGCCCAGTTGCTTACCATAAAATCAATTCTTTACTTCTTGGACTTATTTCAAGAAATATCATGTGTGTGCAGTTAAACATAAGCTACAAACACTGCACACTTCAATTATGCCAAAAGGCACATGCTCTGTTACCTCTGTTTTCTTGAGGAGGCCTGCATACTAGAGTGATTCCGGATACTTTTCGGATACATGTGAATGGGCAAATCCGATTTGAATACACGTGTCGATGGGAATATTTTTTAATCTGGATAAAAAAATATCCAGATACATGTGGGTCAACAGGATCTTAGAAGGAGGATTATAAATAACTAGCACATACATGTACAGTACATGAGCAGAGGCCCATTTCTTGAAAGCCCCAAAAAGCCATTCGTGAAGCTACCAAAGGCTTCTTTTGGAAAGCTGACCTTTTAACATGTTTTCAAGATAACAAAAAAAATGACTATGAAATGTAACGACTTAAATCCTCTCCATTCTCGATACAGTATGTATGTAAAGGGAATTGTGACACCCGAAAATGGCCTGTAAAGTTTCAGGGCTTTCGAGAAACAGGCCCCAGGACTGTCAGGTTTAACATGAATTTTTAGATATTTTTTTTTGTTCACCTACTTGTTAGGTATTTCAGAAAAAGATCCTCTAACCATCTCTTCAAGATCGTCAAGAGGCTCTGAAAAAAGGACGGAACTCAGGATGTCACTTTCAAAACATAATAAAAATAAAGTCAAGATATAAGATTACTTTGAAAGATATACCGGTACATTACATCACACAGCTACTGAACCTACATGAAACAAATATTATATTAATGTCAACCCAGAAATGTTTGAAGATGGTTTTTATTTGAGAGCAGTTTGAGATAAACGTATGTTAAAAAAGTAAATATTTACATGTACGATGTACCTACTGTGCCTAATATGGTCAAGGAAAGCTTCTGCAATAAAGTGAGCTGAAAACCTTTTTGCAGCTCTGAGAAAAAATGGCCGGCAAAAGCAGTTTTGGACCAGACTAGACCGAGGCAGAACTCAATCCTTTAGTCAACAATACAGTAAACACCTGCATATAAGAACAAGTGGATTAAGAACATCAGGCTGAAATTTGGCCAATAAAGCACCATATAATTTCAGCCTGATACATGTAGATAAAACATGTTCTTAATACAAAGGGAGAGGGTATTAGGATAAGGAAACAGTACAGTACAGTAACTTATGTCAAAGTACAATCACAATGGTGTTCAGGACCATTACAAACTATAAAATCGATTACAAAACAGCATTGTATGTTATTTAAACCTCTAGTCATATATAATTTGAAGTACTTCTGAAACCAATTTTAAGAACATTTTAAGAACACTTCCAGACTGATTTCTCACTAAGCACCCCTCAAATAGGTAAGAACAATATCAGCCTTATATGCGGGTGTTTACTTTACTCCCCTGTGAACACCTTAGAGTTTTTAATAAAACAATAATAATTATTCTACAGCACTTGGGCTTGCTGGATATAAAATGATTTTTACCAACTCAGCGTGTTATCTATCACTTCATATCCAGCGTGCCCTCATAGCATAATAATTACATTGTGTATTGTTAAGAATCCTTCCCTTTCATCCAAGCAAATGACTCAAGTTTGAAAACAGTCTTAACAATAATTTTATTACATGTATTAAAACAATAATTGGCTTCAGTAAGCTGTGGATTTCATGAATTCTACTTGAATTATGCAGTTGGCTTTTCTAGACCTCAGTCCTTGGTGTACATGTACATGTAGATCAAGAAAGTTTCTTAATATTGCTGTAACTTCACTGAATTTACTTTAACACATCTCTAATCATTTCCATTATTTAACACGCATGCACAGTGGTATCCATATAGCAAACACCACATTTTTAAAAAGCTCCCAGAAACTTGGCTTGAAGTTGTTGCATCTGTGAGACTTAAAAAATAATAATGCAAGTTTCTGCCAAAAAAAAAAAAGCAAACAAACATGACTGTGACTTACCTCTGGAAATAACAGCCAATGTCATGTATTGAGCAGAATACATCCTCTGCTGAAAATCTCTTAAAGATTTCTTCACATCCAAACCCTACAGTTACAAAAAGGCATTTGACAATACTTTCCATTAGACTACACATGTAGGTCTGTGGGAAGAAGACTCTTAAAAGTTAGCAGTTTTCATCTTTTTGTCGTACCCACGACAACTACTGGTGCTACTGTGATGGCCTGGGGCTACATACATTGTACATGACATACAGATTCTTTAGCCCAGGCCAAAATGGCATCTAGCACATCATTGTTTAATTTAATTAAAATACAGTAGTTTACCACAGTCAATGACAACTCTTCAGTTGGTAAATTGACCACACACTAGTTAACACCGACAATTATTTTCTTTGAAAATCATCGAGTTTCTTGATGAGGGAAGATGGTTTTGTCTGTTTCAACACCCACATGATAGCCAATAGGATAATAGATACCAGTTTGTGCTACTTTCAATTGACATTTTTATGCCACAGGGCCTAGGAGTGAGAATTAACAGATTTTACTCATCAACTGGGGGCATCCTAGGGTGTTTAAGGTGTCAGTGAGTTAATCAACTGAGTTGATGTGGTAAATTGACCACTGTAAGGAAATTTTAAATCTAACATTTTGAGTGTTAGCCCTTCATCAAAGTAAAGGGCACAGTTGCTTTATGAACTAAACTCCTTTACTGTCATCTACATGCACATGTATTATCACAATATAAAATTTCAGCCATGCAAATGGTAGTTAATGATACTAAGGGACAAAAGAGCTCTCAAAACTATTATCAACTATCATGCACCATTTTACCATGACTTCATACTCAGGACTGGAGGTTCCACTAGCCTGCTCCAGGGATCCATGTTACTTGAGTTAAGAAAGTCTTTCTTTACTTAGGGTTATAAATGAACTACAGCTGTACATTTGAAGTACTAGCTGGAAACATACTTTTGTCGACTTAGCTTAATTTTTTGTAAAAATGGATATGTACATGTAAAGTAAGCATGTGGTCAAGGTAAAGAAAAAAGTACTCTCAGTTGGTTCAAATCACTGACACCACGATAAGCTCACACTGAGAATGCAAAGCACCACTTACTTTTTCTTTGGGAACTTTCTGTAGTGTTTCTTCACTTCCTATTGTTCAATGACAGGGCAAAAAGTTGATTCAATATGACAAGTTTCACATTCCTATCTACTGTGAACTTTCTACATGTACATTTGTACATGTAGGTTGGTTCCATCCAAATCAAACTTAAGAAACAGCTTACTCAGAAAATCATTCTTTGAAGACATGATCATAATAACTTTTCTCTACACACAAGGCTACATTGCATGATCTCTCTGCTTTTTCAGCCCCCTTTAACATGGTTGAGGATGGGGAGAGGGGTACAAATGTATGCAGAGGAGAGCAGTGGAAACTAGGATAGAGTATAAAAGATTTCTTGAATGAAGTTGGAAGGAATTAAGATACAAATTGAAAAGAACGCTGAGAAAAAAATGCACTTAAATGAAGATCTTTTTCAGAATCATTACCTTCAACTGTCAAAACATCATAATTTTCCGGCTTCAACTTTTCAACTTGCTTTCCTCCTTATTTTGTAAATAATTATCACAATCAGGGCTTCCACTAAAATCTCATGCTGCCAATAAATCACATTGGCAGGCTGGGAGCCAATCGCTAGGCAGCTTGGGTTGGAGGAGGAAAGGTTTGTCTAAAAGTATGAGGGATTCCTGCTTGTAGTATCTGCAACGATTAATAATCCTCTGACCCAACCCCACTTAGTGACAGCCCTGGTGCAACAAAAGAATAAATATATCAGAATAAAGGCAAACAACCAAACTTGACCTACATGTAATCAAGCCTCAAAAGTTCAGAACATGGTAAAATACTCACCCCACAGAAATTTTCCAAAGGGATGACCTTTTTGGACTAGCAAAGAAAACAACTGCATCTTCCGCACAGAGTCACTCTGATAACTCATTCTAAACTCTAACAAAAATTGAGCAACAATTAACATGTAGTATATTCACATGGAAAATAAGGGAAGCAAGGCATCACACTAATACAGTACTGTATGTCATTTTGCAAAAACCTGTGTAATGTCTGAATGATCAATACATGTGTCTCACCAACATATTGGCTATGTTGTTGCTGTGGAGCTTCACTTTGTAAAGGAAAAATTACTGTGCATATAAATCTCTTCTTCATGCAATGGTTTGACATGCATGCACAATAATTTCCCCCTAATGCTTAATTAAGGGTGCGTTCGATTGACCGTATTCCGGAATAAGAATATTTGGAATAGAAGTTAGAAATCCTTTGTTCTTTATGGAGATTCACATTAAAATTATCAAACATCTGCTAAAATGCTATTTTAAACATAATTTTCTTTATTATCCTTGTTGCTTCAAAAGCACCAGACATACCGTTTTAAATCATCACTCCACTTATTCTTATTCTGGAATAGGGTCAATCGAACGCACCCTAATATACATGTACATGTACACTTACCATGCATACTTACAAAATACCCGTCATGTGTAAAAATTATGTCACACATGGCATAAAATGTAAGACAGCACTTTTGCCGAATGGTGATGATTGTCAATGGAAAATTTACCATGAAAAAGCTGCTACATGTAGCTTTGATGAGCTTTTAAAGGCTGCACAGTGAGCCGGATAAAGAGCATTAATTTACACTAGTCTTAATAAATAATAATATTTATTTATTACTTTCCCACTAGGGACATCAACTTACCACTTTCAACTGCCTGTATTTCTCTTTCCACACTATCTTCTTTAAGCAGTGGCGAAATAAAGAACTGGGCAAACCTGCAATCATGACAGTAAAAATCTGGTGGTGAACTTCAAACCTGAATGTATAATTATTATAACAATTAACTTCATTTTTGCCTTTTTATGGATATTTTGTCAAGTCAGAGCTAAAACAATTTCAAGCTGCAGTGTAGTCAGATCCCTGTGCCAGAAGGCCAGGTTACTTGATAGTTACCTTGGTACGATACTGCACCTGTACATTGTACATGTAGTATGTCATGGTGGGCATGAGGAAAATGATAACTAATTAAAAGTTGTGTTAATCCAGGCCATCCATTAATAAATGACACTACAATATATCAGTGACAGGGATAAAACAACATAGGCAGTTCCCTAAAAAAATATTATCGTGATGAATTTCAAGGAGAATGTCAAGTTTGTTTGTGCAGTCAACTTGGAAGCCACAAATTTTGCAAATGAGTGGAACCAATGGCTGGAGGCATTTGAAAACTACATCCTCCCTTGTGACTTTGGAGAGGCTGTAGAAGACAATTTTTCTTGCTCAAGTTAGCGAGACATGTTACGACAGTTACATCTATTTTCGAGAAAAACTACTGCAGTAAGGGGGTACCGGCCCTAACACTGGAGACGGCCCAAATGCTGGAAACAGCAACAGAGAATGCAAAGAAAGATACTGTACCGAAACCGCAAAGTTTCCCAGAGAAATCTGATGTTAATCAGATAAACAAATACAAAACTTCTACTGTACGTCATGTAACACGAAAACAAAGAGCTGTTTTAGATGTGGAAGGGATTCATGAACATCTAGCCAATGATGACCAACCTCATGCTAAATGGGACCAGCACTGAGTGCAAGAAATGCAAAAAACACTAGACACTTTGGAAATACACCTGTATGGTACAGGGTGTACTACAGATCAAGTGGTTCAGAGAAAGAGGAAGGAAAGGTGAAGGCTGAACATACATGTAACATTGATTTACGTACACTTTATAAAAGTCCCCAAAAGGGCTTTTCAACAGCTGTACATGTAACATTCCATGTACTTAAGAGATTATCATAAATACAAACTGAGATGTAATTGCCTGACTAAAAATTTAATGATAAATGCAGTAAATAAAAAATATGTACATTATAATAATTGTTATAATTGGCAAAGTGGGTGCTGTATGCTTCAGGTCACTATTAAGCAGACCGATTTGATATCTTTCTTGAATTTTCTGAATCTACTTTCCCCTTTTAGGCCAGAGTCTAGTGAATTCCATATCTTAACTGCTCTATACATGAAAGAACACTGGCCACTAGTGGTTCTTTAGTTAGGGATAGTATTTTGAGTGTGGATATCTGATAGCATACAAAAATTACAGGCACGATTATAAATCAGGTGCACATCCATCGAAGCACTTCAATGTCATTATAGAATCCCTATAGAATTGAGTATCTTTTACTGGAAGCCATTGCAGTTGCCTAAGCCTGCAGAAATGCGAACGTACATGTAACACCTGTCAGATTGTTTCCGGACTCTAGATTTTTCGTTTATTACACAAGTTTGACCGTCAAAGTTGTGTATTAAACAACTTTGACGGTCAAACTTGTGTAATACACAACTTTGACAGTCAAACTTGTGTATTACACAACTTTGAACGCCAAAAGTGACGGTCAAAGTTGTGTAATACACAAGTTTGACCGTCAAAGTTGTGTATTACAAAGTTTGACCGTCAAAGTTGTTTAATACACAACTTTGACGGTCAAACTTGTGTAATAAACGAAAAATTTAGAGTCCGGAAACAATCTGACAGTCCGGAAACAATCTGACAGGTGTTATGTACTTCCTGAAACCCAAGATAATTCTAGCTGCAAAATTCTGTACAAATTGATGTTTTTACCAGAATTAATTACCAGAATTAATTACCAGAATTAATGTTTTTACCAGAGGTGTTTGTCCAGACGAGTGGACAGTAAAATAGTTTACTCAGTACCAAAGCATTTATACAAAAGTCATGTAATCATCTTCACTGAGCTCATGCTCAATAGATTTTTTAATTCTGTTTCCAGTACACTGTATCTGACAGAGGCTTGATGTACAAGACGATGCCACGTTAAAGACATGTGTCATAGCTTAATACATGTAAATACATTTACGCGTCAATGGTCATGCCTACGTCTTTTGCTGATGTAACAGGAATTAGTTGTTTTCCTAGGAAATTCATGCTGACTTCCTCTTTAGTTCTTTAGTTCTTTAGTTCTTTATTTGATTTACCATGAAATACAAATAACGATAAAACAAAACAGTTACACAAAAGCAAATGAAAGTGGCGAGGAAGCCCAAAAAGAAACCATGAGGCTTATAGACATTGGGCTCCCTCAGAGTAAAAATAAAGTTAACATTAACGGTAAGGCCAGGATCGAAAGTAAAATACAATGAAGGTAAGTATAAATTAACTAACTTACATAGACTGAGTTGACAGAATATAAAGTATGATACAAGTAACAACAAGAATGAAAATAATATCAGACATGAGAAGAAATATAACTATTTACTACAAGATTTTTTTTTTATTGTGGAATGTCCATTTACCATTCGGTGGGTTACAGTGTGAGGCACCCTGGTCTTGCCAGGGTTAATTTTAAAAAAATTTCTTACATGTAGAAGTAAATATTATTTCTTTACCAGTTTTAGGTCCTGTAGCGTTTTTCTTCTTGAGAATACAGCATTTTGAATGTTTGAATTCTGGCTTGCATGACACCAAGACAGTAGCTGAGATAAAGCTGTCTGGTTCAAAAAACCTTGCTCATTTAGTTCAGCTCACAAGCAAAAAGAGGGCTTTTATCGCAAACTGATGTCCAGATGTTGTGTCCATTCGAGGTCTCCACACAAAGCTCCGTAAAATTGAATGATAAGTTGACAAATAACTCAGAAACCATGCACCAAACAGACTTGAGACTTGGAGGAGTTATTTAATATGTGCTTAAAGTCTTTTATAACATTTTCTTTGAACGGTTTTGGATTTTATTTTTTATCGCATGACAGTGAGAACATTCTATTGCTAGAGGACCAGTGTGTGACTCACTGTACTGTAGGTCTTCCTCCAAAATGTTAATACTGTCATGCATGACACTTCTTGGGAATGACAATAATTATTATTTAGAGTCGTCTTGTAAGACTATATGGAGCAGCAACAAATGATGGTTGCAATTGGCAAGTCCTTGAGGTAGACGGAAAGCAGCAACAGCGATAGTATTGCCCCTTGAGGTACACCATGTTCCAGGGGAAGTGGACTGGATGTACTTGTTGCAACACAGACTGCATGGGTCCTCCCACTCTGATAACTGTTGAACCACTGAAGTGGACCAGGAGATGCCCCAATGTGCTCTAATTTGCACAGCAAAATCATGTAGTTTAAACTGTCAAATGCCTTTGAAAGGTCAAGTTGACTCTTTCTTCTGATCCATCGCATTCCGGAATGTGTCTCCGGTGAATATGTTCAATGTCTCTATAGATTGATATACTATAGTCCGTCACCACTTTGCTGATTGTTTAGAAGCTTGTGTTGAGAAAAATAATCAGTCAATTGAGCAAAGGCAGCTTTTTCGCACACCTTTGATACAGTTGGTAATAGGCATAAAGGGCAATACTTTGTTGCTATCTCATGATCAAACTCCTTAGGCAGAGGAATAACCTCCTTGTACTTCCATGCGTCCGGGTACATGTAGACAGAACTGGTCAAGGAGCAGTTGATAACGTCAGCTAAGACAGGCAGAACAGGCAGTATGTGAGCTATGCAGTCCTTGATAACTCGCATGGACATCAGTTCTTGTAAAAGATCAAACTTATTTGATGGCATTGTAGAAATAACATTTTGGATGACACGGGATGGAAATTGAAAGGCTGGCTTGCTGAATAAGGTGCTAAAGAAAAGTCTGAGACCGAACTATCTTGGCCTATGCTGCTGTCTGTCCCACTGAAGTAAAAAACTCATTAAATTCTGTGGCTACCAGGTGTGTATCTTTATTGTTAGAGGACCTTGTCACAAGCCAGCTTGCCGAAAGACATTATTTTACGAATGGTTTTCCACATGGACCCTGTGTTCCCCTTCTGTCAATCTCCTCCTTAACACGAGAGTGTTTGGCTCTCCATAACATTCCTTTGGTCAACATTGTTCCCTGCAGCAATGTACATGTGTACTGTGACCTTACTGCACTGTCCTGTGTATGTCTGAACTGCTTCTTAAGGGTGTCTCTCGTTTTCATGGCTTAATTCCTTTATCTCATCAGTGACAAAAATTTATATGGGGTTGCATGATTTTGGAGTCTCTAGGTTTTCACAGCTGCATAAAGGTAGTCAGGACATCCAAGAAGAGCTGGTTGAAGATAGACAACTTTCTGTTGCCATCACGAGTATGGTACATGTAGGCCTCATCAAAGGACACTTTAGAGACTGCCATACAGAATGGCTGATGAACATAGCTCTTGTAAGATTGTGTTGATACAGCAAACATGAACTCATACCGCCATGATACATTAATTTTACCTTGCTAGTAAGGAAGGGGGAGCAGACTTCATGATTGATGTTGAAATTGATGACAAAAAAGTAGAAATGATCATTGACACTGGTTGTGCAAGAGCTTTGGTTCCAAAACAATTGTGGGTACAGTTTTCAGTGCTAGGAGGTGGAGAGCTCAAGTGTTTTGGGACAATTGAAGCAAAGTGAGATGTAAAAACCAAAAGATCATTGGAACCAGTGTTTGTGAGTGATGTTGATGGACTACCAGTACTTGGAAGGATCACTGCTATCCAAGCCCATTAAAGGAAGAGTTGGAAGTGTTCACAACTACAAACTATTTGTGCATTTGCCGCGGTTCTGACTAGGTGAAACCGCAGGTTCAATCCCCAGTTTGACCGAGGTAAAACCTCGACTACGGTAACCGAAAGCCGAGGTTTTACCTAGATTTTTTCCGGTTGATTTATGCCGCGGTTAAGAGAGGACACAGTATGCTAAAGAAATCTGCATATTTTTGCGGATCAGTCGCAGCGATAATTAGTATGCGTATTTGCCGTATTTACAATCTGCGAAGTTTGGCACATTCGATTATAACAAAGTCGCATTCATAAAGCGTTGATCGTTTTTCTTTTTCCAGCAAACGACAAGATTTCTAAAAGTTGTTCGAAATCTGTTTAATACAGATGTTATAAAGATCAGCAGAAATTCTATCAAGAAATTAACGGAATGATTTCCGTACAGGTCCCTACTTCATTATGCATGCAGAATATATTAATTATTCATTCGCGCTATTGTTTTCTAGAACAATGCGTATACCCAAGGGAATCGAATATATACATGGCTAATTTGTACTTACGGGATGATCAAAAGTGGATCTCATTCTCTCTCTCTAGCTCGCTCCCTCTCTTTTTTCACCCTCTCTCTTTTCTTTGCCCCTTTTGCTCACAACGTCTCTCTTTCTTTTCGTCCCAGCTTTCCTCTTTCTATTCCTTTGTCCTGTCTGTCTTCTCCAGATCCCGCTCGGCTTTTTCTGTCCTTTTTTCGAAGTCTCTCGCAGTCTGCCTTGAACTCCGTACCACTGTAAACCTCTGGATTACTTGTCCCTCTTCTAGACCACTGAGCTACCGTGTCAAGTTGCTAATTCACACCTTGATAATGATAGTTCTTTGGAATTCTGGACGACAATTTACATAACAATGATAAGTAATTATATACGCGTGGCGTGCCGACCACCAATAAATGCACTGATTTTGCTTCTTTTGAAACAACGTCACCCCTTAATAATGCTAACCGTAACCCTTTAGGCTTAAGGTTGAATCCAGTAAAATTCTTTTGGAGGTTAATCGAGCATATCTGTGAATGTCTGAATTGCTTGTTTTTTTCATCCCCGTGCTGCACACTTAAAAGAACACTGCACGGAAGAGTATACCTCCTTGTGATTGGGGCATCCTATATGGGAAATTTTTTTATGCACGATTTATTGCAATATAAAATCTTTGAGTCGACGTTAACCCCTCTTTTTCAGCAAACTGTGAATTTTGAAATGATGGCCGCCTCTCAAGAATCAAATATAAACTTATGGAAACTATCCTGACTTTTAGCCGATCACGAGCGGTGCATAGAGTGGTGCAAAGAGCACAATCTACTCTCGTCGTCAATGAAATGCCCTAAACCTGAGTGCGGAAACGCACTCAAATGGCAAAGACGAACTGCATCGGGGGATGGATTTGTTTGGCGATGCTCTAGAAAAAACTGTAATGGACAAGCTTCAATCCGCCAGAAGTCATGGTTTTCTGGTAGTAAGCTTTCCCTTGAAAAAATATTAGCCCTAACTTACGCTTGGGCGCATAAATTCACCTCAACACAAGCAGTGCACGAAACCGCGTTAGATGAAGAAACCACCTCGACAGAAACGGTGATAGATTGGTATAACTATTGCCGGGAGGTTTGTGCAGATAAAATAATGAAACAACATGCGAGGCCAATAGGCGGTCCTGGTACAACTGTTGAGATTGATGAGTCCAAGTTTGGCAAGATGAAGTATCACAAAGGTCGCTACATCGAAGGACAGTGGGTCTTTGGTGGCATTTGCCGGGAAACAAAGGCCTGCTTCCTTGTCCCGGTAGAGCGCAGGGATAAAGAGACACTCTTGCCAATTATCCGCGCTCAAATATTGCCTGGAACACGCGTGATGAGCGACATGTGGAAAGCTTACGATTGCCTACAAGACGAGGGCGATCATCATCTCAGAGTTAACCATCGCCTAAACTTCGTTGACCCAGACACGCTTGCCCACACGCAGCGCATTGAAAATACATGGTGGGGAGTAAAACGAAGTATGCCTCGTACAGGAACATCTGTGGATCTGTTTGAAAGCTACCTACAGGAGTGGTTGTGGCGTCAGCAAAACAAAAGTGATCCATTCGGAAACATCATTGAGCATATCGCTGATTTGTACAATGTGCGGTAAAGAGCCCTCTCTATGCACTGCTCGTGATTCGGCGAAAAGAGCCGTACATTATACAGGAAAGAAAACAAACCCACACTTTGCAGTGCTTTGGTGAATTGACAAAGAAACGAAGGACAATTTTAAGAGCAAAAAGAAGGTAGGCATTCAATTTCTGCAAACTTTTATTTGGTCCGTTTGTTTTGTACATGAGAATCTGAACCGTATTTGTACAAAGATTTCTTAAAATTCCACTTCTTTCGCTTATTTTAAAATTGACAAATGGCTAAAATTGCTAGAAATGTGCAAAAATTAAGTTGAAAATGTTCGATTTTCCGTATTTCAGTCAAAAATTTTACCGATTTTATTTAAGTCCATATGGAAAAACCTCTAAGAAGACCAAACAAAGCGCTACACTCCCAAAGGGCGTCTATTATTATCGCTATTGTTTTCTTGAAACAAAGAACCGTATGCATAATGAAGTAGGGACCTGTGCGGAAATCTTGCCAAATTTACACGTGTTTGGGAAAACTCGTCTTAACGGTGACGCCGCTCGTCTAGCGGCCGGCCTTGGAAGATACGCGAAAGTCATTTCGATCTTATCGCCCGAAAGATGAAAGAAAACGATTAACTTTACAAGTAATTGTCAGCCGTTCGAGCAAAGTGGCTCTCCATTTGTTACAAACTTGTCAAGCAGTTTGAATCGAACAGCGTATTTCATGAGCTATCGCTCTCGCTTGCGTGACGGAAGTATGCATCTTAGTTTATTTACGTTTTAACTCGCCAAATTGGCAGAGGCTTCATTGAACTCGTCTATCGTGTGATCGTTGAAGCATTAATTTAAGTTAATCATAACAATTCAGAGGAATGAATATTTCTGAATTTCAAGCTCAACTGCTGAATTACCTGCCACTTAATATTTTGAATCAGAAATGATCGTAATTAACGCGCGACAAGGAGTGGTCAGGAGTTGCTTAAGAAACTTCGGGAATACAGTTAGGGTTCTTCGCTGGTGTAATCTTTAAGTCATTACATGTTGTAGTAAGGTTTAGTTCAAAGTTAGAGCTTTTCAACAACTATCCCGTAAACATTTCTATTTGGACCGGACGCAAAATTTGAAGCGCTTTTTATTCTAAATATACATATTTCCTGTCGGACCAGTTGCACTGGCGGCGACTTAAGTTACGCATAATCCACACAGTTTTTTAAAAAGAAATGTCCTTTTACCCCTTTCGAAGAACTGTTCATCATGATAGCGGAAAACTTACAAGTTATTAAACATAAAGATGTAAGAATTAGGCATCATGAAAGGTTATCAACATTCTCTGTTCTCAGCTATCACGGCACAAATGAGATGAACATATTTAACAGTGCGTTGCGTTGCGTCGGTGCTGTGAAAAACAGCTTGGATATTCATTCTTTACCTTGGGGAGCTAGGTGTGATAATATTAAACAATGCTTTGCAAAGTACCATTGTTTTCTTGCGGCACATTACCGCAATTAAGTCGGCCGCGGCATTCGGTTGCTTTCGTCTTTGCCTCGGTTGCGGTTTTCGTCCAACCTAGGTGATTCGCGGTAAACACTATCGGCAAAGACGAGGTATTACCGCATGCAAATGCACTAATAGTTTCGAGCGGTACTGTACATGTATGAATATGAGACCAAAGTCGAATTGCCTCCAAAAGTCTAGAGACAACAATCAGTGCGTGCACCTCCAGAATCAACAATAAAAGAACAAATTGAACACATGGATTGAATACATAAAGATGTGGTTGAGGAAGCAACAATAATCATGAAACAATTAATACTATATAATAATACGAAAAAGAGTACTGACTACTCTAAACCTTCCCAAGAATCAATGGGGAAACACAATTTAAGTACATGTAAGTGCCAGAAGCTTTGAAAGTGTGGTAAGCAAGTAATAGCATTTCATATTTAGTTAAACCTTTGTAATGCTTCTTTAAAGTATTTTCTTCGAACATCAAAGATGAAGGTTGTCTGTGAAGAAAATGACAAAATAACATTAATGTGAAGTATTTAATCATTCTCAAAGTACAACTGTAAAGATTAGTAGAGGAAATTACACATTCGAGCACATTCTGAATTACATGTACATGTAATAAGAACAAGAGATAGATGTTTTCAAAAGTGGACAAACCAAATCTTTCAAAACATCATGAATCTATTAATTCTAATATTCTGTTTATAAAATAAAATAATACACTTAACAACATATTCTCAATGAAATCTTGTGCAAGGATCTACAATATTAAGATGTGGAAAAACTCTTTTCATGCCATGAAAACCTTTCAGATATGTTTGAACTCTCTTGCTTAAGATTTTTAATTTTAAATGAAATGAATAGAAAGTATATTTAAAGCGCAGGAAGACATCATCGCACTTAGCTGGAAAATTCATGCAATTGTCCCTTTATAGACTTGCTCCCAACTGTGTGGCTTCAAAGCTCAGTTGGTAGAGCATTACACCATCTTCAAAGAGGTCATGGGCTCGAATCCCGATGGAGCCACCTGGATTTTTCACGTGTCTATAAAGCGACAATTGCTTAAAATGTCAAGTTAATGTCACTGTTCCTTGGTATCAACATAATTAGCTTTTAAACGCGTAACACAAGGTGCGATAGAACAAGACAACAGACGTATTGGCGTTTTTGAGGGGAACACAGTGCCTTGAGGCTGGTTAGCCTACACGACATCTGGATTGCGTGACATAGAACAACCTCACTTATCTCCCCAGCACTACGAGCTGAGTGGTAAACAGCACGTGCTGGATCGGACAAGAGTACTGGTTAGCGAGCAATGTACAAAGGCAAACAAGCCAACAAGCTTGGGGGAAGTCGCTGTGCAGACTTAACCGCACCACGCAGGAGTGACCCAATTTTAATGAAGGCAAAGCGATATATCCAACCCATCTTCAATGGGAGGGAGGGAGGGGAAAAACTTTAACAAATTGCAAACAGCTAGTTGGTTTACTAGAAGACAAACTGCCAAGTGAACCTTGGACGGCTAACTGAGGCTTTTATAGCTAGACTATGTCTATTAAAGTAGCCAGTTGCACAGGTTCTACTATGTAGCAGGTAGGCATTACACATGCTCTTTACCAGTAATTAATGAGGCCTTAACAGATTTGGCCAATGCAGGTGTACGTTATAATCTGAGATCTAGGAACAAAGTCTTTATATCCTCATTTTATTTACAACAAAACCATCGATTTTATGACCTTGAACAACCGACTACAAAGAACATGAACTTCAAGATAACTATCGCGACATGAATAGCCCTTTTAGTACGGCCACGTTCCACCCCCCGATCCCCGGTCGGCAACATTGACGGTGGGAAGTAGGACGGTATCTGATCTTCTTCGATCCTCTGACTTTCGTTCTTGACCCTTCGCCAATCCAAGAATTTCACCTCTGACGATGAAATAAGGGTGTCCCCGACCATCTCTGTCCACCATCACTCCGGTCTGTTGCACCGACAACCGTATTTTACTGATGGGGCAGTAAAATCTCATCTAAGAGCAAGGGTCACCTTCCTCACTCTACAATTAATTTTCTTGCATTTTTCTTGAGATTTCACACTTCCTTTTGCAAAATAGCACAGCTACAGTCAGCCAGTTTTGCTTTGTGTTTACTACTCTTGGTCTTAAGTTTGGTTGCTATAGTAACTATTCTGACTCTTCTGAATTGTTTAACCAGAATCATGTAATTTTGGCAAGTGTATTTCAAATTATGAATTTCAAGATTGTTTCAATTAAGAAACGTTATTTTGCAAAAACACAACAACTTCATTTTTTGTGATAATATTATTCATGCATAAATTGGGGCTTGAGGTGAACAGTATAACAAGTCTTGTAGCATCTCCTTTCTCTCAACGCAAAAAAGAAAAGACAATAATTATTTAGTAGCTCTAAATCACCAACAAGAACCCTAATGAAAGGTAAACAAAGTGTCAGTCAATAAATGAAGTGTCAGTCAACAACTATAAAAAGGTCCAAACTCAGGTGGTCTCACAATGTGTGTTCTAGTTTGTTGTATCCCTCCCTGGTCACTGTCTGCTCTCGTCAGTGAACTGTGTGTTAAGTTGGAACTGTCGGGGGGCGGGGTGGGATGGGATGCTCTTCTTCTCCACCCGCCCACTGGTCTCTTTATGCACCTGCTCTTGAGTTATTCTAAAAAACTTCTGGTTTCTTCGGTATTGGTGCCCTTTCACACGTGGTTTCTGCCACTTGCTGAAGACACGTGGTGTTGGTTGCACTCGCACAGTACCAATTTACTTCAGGCAGTACCACATAGCCTCTATTTTGCTTTCTGGTGCTGCAACTTGATTTGCTCAGTTACTCCTTCTAGTACTTAAGGTTGCGGTGTGAAGGAGGCTTCATGTACGTTGAGACATCAGGGCTACTGCCAATTGTCTCTGTAAGTGTATTTCTCCAACTGAGAATTTTCATCCAGACATCCTCACCACTGCATTTAGCTTTCTTGATAAGCTTTTTGGCAATTATTTTTTACTGCCGACTTGATCTTGCCATTTAACTGACAGTGGTATCGTGATGTTGTGATGTGTTCAAAGTCCCACTCACATGCAATTCTTAGCTAATGAACTGTAGTCTGCTGTCGCTGATCATGACATCTGGTACACAATAGTAGCTAAAGTGTGCTTTGCTGCATCCTATGATTGCATCTGGTGTTATGATTGGCAGTTTATCAACTTCCCAAAAATCTGAGTAGAAATTTCCCCTGTGATCATTCTTTTCCTTCCAAGGTGAAGATATCCATTGCATCTTGACTTCCAGGCATTGGACTTGGCATTCCAGGTTGTCAGAAAGTTTGGGAACAGATTGCTGAGTTCTCAAAGTAAAGCCTGGTTTACACCGCGACATTGTGCTGGTTGGTTCTCTTTGCATGCACTGCACTGAGCTTACCATGTCCTGGATCTCACTGCTCATACTCAGCCATTATCTATAGGACATCTCTTGCTTAGCACAGACATGCTTCAGCTCCTAGGTGACTTGAGTGGAAATGATGATTCTCAACACCTAAAAAAGCTACCTGGAGTTCTGTGCATTGCAGATGACCTCCTCGTCTATGGCACTGGAGAGTCCGATGAAGAAGCAACCATAAACGAGAGGAGTCTACAAGATTTCTTCAACGGTGCATGGATTGCGGCATTGTCCTTGACCCAGACAAGATGAAGCTGAAGATGAGCGAAGTAAAGTTCATGGGACATCTCCAGATGAACAAGGGTTTGAATCCTGATCCTACTAAAGTAGAGGTGATCACAAAGATGCCTAAGACACAAGAAACGCAGGGCGTTCAATGCCTCAACAGATTCGTTAATTATCTAGCCAAGTTTCTTCCAAAACTGTCTGAAGTCATGGCACTGATCCGCCACCTGACTCAGAAAGATACTCCACAGAAATGGCCCATGGAAAAAGACCAGGCATTTGCAAGTGTGCAGTGGCTAGTAAAAGAAGTGCCTGATCTGTGTTACTAAAATCCTTCCCTGGAACTCACTACACAGTGTGATGTGAGCCAGAATGGCTTTGGCGCAGCACTTAAGCCCATAGAGTTTGAAAGTTGTGCCCTCACTGATACTGAAAGCCGATATGGGAATGCTTGCGACTGTTTCTGCCCTTGAGCGTTTCAACATTAATTTTGATTGGCATGTAAACACGTCAAAACTGACCAAAAGCCACTGGAAGCGACTCTACTGAAACCACTCGCTCAAGCATCTCGATGCCTCCAGTTACAGTAATGTTGTAATGATGATGAGGTTACAAAAGTACCATTAATATTTTTGCTGTGCACTATGAGCGTGGCAAGAACATGCACTTAGCTGCAAAGAAGTGGACGACTTAGCATCAGACAACCTTGTCCATTATCTGCCCATATCTGACCACCGTTTAGAGACAATAATCAGAGCAGAGACCCGGTAGGACCAGTCCCTGTGGGAATTGAAAGAGATTTTTTTATCGTTGGATGACCTGAAGAAAAGAAAGATACCCTGGCGCTCATGCACCCTTACTTCAGCACATGCGATAAGCTGACCATACAGGATGGGCTGATCTTCAAAGAGAATTCCACCATGATACCGAGGAGCCTTAGAGCAGATACGAAGACAAGTTTTGGCACCAAGCTCAAGTTACTGCAAGGTTTAACGAGCGGACGTACACCGTATGTCTACCACAGAAACCAACAGCATCTGCGAAAAACGTCTCAGCCACCAGCTGAACCCATCATAACAGAGGACCTTCCTGGAACAGTGTCAGAGGTCGGAGCGAGTCAGGAAGAGGCCAGCATCCCTCAAGGACTATGTCTGACTAGACTCCTGACTTACGATTTTTCATTGCTGTTGTCATGATAGTAATAAATTATTAGTGTTATGGTTATTGATCACCCTATGTTGAACTCACTAACTCATAGATTTGTCTTATGGACCCACTGACTCCGAACTCAAATGACATTGATGCTTTTCATTTTTCAATTTTTCGGAAGGGAAGATGTTACAATATGTATGTGATTACTATCGATGATTAACTAGACAAGGATTGAGTTACATGGTGCATCTTGTTCTAGGCTTTGTGCTAATAAATAGTTGATTGAAGCAGAGCTTAAAACACTTTGTATCACACTAGTACACAAGTACGGTAGTGTGACTGAAGTAATCATGACAAGTTTGAATTACCCTCTCACAATCTGTGGAAGCATTGTCTGATCCTCCATGCTTTTTAATAAAAGCATCAAATGCATTTTCATCAGGATATTTCTGACTTCCCATGAATACCACTGTAATTGCAATAAACATGAGTTAAATTACAGGAAATTATAGCAAATAATACATCATCACCCTAGAGAAAAGTTAAATTTTAACATGCAAATTTTGTGACCCACTTGCCTGACTTACTGGGCTGACAAGTATGGAGAGATACCTCTGCCATGCGTCAAAACTCACTGTGTTAAGCACTCATAGTGGTTACATTGTACTTGCACCGTAGCAATTGAAACCCCACGTGATACTTCATGTTGTGTGGGGTCACTAACAGAAACAACAGGGGAATAACTGTAAAGGAATGCATGGGATACAGCAGGCTCAAATCACAGTCAGCAAACATGTCATGGGGCATGCCGGTTTGAAGAGTGCTGTCCAAGGTTGTGGACGGCGGTTGCATCAAAGTGAGTTTTGGCCCATGGCAGAGGTCTCTTCTCCCTCACTCGTCAGCCCAGGGAACGCTTAAAGACCTCTGTAGCAGGGAACCCAACAGGTTACTTCACTTGCCTGGGTTTATTAATTAAATGTATGTAAATTTAAGGAAAAAATAAGTTGTATAGACATCTTTTGATTTCTCTCATTGATTACCGTAATAGACCAATTCGGCTAACTCAATGTTGTACCCAATTCAAATCTCTCGGGGTTAAGATTCTTTGTGTGTTGAATTTGCATGACAATGAAGCATTCACATTTGAATGATATGGAAATACTTGGAACAAAACGCTTTATTCCCAAAAGATTTGAATTGGGTACAACATTGAGTTAGCCGAATTGGTCTATTTCCGAGCGATTACCCCCACGGTAGATTACCCGCATCGGTCATTTTTTGCAATAACAAGAAAAAAATTTCAACAGACTACCCGCACTGGCATATAACCCGCACCCAAAAACAAAAGAAAGTTATCTGCACGAGGGATAACTTTGAGCTTATACTCAAAAGTAAAACTCTGATGTCCGCGTTTAACACCGGGCATTTTGACTCAAAATTGTTCGACTGGCTACACTTATCGTAAATACAACAACAACAACAACAACATTTATTTATTTATACCAACAGGAAACAAGAAAGTAATACATTGATTTTTGAAACTGAAAAATAAGGTATTAGCTGCCTATAACAACCATAAGGGCTAAGAAAATTAGGCAGCTATCTAGGAAATACAATTAGGAAAGATTACGGTCATTTATATTAAGTAAAGTAACAGTAACCTAAAAATAGAGATATAAATAAATACATGACAAGGTTACAAGCTGACATTACACCAGGGCAAAAACAAAAACAAAACAACAAAAAAAAAAAA
>BLFP01003001.1:26655-34571 GCA_014634505.1 Montipora efflorescens | reverse complement strand
TGGCTTTTGTAAGATTGACGACTAATTAAAAGTGCATTGTTGCCCAGCTGAGATAATCCAATGTCCTTCATCGTCCTGAGTAATGTATTGAATGTATTGTGCAAAAATCATAACATAAAGCGGTATGCTTTAGACATTACCTTCTCGACTGCTTGTAAGAGGGAGTATTCAAGCACACCCATCCGGTAAATTTCTTATGTCGTGTTGTCTTCTGCCACAGGAAAAAAAATTTAGGAGCAACAATTGTAACAATAATAATAATAATAATAATAATCAATAATAAAATGTGGCGGCAAACCGCGTGGACGTGTTGAAGAGAGCTCTTCAAGAATAAGCTTTTTCGTAACAAACTAGGTTTGTTGACCGAGCTAAAGTACCTGGATTTTTAGCGAAAGATCTTTAGAAGGCTCTATTCTACTTTGATTATCACAAGGACGTGACTTCAGCGTAAATTCTACCTTTTTGTTAAGTTGGTAGATTACTTTATATTTATTGAATAGGAGGTTCTCAACCAACCTCTAGGGACACCAATAACAATAGAGAAATGTACGACTTCTGGTGGACGAACAAAAGAAGCTAATGAGAGACCTTTTGTTTTCGTCCACCAGCATGGTGGCGATGACGTCACGTGAAAACCTCCTATAATGGCGGAGGGACAACAGCAAAGTTGTAATAGACACGGGAGAATAAGATGGACCAAGTTAATGAACACTGACTTAATAGAGCGCAAGACCAAGGCAAGGGAGTTAGTGGCATCGGAAAATCCACCGATAAAACCGTGTGATAGGAAGAGGCTATATGTAGTTGATGAAGGAGTTATGAGACGAAAAGGGTTACGCCGTTAGCGTATTAGACTAAAATCTGCAAGACTAGGCGGCTAGAACTGAGAAAAAGCAAGGCAATATCCCGGAGACCATTAGAAATAAAGTGGGGAGAAGGATAGAGGCGCAGGATGGAAGTGAGAAGTTGAAGGAACGCATCAGTTTATTTACACCAGTGAGATAATTAATTCGGAAAGCTCAGAGCAGTTGAGTTCACCAAATTTGCATGACACGACCAGCGACCAGCCCCAGGAGAGTACAAGGAGTCAACCTATTAACACCGAAGTAAATATGTATTTCTTTTAAGTGTCTAATTAGGTTGTTTGGTATTAATTCCCATTGGGATAATTAGGCCTTTATATACCACTCCTCGTGAATGTCACACCACTTGACGCCGACCAGTTTACTCGAGGCTGTTTTTTCCTTACTATTTTGTATTGTCGTTTTAAATAGCGTATGACTTTTTCTTATATAGATGGTTTTCAATCACGTGATGAGACGGCCATGTTTGTGTACAAAACAATAGCAAATTGTGGCACATGTTTTGCATTGTAATAGACTCAAATTCCCAGAAGACTTTTTCCTCTATTTTTCTGTACACCAACATGGCTGTTGTGACTTCAGGTGAAAACCATCTATTCCTTGGCTTGTAACCTGTATCCAGTGTGTCCCCGGCTCAGTTTTTTGTAAATAAACTCGACCATTGCTGGCAGCTCCCTCCACTATTTGTTTGTTATTTGTCTCTTCTATACATATAATAGAATTGTTTTTTATTCGGCTGAGCGAAGCGAAAGAGAATGGAACGAAGACATCTTAGAAACTGCACGGCCCATCTACGGATCAATGGCGGCGGTCCTTGGGGATTTTCAGCGCGCACTATTGATACGAGAACAAAAGAACGACCCACGCGAGCCGATATTGCAAACATTAATAGCGCTAGCAGAATTTATGAAGCAGAAAGACACAGGTATCTCGGCGGAGGTGGATCAATTTAACACTCTTTGGATAGCGAGTTGCGTGCTATATTCAGTGGTGCCGGCGTTTTTATTCAATAAAGGATGGAAAAAGAAGGATGTTCGAAGTAGATTTTGACGACACTGAAAAAAACAAAACAAAATGCAAGTGGCATTTCACGTTAGCTATTAAAATACCTTTTGTGTCTAATTAAGAACAAATAATACGTGTTTAAAAGCATGTCACCATCGGCGTTAAATTGTAAAAAATGCTACGAAACACGAATTGACTGCTTCGGTAATGACTGCGCGGGAAATTTTAAGGAGCGTAATGGTTGGGATATTTCTGCTCGAAAATTCGAGATAAGTTTGTCAGAACGTAACGATAAAGGGCGTTACTTTAGCGGTATTCATCGATCAGTGAAAGTGAATCTAAAAGCTTTCATGAAACAAAACACTCAAAGCATAATGAATAACCAAGGTCCAATCATATATATACTGATGAGGCCCAGAAGGCCGAAACAGTACTGTCTGCAGTTAGATATAGCTCTTTGGCATTACAAAGCTTTTGCTTTCATGTTCAAATTGAGCACTCTACTAGGATGAGTCATTGCCATTTGAGCACTCTGGCATGACTTGGATGTACCACATGTGTGGGACATCTGGGGTGGCTTTATAGCTTAACCTCCATCCTAGACATCTGCACTGCACTGATGAGGCCCAGAAGGCCGAAAGAGTACTGTCTGCAGTTAGTTATATATATATATGAATGAATGAATAATCAGGACACGATCATAACAGTCAGCCGAGTATATATATATATATATATAGATATATATATATATATATATATATATAAATAGTTTACTTCATAGAAAGTGCGGCGTACGGGGTTTTATGCACGAGTTGTTTGTGTCAAAAACCCGAACGAGCGAGGAACGAGCGAGTGAGGGTTTTTGACACAAACAACGAGTGAATAAAACCCCGTACAAAGCACTTTCTATGTCGTAAACTCTTTATTACACATAACATGAGAATTTTCATTAAAATAGTTTTCTGAACGCGAATTAGAAACAAAAACTCACTAACAATAGAACCAAATGCAAATTTAATTTAATTCAATAACAAAGTACGATTTGCACGATTTGCACGATTTGCACGAGATGCACGAGTGATTGGCATGGAAACGCCTTTACGCTATCGCTGATTGGTTATACTTTCACATGTGAAATAGCTGTACGCCATTCTGATTGGCTGTATAGGTCTTTTTCACATGTGAAAATAAAGCGTATAGATTTGTACAAATGAGCTTTATGGAATAAAATTCTCATGTTATGTGTAATAAATATATATATTCAACTTCCAGCTGCCGAAATGAGAACCATTCAAAGTGCGGAGCTACTGACTTTTTGACAAGCTGATCTCCGCATTTTTCAGGACAAACAATCGTTCTCGGTGAAGAACTCATTACGGTGAAATAATTTCAATCACTGCATTTGTCCTTCAATTAGAGAATCGTTATTATTGTATACATAATATTACTGAAACGTAGGTAATATTGAATCCCTAGGATGTGAAACATACTCATAAGAATTTCTTGGACATCGTTGCTTTATGCTTCATTCAGTTTATTCATTCATTTATTTATTAAGTGATTAATTTCAGAAAAGGTGCAGGATAAATAAAAATTTTACACCTCGGATACCTGAAAGTTGACTGTAGTTATTTTCATAAGCTATATTTACGTTTAAACCAGGAGGCCAATAACATGAGAACAGAAATTGCAAACAATAAAAAAAAAAAGAGAGAATGAAACTATTGGAAATAAAAAAGAAAAAGAAAGAGAACCGGATGTAAGGAGGCTTCGAAACTTCTACCACAGACTATCCAATTAACCACCCAATCTACTTACCTTCTACGCTTTACACTTTGCATCCCTGCGCTAACCATACCGAAGGCGTAAGTCTCTTGAATTTTTAAGAACTGCATTTGCTCTCCCTTATTGTTGTTGGTGATATTTACCTGATCTTTCTTCTGATTTTTCCACGCTGAAAAATAGAGCATGATTTACGTTCACAAAAGTGTTAATCGGCACGATTTGAGGGCTATCAGCAAAGAATTTTGTCGAGTTTTCACGATTTTGTTTTCTGGCAAGAAAAGTGACAGAACAGATTGACGCTTTTTTTTTTCCATTGCTTGTTAACCGTGCTTAACCGTTGAAAAGCGTCTTAAAACAGACGTTAATCGTATAAGAAGTCTCGCCGGAATCGTGCCTAAAACGTTTTGATGTCATGTATAACCATTCAAGTGCTCTACAAAGCTTTAAAAGCGCTACTTTAATTCTTGAGTCTTTTGCCATTGCTTCGTTTAATCTCAGCGATGCGACCCTACACAGACCATATAGTTTTATCGATTAACTCCACAGAAATTCTTCCAGAGTAAGATCAGTAGTGGGCTTGAGAACTCTAACACTTACTTTTGTTTCCTCGGGTATTCTTTTTCTCGATGGCATTTTTTTCTTCAATTGAGACCACCCCTCCCCCAAAAAACATTGATGGGAAGATGGCACGTTTTGGCCTTCACGCGGCTTCATCCTTGATTTGGGGGGAAAGGGGCATTTCTGTTCCATTTTATTCTGTCCAAGATTGTCTATGAGCCCCTGCTTGGCGTTACCAGTAGTATATGAGGTAATCATGTCCCTAGGTCTGCTCCCCTAAGTACCATATATAAATGGTTTACTTCGTGTCTGTTGGGACCGATGGATGGCCACCTGAATGAATACGGGTTAATGGGAGGAGAACAGAGAGGCGCAAAGGAGGGGTGTTAGGGACAGCTGATAATTTACTGATCGACAGAGCAGTTTGCCAAGACAGTCACCGTGGCAAGCGCAACCTGAGCATGGCTTGGGTTGACGTCCGTAAGGCGTATGATAGTGTTGACCTTGCATGGCTAGTGGAGATGTGCTCCCTACATAGGTTTCCAAGCTGGGTAGGCAGAGTTATTCAGAAGCTGAGCTCAAGCTGGAATACGAAGATTTCAGTGAGAACAGCAAGAGGCCTTGAACAAAGAAATGCCCTGGTCGACGCCCTTTGCCCAAGGCTCTTCAGCCCCCACCCATACAGTGGCTGGAATGCAAGAACTACAAATGCTTCCAACTAAGATTTACCATCATAAGAAGACCGGGTGCCACACTGGCTCGGATCTGACATGTCGGCTGTGTAGTAAGCCCCCCGAGACACAGGCCCATGTGCTGACCGGCTGATGTACCTTAGCACAGACGAAGTATCTTAGCCGTCACAATGCTGCTTTGCAGATATTATTTTTCGAGTTGCTGATGGATCTGGAATTCGTTGACTCTGTGCCACGGTGGTGTTCACCAGCACAGCCTAAGGCTCCATACGAAAAATCAAGAGCAAAGGCGTATTGGGACGTGTCATTATACGCAGAGAGTACAGAAGTAAGAGCGAACAGGATCGATGGGCACATAGTCGACAAGGAGTCAAAAAGAGTAATGCTGTTGGAAATGAGCTGCCCTTGGATCTCACATAGAGAGGCGAAGGACGCTGAGACGACGTTGAAGCACGCACCGCTACGTTACAATACAATACAATACTTTATTAACACTTCCCAAAGGGGCTTTTCAGTGATAATGTACAATTAAAAAGTAAGTAAACTATATAAAATATAAAAATATACTATTGTAAAAAATTTAAATGTAACATGTATAAGTATGTATTGACTAATTAAAAATTCATTTAAAAGATATTTCCTCAATTTAATTTTAAAACCTGCAACATTTTTACAAAGTTTTATATCAGTAGGCAAGTTGTTCCATATATTAACAACACGATATGAGAATGATCTTTGTCCTGCAGTGGTCTTAAAAAAAGGGATGTTTAACAATTGTGAATTTCTAGTGTTTCTTTTACTAACATCCCCTCTGCAAATGAACTTATTACATAAATAGTTCGGAGCAAGGCCAGTCATACATTTAAAAGCAAGTGTTGCATCACGATAATTTAAGTAATTTTTAACAGGTAACCATTTAAGGTTCTTCAGTACCGGTGTAACATAATCATATTTTCGTGTATCACTTACAATACGTGCAGGAAAATTTTGAACCATTTGTAATTTGTTTACATTAGACATAGTCGTATTTGACCACACAGAAGAGCAATAGTATAGTTTGCTAAAAACTAGTGCATTAATTATTGTTATCAGTTCATTCTTGAAAATATGCTTCACGCGGCTTATTTGAACAAGTGTAGATATACACGATGACACTGTATTTATCGTGTGTTCATTAAAAGTGAAGTATTTATCAAATGTAACACCAAGATCCTTGACAAAGTCATCAGGTACTAGTTCTTTGACCATTAATGATATGTGAAAGTCTGGTAACTTTTCTAACATCTGCCGGCTTCCATACACAATTAAGTTAGCCTTCTCTGGATTCAGTAACAAACCGTTCTGAAAACACCAATTACGAATATTGTGGAGATCTTCATTCACAGCAGCAACGGCATCATCACAATCTTTGACATTAAAAGACATATATATCTTTGTATCATCCACATAACATTCGGTAGAGCAGTTTCTTGGTACATTTGATAAATCATTGACATATATTGTAAATAGTAACGGTCCCATTATGCTGCCTTGTGGAATACCGCTGACCAGTGGTAGCGCATCAGAAAGAGTGGAATTTATGCGCACCCTTTGATTCCTATTAGACAAGTAACTATGAAACCATCGAAAAGCAATAGTTGAAACACCAACATCGCGTAATTTATCCAAAAGAATATTAGGATGGATACTATCGTTACGTTACGAAATCAAGATGCAGATGCCAGGATATAAAGTGGAACAGCACAACATCGTGTTGAAAGGGTGCTCAAGGAGTGTACGGGAAAGTCTCAGATCTCTGGCTGGTCAGGGCAGAAGTGAATCGGAACTTTATTTGCAGAATGCACAAAGCGGTGGTGTCTAGTACACTGAACATTGCTAGGAGTTTCAATGACAATGTCAGCATAAAGTTGAGATTCAAGTCTAGTAATAGGTTTAAGCTTTCCTGTTTAAGATAGTTTTAGGATTCGTCTTTAAAGAAATAATCCAAGAAACATTTTGGAGATATCACATAGGAAAGATTTCTAGACATAACATGAATACTCTTAGTACATTTATTATTTTTAGTAGATTTTTAAAACCATCAACACGATTAGGCTCTAAGTATAGGGATATTTTAATAATTGTTATCAATTATTATTTTTATTTTATTTTATTTTATTTTATTTTTTCTGTGTAGAAACTAGTACATTGGTTACGCAATGTGCCCGATGACCCAAGAATAATTTTGCATTAGCATTCAGAAGTTCACACTGCTATGATAATAATAATAATAATGATAATGATAATGATAATGATAATGATAATGATAATGACAATGACAATGATAATGATAATGATAATGATAATGATAATGATAATGATAATGATAATGATAATGATAATGATAATGATAATGATAATGATAATGACAATGATGATAGCATACAGCCACAATGTCCAGTCGGAGGGTAGAAGACCGGACTATGTGGTTGTAAACAACCAGGACAGAAAGTACGTTATTGTCGATATTACAGACACAGGGGATAAGACGCTGCCTAAAATAACCCCTAATTACTGGGTTGCCAAACCCAGTCGGAATCTCGGTTTCATTTCGTGGGTTTTTTTATTTTCCGTGTCGGGAAAAGTCTTGCCTGTCACTCCCCTGCTAAGTGGTGGCTTTGTGCATAGAGCCTTCTGAGCGTATTTTCGTAGGATCGAGAGGGTAGTGGGAAATGCGTAGATTTCTCTGGTGGACACAGTAGAACGATTAACTTAACCGGCAATGGCGTCGAAAGTCATGTAACGCGAATGGCGTTTTAGTGGATCTTTGAACAAAATATACCCTTATGAAGCTCAATAATGGCAAGTCAATTGGATATACAGGCGATGGAATCTTAAAAGTGACGAGTAATGGACTTCGACAACAATCTATCGCCCGTCGAGCCGAAATCAAAGTGAGCTGTATTTAAATGAAGTACATGGTAATTTAACACGATCGAGTTTCTTGTCTTCACGCAAGCAATGAAATAGGAAG
>BLFP01003001.1:14155-16655 GCA_014634505.1 Montipora efflorescens | reverse complement strand
TGTAAGTTTTGTGATAGTTGTCCCGCAGGAGTCCCTTATCTTGATAGCTCCAGTTGTCCATCCAGCTATGCCTCATTACCTCGATTCGATATAACTTCTTCTATTTCCAACACTGGTCATCTTACTAATTTAGATATTGATCTTCATATGTCCTCTGACTTGAATTTTAATTATTTCACTACACATGACTTTCATGCTAATGAAGATATTGTAAAGTGTCTAACTAACAATTCACTCTCCTTTCTTAATTGTAATATTAGGAGCTTGCAGGCTAATTTTGATAATCTGGTTAATATGCTATCCGAATTTCATTTTCCTATATCTGTAATAAGTGTAACTGAGACTAAGCTAAAGAATGATCAAGAGGCTCTCCTAAATATTGCGATATCTGAATACAACTTTTTGTTCCAACCAAGCTGCACCTATGCCGGGGGAGTAGGCTTCTATGTGAAGGATAATGTTGCATATACTCATCGTCCTGATCTCTCTGCCCAAAAGCAAAATGATTATGAATCCTTATGGATTGAAATTCATAATAGTAAGGGACGTAATACCATTTGTGGGGCTTTTTATAGACACCCCCATGGTAATGTAGATGCTTTTCTTAACCATATTAATATGATTGTAGAAAGTGTACATCGAGAAAACAAGTTCTGTGTTTTGCTAGGAGACTTTAACTTAGATCTCCTTAAGTCTGAATCACATCCTGATACAGACAGGTTTCTTAATATCCTGGGTACTTTTTATTTTCATCCCCAAATCCTGCAGCCAGCTAGAATAACAGACCACTCTGCAACTCTTATTGACAATATATGTTTTAATTCTCTTGAGCATTTTGTGATTAGTGGTAATTTATGTTATGATCTAACAGACCATTTACCAAATTTTCTTATTGTCAGTAAATTATCTTCCCTTCCAACCAGCACTAAAGTTTACGGGCGTGATTATTCAAACTTGAACAAACAAGCACTGATTACTGATATTCAATCAATTGACTGGGAAGAAGTGCTTAATAATGATTCTGACCCTAGCTGTATGTTTGATAATTTCTATAATAAGCTGTCTGAGGTTATTGATCAACATGTACCTGTCAAGCAATTATCTAAGCAAAATTTAAAAGCTAGATCAAAACCATGGATAACCTCTGGAATTACGACCTCTATTCAAATTAAAAATGGCTTATTTAAGAAATTCTTAAGGACAAAATCTATCTACTACCATGCAAAATTTAAAATCTACAGGAATAAACTGAATCACTAAATCAAATTAGCTAAGAGAAAATATTATAATATTTTTTTCGCAGTTCATGTAAAGGATGGCAAACGAATCTGGCATGGAATTAAGAAAATTATTCAAATTAAAACCCAAGTGAATCAGAAAGTGAACAAAATAGTGATAGATAATCGTGAAATTGTTGACCCAAAACCAATCGCTAATGCACTTAATGACTTTTTTGCTAATATAGGTACTACTCTTGCACGTTCTATCCCTAGTTCTTCCCAGTCTGCTAGGGAATTCATGTCATCTCCTATTCTTGAGAGCTTGTTTTTTGTCTCCAGTGACTGAAAATGAAATTGAAGAAGAAATAGCTAAACTTAATGTTAGTAGAGCTGTGGGTCCTTCTAGCATTCCTATTTTTATTTTAAAGATTCTTAAGTGTGAATTATCAGGTCCCTTACAGACAATATTTAATACATCTTTTCTTACTGGAATTGTTCCTGAGAAATTCAAGATGGCTAGAGTAATTCCAGTCTTTAAGAAGGGCTCTCAGACAACCTTAAACAATTATAGACCCATTTCGTTACTCTCTATTTTTAATAAATTGTTAGAGAAGCTTATGTATAAGCGGATAGTTGACTTTCTTGATAAGAGACAACTTATTTATAGTAAACAGTTTGGTTTCCGCTCTGACTATTCAACTGAACATGCAGTCCTTAGTATAATTGACCAAGTGCAATTGGCAATCGAAGACCATGATTATTCATGTGGAATATTCCTAGATTTTAGCAACGCTTTTGATACTGTTAATCACCAAATTTTACTCACAAAGCTTGATTACTTTGGTATCAGAGGTGTTGTTAAGGACTGGTTTACTTCATATCTGAGACACTTATGTCCAGAAATGCACACGGTGACAAAAATGGCAGATTTGGCGAAAGAGCGACACGATTGACAATCTTGGCAAAATTAGCGATTTTGGCGATATTTTGCCAATTTCGTCAAATTAGTTCATCCATTGGTATTGACACCACGCGGGTGAACATTGGAAATTTTGGCGATTTTGGCGATTTTGACAAATTCGGCAATTTTGGCGATGTTTTGCCAATTTCGTCAAATTAGTTCATCCATTGGTATTCACACCACACGGGTGAACATTGGCGATTTTGGCGATTTTGACAATTTCGGCAATTTTGGCGATGTTTTGCTAATTTCGTCAAATTAGTTCATCCATTGGTAATCACACCACACGGGTGAACATTGGCGATTTTGGCAAATTTGG
>BLFP01002997.1:8589-21131 GCA_014634505.1 Montipora efflorescens | reverse complement strand
CAGCCACGGTGTCAAATCACCTTAGCTCGCTGCTGTACCCAATAAAATTTGTGAACAAAGAGGATGCTCCTGACTTCAAAGGGGCGCCGATTATCCGCCAACTCAGAATGCAAGCCAGAATTCTCCAGAAAGAAGGTGATTTGGAAAGGCCAACCACGATGGAAGATCTTTCTGCCCAAAATCGCTGGATCCCTTGGTTAGTCTTAGCATGAAATCTGCTTTTTGCTCACTCTGTGACGGCATAGACTAAAATTAGTATTCAGTATATTGCATAACTAGCTGTACACTACAGATTGTTAAGATTCAAACAATTGTGTTAGTTCCCAGTCACACTAATTTGAGGGAAGCTTAGAGCTTCAGGAGAAATTGGCACTTAAAGTAAATTGATTAACCATTGTTTGCAAGATACATCTCTCTTGGCTGCAGTAGTTTTGACCTGAATCATTCACTTTCCCTTTGTCCTGGACAGCCCAACCTGTGTGAACCTTATTCATTTTTTTGTTTTTTGGCTTTTGTCTTTAAAAAAGGGAGGAAGTGGTTTCTGCCGTTAGCAAGCAAAGAGAAAAGTTTGAATTGACAGGCCCGATGAAGTTCAAAGCCAAAGAATTTTGTGACCTAATAATGCTATCCTTGTACGTGTTTATTCCCCCGGCACGGGGATTGGAAATAAGGACCCTGGAAGTCCTGTCAGGGGAACAGGCTAGTAACTTTGACCCAAAGAGCTCCACTGGGAAGAATTATTTGATTGTCAAGGATAGTGGGGACATTGTCCTCCACTTTAATAACTACAAGACAAGGAAGTTTTCTGGACGAGACGAGCTGGCTCTACAGGTTAGACAATCTTCTCTTTGGTTCCAATAAATTAAGTAAGTAAATAAAGAAATCAATCAATAATAAATAAATAACTTGATTTACCAAGGGTGACACATTATAGTTGAGAACTGGTAAACTTGTGGCCCTCCCCTAAAATATATAAAACTACATGTAAGTTACAAATATTAAAAAGGGTAAAATGTAATATTCAAAGAGTGAAAATTTTATGAAATGGGAAAGCTATCAAAGCCAGCATAACCTTTCTTTATAAGATTACAATAATTCTGTTTGAAGGCAATAATACTGGTGCTAGATCTTGTATTAATAGGTAGAGAGTTCCAAAGTTTTGTGGCTGTAGCAAGAAAGGTTTTTTCCACCTTCTGTGTCACATTTACATCTAGCGCAGGGTAAAGTTGTATCATCATAGCGTGAGGTTCTGGTTGACATGTCGCTGATATGCACTAATTATTTTATTTGTCAGGTACTCTGGGCAAGATCCATTTCAGCATAATTTTGTAGAATAAGCATAATTTATTTACATCAATCTCATCACAAAAGGGTAGCCTGTTTTGGGACAATTTGCCACACTCATGGTGATCTGAGATAATTGACCTGAAATTTCTACTGATTGACATGGATGAAGCGCTCCATCCATAAACATTTGTTGAAATCCATCGATGTTGATTCTGTTCTCAAACTGGCTAGCTGGCAATTTATGCCAATCTCAAATTGTTAGAAATTTGTACAATGTGTGTTCAGCAATCAAAAGTGTTGACTTACCGTTTAGTTTGATGATTGACCAAACATTCAGGTAAATGCCACTAATCTTTTTCAGCCACAGGACGAGCTATGTCGACTGCTTCTGTCATACATAAAAGATTATCGGCCGCATATGGTGACCGATTCCAGTGGTAGATACCTCCTGCTGGTAAGGCTTTAATCTGGTGTTACTAAGTTACCAAATGATACTCTCACATCTTGTGTAATTGAAATTTCAATTTCTGGACTTTTGGGGTGAGGAAAGTGCCTTAAATACCCCTACTTTGGCCCAGCCAAGGATGCACCCTAACCTCAAATGCCTTGCCTGCTGGATGTGCTTTACTTGCTTACGATTCTGTACTAACTTCAAATGCTTTGCCTACTTGAGGTGCTTTGCCTGCTTGAGATACTTTGTTTGCTTGAGGTGCTTTGCTTACTTGAGGTGCTTTGCTTACTTGAGGTACTTTGCTTACTTGAGGTGCTTTGACTGCTTGAGATGCTTTGCTTACTTGAGGTGCTTTGCTTACTTGAGGTGCTTTGCTTCCTTAAGGTGCTTTGACTGCTTGAGGTGCTTGGCTTACTTGAGGTGCTTTGCTTAATTGAGATGCTTTGCTTACGTAAGGTGCTTTCCGGCTTACTTGGGGTGCTTTGCTTACTTGCAGAGTAAGAGACCCTTATAAAAAAGTATTATGCAAAATGTATACAAATTACAATACTGAATTATACATCACACTGTATACCTTTTGTACATTTATGAAGTGTACATTTTGTAGTATGAATTTGGAACTGAATTGTATACAAAAAGTATATGTTTTTGTATACTTTTTGTATAGCACCAGTGCTCCTTGAGTGCGCTTTGTGCTCTATACATTTTGTATACATTTGTATACTTTTTCTATAGTATCAGTGTTGCCTATGTGAGCTTTGTGATGTATACAATTTGTATACTTCTGCATAGGACTGGTGTTGGTCATGTATACATTTTGTACATAAAACATTGTTACTGGTCGCTAATGTATACCTTGTGTACATGTGTGTTGTGGTTCTCGAGGAAACTAGGAGGTGTACGGCGAAGGAAAACACACACTTTAATCACACGAGCATGATGTAGAAGAAAAGTCACACGTTGCATTATGAATACTGCTTATATATATAGAGGGCCTGGGAACTAACAAGCAACCGCAGACCGGAAGCTGAGGCAGGTTTCTAAGCGATACCATGACAATGTGTACAAAACTAACTATATGGCAGCTAGTGCACATACCTTCAGCTTGATTAGCATGTAGCTACATCAGCCATGCATGGAAGCTCTTTCTAGCTCAGCTTGTAGTATCTGCCGGTTGCTATATGTACACTTGTTGTTTTCATACTGTTCAAAACTTCATATGTTTTGCATAGACAAATGCAACATTTCGCACACCTATATCCACCCTTCATTAAATCCAAATCAATTAGCACTGTTGGAAAACTTCATTTTTTTATTGCAACATAAAACCCCTTAAATGCAGACACTGTGTAAATTGAACCACAGGTAGAGGTTAATATGATAGAAGTGTCTAACATACACGTAAAAGCCAAGGTACACTGTAAGAAGAATTTTGGTGTCCTTTGAACCAAATTACAATATTGTACTATTGTATATCAAACCAATGGATGTGAAAGTGATATTTGCAACCACTGACTAGCTGCTTAAATCAATCACTCTCCTGGATTCCCATGATTGTGGAGATCAGCCAAAGAAGATGAAGTGACTGTTGTATTGTAAACTGTAAATAGTAATAGAAAGCCATAAAAAACAAGAAGTAGATTACAATGTGGAAACTACAGTGCTTGTACTGCTTGTACGTGAATTCAGTGCTGACAGCTTATTCCGCAAGCTGATTTTTATTCCAGACTCTGAGCTTCCTTGGTACTTCTTCAAGGTAAATCCTTAAAATAAATAAGACAGGATAACGATCTGCTCAGAATTATGGAGTTCTTCAAATGTTATGGACATGACCAAATACACTCCAAGTGTTTTCTTAGTCAGTGATCAAAATATCACCTACAAGAAACTCAACCTACCTACTTTGCCTGTTATTAAACACAGAACTTGTGTTTTGCAACTGAATTTGATTAAGCTGGGTTTTAAGTTCAGTGGGAGTTACATAGTAAAGTCTAACTAATTGATTGTTTCTCTTAAGGGTGTTTATTTCCTCCCATTAAGACATTGATCATCATCATCATCAGCAGCATCATAACCACCACCATCATCATTATCATTAATAGTGTTTCTACTTACCAACAATGCTGTTGAGGATATCCTGATCAATGGATTGTTTACCATTTGCCCCAGTTAGGTTTTTTCCTACTAATACCCTATTTGTATAAAAGGAATTTAGCAGAAAAGCAGCACATCCAGAGCCTGATGATCGCCGTGAGGCTTGCTCCAGAATGTTGCAATACACATATACTCGAGATCCTGGAGTGAGCTCATACATACATGTTATACACAGCTGAAACATAATTGACCAACATCAGAGTTATATACACAATCATGTAGAATACATGATTTTCAGGCAAGTAAGTCCCCTGTTGTTGGAGCAAGAAATTTATGAAGCGCTCTCTCTCTTCTGTGCAGTCTCTTGCTGAGTGGTTGTTCAACTCTGTTAGAGTTTTCCCTAAAAACAAACCCATGGCAGTCTTCTTCATTCATATTCTGATAACAAATGAGTACTGTATAGGCTTATTAAATGGTTCCTAATTGTTGTGAAGAACTTACCAGACAATTTGAGTACTGTGCAGTTGTAGTAGTTGTTGTCCTCGTATTTGGCAAGCTTTTGATTGTCTTCCACAACAACATCAGCATACGAAAGGACATGAATTATCCCATCGTCTAAAAACTGGACAAGGGCAAATTCTAAACAAAGAAAAAATCGACGAAACTTAGTGTACTTATAGGGTTTCTTACAAGCTAACCATGAAGCAAACTAAGCTTAATAAGCCTAATTAATTAAGCTTATGTCGACGTGCAGAAGATCAGCAGAATCACCGAGCCAGCCCACGCACCATACTTCTGTTAGGATAGGCGTTTTATTCATCCCCGTACTTGTTCAACTCTTTCAGCGTCTATAAGCTTAAGTTTCATCACAGGTGGCCCACATGTTGCATGCAATCTATGCTACCTTCCTAGCCGTTTAAGACAATGTTCGAGCTGGTAAAGAATTTAACTTAAGCTTAATAAAAATGGCTACCATTTGTCTACCTTGCGTCATTTTGATGTCTCCCTGTTCCAGTGGTTTCATTTAAAAGATTGATCGTACAATACTTCATGCATGGACGAGGGAATATGGAAGATGTTTGTTTACAAATACTGTTTTCTGTTATTTAAATTTCTAGGCAATAAAACAAAAGAAGAAAAAGCCAATAGTCCGCTGGTTTGTCGATATCTTCAACATCTATAGACTGCATATTACGGTGTTATTACAACAGGCAGTATCGTTGAAGAAAGTTGTAGTGTGATGTAGATAATCCCTTACCTTCATCCTCGTAACGAGAATTATTCTTTCGAGTTCTTGAAGTAGGTTGCTCGTTCATTTCAGATTTCTTTTTCGCTTGGAAATAACTTTGCAGCTTGACTGAAATGGACGAAGTAGCAAAGAATAAAGTGACTTGCTTTGAAAAAGCGCGCGAAATAGCCCGCCAAAATAACTCAGATAACGCCCTGTGCCACCTACAGGCTACGTCAGAGCATGCCCAAACGTCTGCCGCTGTCATGATTGTTGGGGCTCATGGAAGAGAGGTTACCAAGTCACCCAGCGTGCTTTAACATTTCTCTAAATTCTTTCACTTTCAATCAAGCTTTCAGTCAACTTCAGGCTGTACTGGACTCCATAATTCTCGCGAACATGGACCCCTCCGCAAAAGATCGGGATAATGAAGCCAAAGCTAAAGGCAGAACACGAAGAGCACATTATGGAAACTATTTGTCGTAACCTAATGCAAAGATACCAAAAACGACCATTTTGAACACGTTGAAGTCTGAAGAGACCAATGAAGAAACATCTTCTGCCATGAATGAAAAGTTGAATGATGATGTGTGCATGCCTTCTCAGAAAGAGTTCAATGATGTTTTCAATAATCCAGTTCCACTATCAAGTTTTGGAAATGACAATGCAGAGATTTTCGATGTCAGTGGATATACCTGCTCAGGATTGAGATAGCTTTAAAAATCTCTTCAGTGTGAATTATAAATGCAGTTATCAAACCGTTAGAGTCCTGGCTATAAGGTACCTCAAAAAGTATGGGATCTTAATGAATGAATTTGTTGGAGACTAAAATTTAGATAATATTGGACCGGCAATAGTTTGATTGATTTTAGTTATTGGCACTCTGAACTAACTTAGTCGTGGAGATATCTATCCAAGGCAAAACAATTAAGCAAACTAGTACTGCACATGTGGCCTTTATAAATTTCAGTACCTGTTCATAATGTTATACAAAAAGTATACATCAAGATTAAGAAGGACCCTCTTTTGTTGTAACAGTATCTCATGTTGTGTTGTGAGGCCATTGTATACTTTTTGTATACGTGGCACAGCTGATGTGTACAAAATGTTTACATCAGAATAAGTCATATTCTATGTTTGTATATTCATGCGGCATATTGGACTGAACATTTGTGTACCTTTTGTATACAAATTGTGTACAAATCAGCTGCAATATTTTGTAGGGGAGGCTCTCTTCCCTGACTAGTTATACACATTCACTATCCACAATTCATTGATCTGAAAGAAGTCTTTGATTGATCTTTTTATTGGAAACACCCAAGGAAGCTCGAGCTTGGCACACTATTGAAAGATCATGATGCAAAGATCATGCATCATACCTAGTGCATAATGCGGATTTACAATTTTCTTTCTACTTTTTTTTCTTTTGAATAGTTACATTCCACATTGCCACTCTAAAAGATTCTAAAGTAAAGTACTTTATTATGAATTTTCCGCTGGTATTCCAGCAATTAGTTATGCTCCAATACCTTCGCTCCTCCTGTTGCACCTAGAAAATAATTATAATTATGCATAACTTCTGATTGGTTAGTCCCTGGTATTTATAACCTCTGTGACCCTTGAATATTCACTCACGCTAGTGATCCACACAGTTTATACTTCAGCATTTATGTCACCCTTCCCCCCAGCTTACTTCAGTTGTTGTTATTTTTGTTTAGAGGCTGTAGGGATGCTTCTTATGAAGGGTTCCGCTGTTTCAAATGTGGAAAATATGGTCATTGGGCCAAAGACTACTGTTCTGCCTTCTGGCCAGGAGGTCAAGTTACCAGTCCTACAATCACAACTCCTTAGCAGCACCTTCCGACAACAAGCCAACAGGAATTCAGTCAAGCCAGCCAGCTATCAAGTATTGAGGAAGACTTAGCGCAGGTAGAAGAAAGTGGACAGTGAAGTGAAGTGGACAGAGGGTAATCTGAGAGCTAACATCGAATTTTGGAAATCTATTGGTGCGCCTTATTTTATCTTATCGCTTATTCAAAACCGGTTATAAATTACCTTTTGCTAGTTCGCCTGAGCCCATGAAGCTCAGGAATAATAAGTCTGCTAGATTCCTTGCCGATTTTGTGGACCAAGCTATCCATTAGCTTGTTCTGTCTGGGCGTGTCTGCATAGTTGTTAAGAAACCCTTGGTACTTGAAGGGGCTAGGTCACGCAAGTTTAGGCAATTTCAGCACTGATCGAATGGTCATAGAATTAACTAAAATATCAAAATAACTGTTCAAAACTATAGAAGAACTCTAACAAAACACAGGGAAGCCAAGAAGGGACATGGATGGACAAAACTGGAGAGGATTGAAGTGGATTGAATTTGGGTAGATTTGAAAAACGTCGGCCCACCTTTTTTCAAATTTATATAAATCTAGATCAAAATGTCATTTACAAAGCTGGAAAATCATTCTCAGTTGTTATGTGGCCGTGATTTTGCAAATAAAAGACTCTTGCTCTGCCAATTTGTCGTTTAGAGCTCATAATTAACAAAATGAAACAAAATTACCTAAAATAGCGTGACCTAGCCCCTTTAACCCTTATAGTCTCAGTACAGCCATGCGGCAAAAAACGACTACTTCTGGACTTATGCCACGTAAATAAGTGTTTACTTAAACAAAGAGTGAATTTCGAGGATTAGAAGGTTGCTCTTTCCTACTTTACAAAGGGGTCTTATATGTTTTCCTTCCATTTACAAAGCGGGTATCGCCACGTTGAAATTTCACAGGAACACCAAACTTACCTTGGGTCTTCATGGGAGGTGGCAGATTCAGGGGATGAAATATTTTATGTATTTACCGTTTTTCCTTTCGGTTTATCCACTGCCCCTTATGTCTTTACTAAGCTCTTGATACCCTTGGAAAAACGCTGGAGATTACAGGGTACTTGTATAGCCATCTTTCTAGATGACAGTTGGGGCATAGTCCAAGATAAACAAGACTGTCCTGCTACTGCCCCAGCTGTTAGAAACGACTTGAGCAGTGCAGGGTTTATAGCTATTGATGAGAAGTCGGTATGGGAACCCACGCAGGTTTTAGACTGGTTAGGTTGAGATTTGAGATGAAACGCTCGTTCTTATTAAATGATTAAATAATGTCCGTATTCCCCTGTGGTCATCCCGAGGTAGCAATTGGATATTTACCAAACACGCAGAAACAAGAGTTTTTGATTAACTGTGATTTATTTTGAATTAAATGTTTAATAAATTGTGATCAAAATATTTGTGTACACTTAGCAAGACTGTCCATCCTATGACTATTTTTCCTATGATTGTATTATTAAATAGTTAAATAATTAAATTTGCATAAAGGTAGACCCTTAAAGAATCATTATGGACTCCTTACAGGCTCCCCTGCCATTCATTTTTCACTGAAAAGATTGCATTCATAATCAATGTACTGAATGTACTTTTGGCGAGAATAATAAACTAGAACATAACATGAAATCCGAATTAAGTGGGTTCATAGGCCTAGAAAGCCGCTGTATATGCGAAAAATGGCTACAATCTTGGACAAAATTGTTGAGAAAACTCTGCTTTTGGACTAAACTCTGATCAAGAGCATGAAAAATGAGCTCTCTTTTTGCCCCCACCCCCCCTGATCAATGTTGCTAGACGAAACAAAGCATGTCGAACCTGGGCTTATCAACATTGGTTGTAGGGGGTAGGGGGATCGCTAATAATGAGCGATATTCAGGATGTAGTGCGCAAAATAACCCCTGTTTTTAATATTCTCAACCCTTTTTGTCCAAGATTGTCTGGGGATCATTTTGCCCAAGAACACAAAACGCGTGTATGTATGAGTTCTGTAAGTACAAAAAACAAAATATATCAGTCGTAAGCATGTCATCATGGTATTCGATTGACAATTAGTTAATTAACCCTAATAAAGAAAAACAATGTTTGGTCATCATTGAGGTTCATTATCAAAACAACTGGAATTGGTACATAAAAGGCATGTTGACGACGCTTTAGGAGCGTATATTTTATTACAGGTGCAAGATCATAATGACAAAGCTAAAGATGTTGCTGAGGAAGTAGGAGTTTCATTAGCAACAATCTTTAGGATCAAGAAAGGTGTCCAAGGCCTTAAAAGGGAAGTTGTCACGCTGTTCGTTGGTAAAAGCCACAACAAAGGTGTGATCAGATGTGACCCATACGATAAACTAGATGGACCCTTCTTTGAAAAATATGTCAGAGAACAGTTCCCTAAACTTTTTGGGAAAGCAAACAAGAATGTGGTATAACAGGAGCAAAATAGTAATAGAGCAAATTACTTCTGGTTGCGAGAAACCCACTTCCTGTTTGTAAACTGTGTGTCTTCGAATACGAATTGTCACGAATTTTAAGAAAAACTACAAGGCATTATATTTATTTCCCCTACTGTTTTCTCAAGGCGTTGCTAATGAGTATAAACTATGCACAAAATCAATGAGATTTCTACATTTCTTACAAAAAGTGACGCATTTCAACGGTTAACACACCGGCTGGCTAAAAACAGACTGGTCATGGAAAATATTTCAAATCTGTTCAAATCACGTCAACCGACCAAAATTTCTCATTCCTTCGCCGTAAATCTATGTCAGTTAAAGAACACACAAAATTAACCGTTGTTAACCGTGCAATTTCCTTATTGTGTGTAATCTTACATAAATATATCTGCGATAATTTCATATCGGTATATACATATTGATCAGTGTAAACCAAAGTGGGCAAAAACAGCTACGGCAAGGCGGACTGGTTTTGATGTAACTCCTTCATATTGTCCTCGTTATAGGACTTAGTAGGTCTCTTACTTCTTAATCGTACTAATGTATGAATTCCATGATGTAAAAAAACAGCAATTCGCAGTGCAGTAAAGTAAAGTAAACAGAACCCTATCTTATGTAAACAATTCACGTACATGGCTAATAATGCGCTGCTGTAACAATGTTTCACGCAATATTATTGTATGGCAAGTAATCTTCGACAAGTTATTGTGTATCAGCTATGAGAAGACAAGTTTTACATACTATAAACATATGAGAGTGTTCACACTCTCATATAGACAGATATTTGATAGTTTATACCAAATACAATCTTGGACAAAATTGTTGAGAAAACTCTGCTTTTGGACTAAACTCCGATCACGAGTATGAAAAATAAGCTCTCTTTTTGCTCCCACCCCCCCCTGATCAAAGTTGCTAGACGAAACAAAGCACGTCGAACCTGGGCTTATCAACATTGGTTGTAGGGGGGAGGGGGATCGCTAATAATGAGCGATATTCAGGACGTAGTGCGCAAAATAACCCCTGTTTTTAATATTCTCAACCCTTTTTGTCCAAGATTGTAGGCTTATTGAAATGAACCACTGAAACTAGGTGGCCTGTGTCAAAGTTAATTTGCATCTATGGGTCAACAAAGTCCTCGCTAACATTAACTAACTACTAACATAATTAAGGGCTCTTTTCGCTGCCGTCAGAACCGACCGGCCAGACCGTTGCTGTGGTATGGAGAATTTCACTTGAAATCAAAACTATCCAGCCAGATCGGTCAAATCTTAAATAGTATACACTTAAGTGACAGTATTTCTTCTGCAAAAACCTTTTGAAAACGCCGATTTCATTTGCCAACTTACTTGTCTGGCAATGGTACAGCTGACCAGTTCTGACACTGAATGGAAAGCGCCTTAAGTAACTAATATCTTCCCCTATTACCTGTACTGAAACGTCCAAATTATTTTCTTCATTTTTTATGCAAGCTTCAAATGCAAGAGTGTGGTTTAATTCAAACAATGTATTTTTCTCTTCGGGCTTTGTATCAACTGGTAGTCAGTTTAAAGACTGAAATCCCTTGTTTTACCGGGGCCAATAGTCACTTAACTTCATAGGCAAGCACGAAAGTCCCTGCCTTTCGATGTTTCTGTTTCAAAGAGCAGGATTTTGCTTCAAATGTGTTGTTTTAAATTCAACATCGCATTGAAATAGCGTCGAATGTATAAAGAAGTCAATTCGGCAAGGTTTGAAAAATAAATCTTTTGAATTATCTTTTGATCGTTAACCGTGTCTACTTCCATTTCTAGTATGCTACGACGTGGTCAGTTCTTTTATCTCTTTAATTGGTTCTTTGACCGCCCGCCAAGAAATGTAGTTTTGTTTTAAATGGAAATAATGTCTTTTCAGTTTTCACGCCCTTTTAAATTATGAAGTAGATAAAATGGAGTAGAAAGATCATGTAACTTGATTTCAGAAACTACACTTCAGTCGCAGTCGGTCATTCATGATAGGTTCTTTATTCTTTTCACGTAAGAAAACTGTGATAAAAAGTCATGTGATCCAGTGATTTATCCTCCTTTTTAGTAATCTTATTAACAGTATCACTATTCAGCTGACCATTTATGGATGCAATGTAGGCACTGGTTCAAGTTTGGGAATCCAGTGCAGCAATCCCATACAGCATTTTTTTTGTAGTACATGTTGCTTACTCTTAACATAGGACAATTTCCCTTTTATCTGCCCCTCTGATTTACAGTTTGCTGTACATGCGAAGGCAGAAGTGCAAAGAAAATTGTACCTATTTGTTATGTTTTCCTCCGACAGCACAATACGTGCTTAACTTAAAAATAAAATAACTGCTTCCAGTAAACACGTCTCCTCTGTTGTCCAAGACCCTTGCTTAATTTCAAAGTCGTTCTCCTAAAGAACTTTATCAGTTCTCCTCCTTTTTAAACTCGAGGGGCTTGAGGTGCATTTAATGTTTCTTTTTTACTGGGTTGCCGTATGGCAATCCCAGTCGGAAAATGGTTGGATTTCTCAGTTTTATTTTATTTATTTTTTTCCGTGTCGGTAAAAGTCTTGCCTGTCACTCCCCTGCTAAGTGGTGTCTTTGTGCATAGAGCCCTGCTGCACGTATTTTCTTAGGATCGAGAGGGTAGTGGGAAATGTGTAGATTTCTTTGGTGGACACATTATAACGATTAACTTAACCGGCAATGACGTCGAAAGTCATGTAGCGCGAATGGCGTTTTAGTGGATCTTTGAAGAAAATATACCCTTATGAAGCTCAATAATGACAAATCAATTGGATACTGAACAAGACAGGTGACAACATTGACAACAATCTGTCACCCGTCAAGCCGTCTTTTACCAAGTGTGCTGTTATGTAGAACACTGAAGATTAGCAGGGCAGCGATAGTAGTGAATTCAAAGACTAGACTAGGTGGATTGAATGGAATTTCAAGCGTTAAAATTGCTGAAAAGGTAAGATTATTGTGGAAGCGATGCGGCAATTGCGTGTCTTCACCACAAGTTCTTTTGATCTCACATTATTGTGTTTTCCGTCAAAATATTCGCTTGTTTTCGCTTTCGCGCAAACATATTTACCCTTATTACATGTCCAGTGAATAGTTTTATCCTCTGGGATGAATTTTCCGTCGAAAAATCGGTTATTTGGGTGGTCAGT
>BLFP01002994.1:141698-157575 GCA_014634505.1 Montipora efflorescens | reverse complement strand
AGTATTATGCAAACGAATAATAGTGTCACTGTGTGACAATTCATTACCTTGCTAAGATATCTTACTGGCGATTTCTCTCTTCAGGTATCAATGGCTGAGTCGGATAATTCGACTTCCCTTGGTGAGCTAAACGGCACGTACTTTGAACTATGGAGTTTTTCCCGATCAGAGTGCATCACCTGGATGATAGTACAATTCACAGTGTCGGTTGCTACACTGACACTGAATGGCCTGTCAATCATTGTTTTCCTAAGAGAACGCCGTCTTCGTAAGCGTCACATGTACCTGGTAATCAACTTGACAATTGCCGATATCCTTGCTGGAGGATTCTCGCCATTCATTCTGTTTCGTGATATGATAATTCCTTGTCGGAAGTGGAAGATCTTCTTATGGATCCCTATCGGGAACTTAGCCACCATTTTATCTGGTTTGGCAGTGTTCTTTGCCTTGTCCTCCCTTGCAAATCTTGCTGCTATTTCGTTGGAGCGTTTTCACGCAACGTTTCGCCCATTTGAGCATCGCGTCATGAAGAAGAAGACCTTTCGAGCAGCTATTGTCGCCGTTTGGTTTGTAACTGGGATATTGTTGGCTGTGGATCTTATTTTAGCCTCATACGGTGTCCACTTGCCTTACGCCTTTGACGTATACTTATTTATATCTTGTTGTCTTCTCATTATCTTTGTTTCCTATGCGTCTATCGCTGCTAAAATTAACCGCGAAAAACATCCTCGGCGCCATGGTGGAGTCAATAAAGAACGAAAACTGACAAAGACATTGTTCATTGTGACGAGTGTGTCCTTGATGCTGTCCTTACCACATGTCATTTTGCAGTTTGTTTTCGGCAGTGTGGACTCGATTGCTTACACACTCTACTATCGAACATATTGGGTTTCTCTCTGTTTATTTTCTTTAAACTCACTCGTCAATCCCATTTTCTATGGATTTAGAATGCCAGAGTTCAAAAGAGCTCTCTTTTCAGTTTTACTGTGTAGACCATTGTCTGCCCGCCATATTGCGGAATTCCCTCTTAACGTCATGTAATTTTTCCAAGTTTCAAAGTTTACATTACTATTAACAATGTATATTTCAGTAATATACAATTATAAAGAAATGCATTTGCCCGCAAATAGCAAAGGCTAATCTAGACAGGTGGTGTTTACATTTCTGCTATTGAATACTATATTACAGAAGTTCAAAAATGGCACCAATTTACATGAACGTACCATCAAGGTATGTAACTCCGGAGTTCAAACCATTTTGATACTACTACTAGATTAGTAATGTTAAGTGGATCCTTGAGTATGCTCTTCAAGTTTGGCAGAATATTCCGGACTACCTTTTGGAACGAATCGATAATGTTCAAAAGAGAAGATTATCGTGAAATTGTTCTTCCTGTCTGCTTAAAAATTCGCCGAGACACTGCAAAGTGTATATTAATTTCTTCCTTTCCTGTATTTAGGATCGCGAACGGAGAGATCTTTCCTATGGGGAACTTTCCCACTATTTTACCTGGTTTGGCAGCGTTCTTTTTCTTGTCCTCCCTTGCAAATCTTCCTGCTATTTCGTTGGAGCGTTTACACGCAACGTTTCGTCCATTTAAGCATCGCCTCATGAAAAAGAGAACCTTTGGAGCAGCTGTTGTCGCCGTTTGGTTTACAGAGGTGATATTGGTGGTTGTGGATTTGCTCTTATTCTCGCACGGTGTCCAGACGTTTTCACTTTTTTTTGTGTGTGTTCTCAGTATCCCTGTTTTCGTCGCGGTGTCTATAGCTGCCAAAATTAACTGCGCAACACATCCTCGGCGCCATGGTGGAGTCAATAAAGAACGAAGACTGACAAAGACATTGTTCATTGTGACGAGTGTGTCCTTGATTCTGTCCTTACAATATAACATTTTTGGGTTTGTTGCCGGCAGAGTGGAGACACACTCCTCTCGAACACATGTACGTTTATACTTGGTTTCTCTCTGTTTAGTTTATTTAAACTCACTCGTCAATCCCATTTTTTATGCCTTTAGAATGCCAGAGTTCAAAAGAGCTCTCATTTCAGTTTTGATGTGTAGACCATTGTCGGCTCGCCATGTTCAGGAATTTCCCCTTAATAATGTCATGCCATGTAACTGATGTTTCCAAGTTTCAAAGTTTATTTAAAAAGGCATTAATAATGTATATCTTTAATAAAATAACAAATGCTGTTAATCTAGATAAGTAGTGTCTGCTATTGAATACTATATTACAGAAGTCCAAAAAGAAAAAGTTAATTAAAGCTACACAAATGCCACCAATTTACGTGGACGTACCATCGAGGTATGTAACTCCTGGGTTCAAACCGTTTTTGATACTACTACTATATTAAAAAGGTTAAGTCGATCCTTGAGTATGCTCTTCAAGTTTGGCAGAACAGTCCGAACTGCCTTTCAGAATGAATCGAAAATGATCACAAAGAGAGCATTCAAAATTTCTAACCTAGCTGTACCTATCCATCGTCCAGCCCTCTCACTTGCTGAAGACACCAGACTCGCCCGGCAGTAGAAGGGAACTTGGCAAGATTTCCGCACAGGTCCCTACTTCATTATGCATACACCCCTTTGTTTCAAGAAAACAATAGCGATAACAATAGACGTCCTTTGGGACTGTGGCGCTTTGTTCTTTCTTTTTAGTGGTTTTTTTCTAAGTCTATATGGACTTAAAAAAAGTCGGTCGAACTTCTGTCTGAAATACGGAAAATCGAACAGTTTTTCCTGCACTTTCGGCACTTTTCCTGCAATTTTACCCATTTTTCAGTTTTAGAATAAGCGCAAGAAGTGGAGTTTCACGCAATCGTTGTAATAGGGTTCAGATTCGCAAACATAACAAACAAACCAAATAAAAGTACTGTCATAAGAAATTTAATGGCTACCTGCTCTTTTTATCGTGAAATTGTTCTTTCTGTCTGCTTACAAATTCGCCGAGACACTGCAAAGTGTATATTTTCTTCCTTTCCTGTATTTAGGATCGCGAACGGTGCATTTAGAGGGATTTTGCGATTTATCGCTCTTCGTAGAGATCGGCAATGTGCTCAATGATACTTCCAAGTAACTAGCTTTGGTAGAGATCCATGGATGTTCCCGTACCATGCATACTTCGTTTCAGTCCCCATCATGTCTTTTCAATAACCTGCTGTGGGCTCGTTTGTCTGGGTCGACGAAGTTAAGGCGATGGTTAACTGCGGTGAGATGATGTTAGCCCTTGTCTTGTAGGCAGTTGTAAACTTTCCGGCCACAGGTAGCTATGGCTAATATTTTTTCAAGGAAAGTTTACGGTCAGAAAATTAATATGTGTTCTGGCTGATTGAAGGCTATCCATTGCAGTTTTTTTTGAACATTGCGAAACAGATCCATCTCCCGATGCGGCACTTTGTCTTTGCCAACTGACTGCGTTTTCACAGGTTTTGGACACGGAAGACGAAAGTAAATTGTTTTCTTTGCACCACTCTATGCACAACTCTGGAAAGGCTATAAAGTCGGGAAAATTTCCAAATGATCAAATTTCCCATTGCTGTGACGCTTTTACTTCGGTAGCCATCTTGATTATTACGAAGACACAAGTTTCCTTCAAAAGAAGGGAAATATGAAACGATTTTAATTGCAAGGAACTCGTGCATGAAAGTTTCCCATGAAAGATGCACCAATCAGACTTTAAGCGTGGTATACTCTTCCACGCAGTGAACTTATAAGTGTGCCGCACGCACGGGGCATGAAGGAAAAGCAGGTCACAGTTCACAGCAATACTGGAAAACCTAAAACTATCACAGGGACTAACCTTAAGCCTTAACAGTGCCTTTAGTTGTAATTAGGGTTACGGTTAGCATTATTAAAGGGATGGGTTGTTTCAAGAGTAGTAAAACAGGGATCTCTTAACGGTAACCTACAAATGTAAGTTCGATTGTAGGTGCTCGGCGCGGCACGTGTATATAATTACGTATCATTGTTATGTAAATAGTCAGCCAGAATTCAAAATAAATATCATTTTCAAGGTGTGAATTAGTAACTTGACACGTTAGCTCAGTGGTAAAGAACAGGGACGAGTAATCCAGAGGTTTACAGTGGGTCGGAGTTGAAGGCAAGCAACGAGTGACATATCATGGGATAAAATGGCAGAAAAAGCCGAGCGGGATCTGGAAATAAGAACAAGACGAAGGGATAGAAAGGGGAAAGCTGGGACAAAAACGAGTAACGGTGTGGGCGATGAAGGGAAAGAAGAGAGAGAGGGAGGGAGAGAAAATATGAGATCCGTTTTTATTCATCCCGTAAGTACAAATTACCCATGTATATATTCGGTTCTCTTGGGTATACGTATTGTTCTACAAAACAATAGCGCGAATGAATAATTATTTATTTCTTCTGCATGCATAATGAAGTAGGGACCTGTACGGAAATCATTCCGGGAACTTCTTTAATTTGTCGCAAATTTATGTCCGACATGTCCAATCAACCACTACCAGCCACCACCTAATATCACTTCATTTGCCTAGACTCGAACAAAGAGCCATTCCATATCACTAAGACCTAGTTGTGATCGCCTAATTAGTAGTCACGATCGAGGGGTATAAAGGGAACTATAGACTTTTCCACTTTTACATATTTTAAACTTTGAATACAGCATTGATAAATTGTAATTAATTAAGTAACATAATAGCATCATTGTCATTGTAACTAACACTTGTTAATTCAGGACACGTTATGCAAGAAAGTGGAATATACGATTGTTATTCACTAGTAGTAATCAAAGATTATGAGAGTGCGTTCGACGCCATCACGTAAATATATATACCTAAAATAAATGATTTCCCCATCTGACTTTCAACCCCGGTCTATTGCTAAACTGATCGGCAACGAAGGTTTTACAGACAGATATATCATAATGTCGAAGTCCGATTCCAGCTAAGTGGCTAAGTGGTCCCCTGTACAAACTGCGATTTGTTGATACGTAGCGTGACAGCGCCAGTTTCCGTAGGCTCACAATTGTTACCATTCAAATTTCGTGCTAAATGTTCTCACATTAACTGCAAATGTTTGAGCGTAAAAGCTAATTTGTACAAGTATATTTAACATACATTATTCTCGGCTGGAAGCGGCACAAACATAAGCAAACATTTGTAATCGTCTGCTCGTTTATCGGCAGCGTAAACAAACTCCTTGCAACTGATTCAAGTATTATCCCCGATGAAAAAAGTAGAGAATATTAATAAATGCTAAGCTCAAAACGTTTAAATAACATCATACTTGAAAGGAATATTGAATATAGTCCTTACCCAGCTTCAAAGTTCCACTGCAAACAGGTAAATCCAACGCTAGCTATCCGTACACAAAGGAAGAAAGACCTAAGCTCAGACGCAAAGACGCGCTCACATGGCCTGCTCACATGCTCACAAATTTGTCACATGTCGTAGTAACGGTACCAGTTTACTGGCCGTGACATACCCCTGCAAAACTCAAGCGGGGTGGCCCTTTTGGTGTCCTTACAGGAATGTCAGGAATGTGGATAGGACAACCACCTCTCGAAAGCCACAGGTCAAAATTAGGCTTGCGTTCCACGAACGCAATTACACGTTGATGTGTGCTCCTTTTTTTGTGAATTGATTTCTTGAGAGAGTGATTCGTTATTTCCATCGATGACATCCAGCCCATACCCCCAGTCATACAAACGTCTGCAAATTTGTCAAATTTCAACTTACATTACCGCAGCTGATATAACACCTATTATTATCCAACTGTATTAGTTATTGTACAAAAAACGCTCGAAGCGAGTACAAATATTCCACGATATTGTACAGTTAGTTATTTGTATACTTGATTATTGTACAGTAGAGAACCGGTTTGACTAGTTTGGTTGCTAACGTTGCCCCGCACGTAGAAATCTGTCACACGTTCTCGGTTGTTTACAATTCATTTGCCACAAATTTAGTGCAAAAAAAGTTGGACTATGTCGGTTATGTCACATTTCGTGCATGTATATCATGAAGTAGGAAAGAAGCAGTAGGGGAGAGAAGAATAAAGAGAGCACATGGTTGACTTGTTGTGTGTTTCTTCGGAACTAGTTCCTCTTCTCCAACTAATTAAACCTCCTCTAATTTATGTACTAAGAGGACACGACAGACAATAAATAGCTGATAAAATGTTTTGGTGTGTAGTATCGCTGAGTATTTCTACTCGTTGTTTGTATTTGGACTCGCCCTAGCGGCTCGTCAAAATACAGAACAACTCGTAAAAATACTTAGAGATACTACACACCAAAATATCTAATATTATATATATATATATAAAACATCTTAAAGCAGTGTACGGTTGGTTGACCTAACGATGAACTCCCAGTAAGAGGATCCACAGGATACAATGTCTCGACGCGAATTTGTAGTTAAGTGTACGTAAGGAAAAGCGACACTTGACCATTTTGAAGTGGTTAAGGAATGGAGTCGAAAGTGGTTTTCTGAGGGGCAGATTAGCCAGGAGATTGCTACGTGGGTTGTAAATCTGGAACCAAAACCGGGAGTGGCATTTGGGAATGTCAAAACACACAAACGTGACAACCCACTTCGGCTTATTACATCTTGTTGCGGTACAGCAATTGAACGGCTTTCTGCTTTCACAGAATTCTACCTCAAACCTCTTTCACAGAGTCTTCCATCCTTTGTGAAGGATTCCACTGATTTTATCAACAAATTAGAAGATTTGAATGCAAAAGGCCCATTCCCTGAGGGGTCCCTCCTTGTGTCTTGGGATGTAGTGTCAATGTTTCCAAACATTGACAACAATCTAGGTATTTCAGCAGTTAGAAAGGCACTTAATTCTAGATCTGATAACATTCCTTCCACTGATTGCTTAGTTGAAGCCGTTGAAATTTGTCTCAGGGTAAATAATTGCCAGTTTGCTGGTCAGAGCTTTGTTCAAAAACACGGTACGGCCATGGGACCGAAAAACGCCTGCAGTTATGCAGATCTAGCGATGGGCATCATCGACGAGAAAGCCAAATTTGAGGGTAGCTTGAGACCTATGCTTTGGTGGAGATACAGGGACGATATTTTTGACCTCTGGACTCAGGGTTTACCTAAATTATTGGAATTCACTGATTATATCAATGATTTGTACCCTACTATTAAATTCGAATTGGTTTACTCCGAAAGTCATTTGAATGTCCTTGATCTCACGTTGCATTTTTGTAACGGGTTTATTAGCACTGATGTTTATGCTAAACCCACCGATAGCCACCTCTATCTACCTTTTTCGAGTTCACATCCCTCACATTGCAAAAGAGCAGTCCCCTTTGGGGTAGCTTTAAGAATCAAACGCAATTGTTCTACCAACGACTTTCTTCAAAATAGGTGTAAGGAATACAAAGGATATTTGAAATCTCAAAATTATCCGGCGGAGCTTGTCGATAAACAGTTCGACAAAGCTCTCAGTATATCAAGATCTGAACTTTTGAGCAAAAAGGTAAAAGCAGATAAGAAAGTTTTTCCACTGCTGCTTGACTACAATCCAATTTTGCCAGATATCCAAAACGTCATTAAAAATCACTTTCACCTATTGCAATCTTCACCAGAAGTCAAAGAAATTTTTCCGTCCAAGTCAATTTTTCCCGCTTATCGTAGAACAAAAAATCTTAAGGAGATGTTAGCACCATCCAAATTTCAGGTAACCTCTTGTAGAAATCAAAGAGAAGAAAATGGGGGTTGTTCAAAATGCAATAAGAAATGCGATCTTTGTAAAAATTATTTAATTCAAGCTTCAAAATTTCAAAGTTCAGCTACTGGTCGTCATTATTCCATTCAACAAAAACTTTCTTGTTCATCGCAAAATGTTATTTATTTGGCCACTTGTGCCAAATGCAACCTGCAATATGTGGGCTCCACCTCGACTGAATTTAAAGTAAGATTCCGTAACCACAAGTCGAACATGCTGAAGAACAAAAGAACTTGTGAATTGGCTATCCACTATAATAACTCTGAACATGAAATTTCACAAATCAACTTCATCATTATCGAACAAATTAGGTCTTTTGAAAATTCTTTGCATCTTGAACAATTGTTACTCACTAGGGAGGCCTATTGGACTGCGCAATTATTTACCCTTAATCCTCATGGTCTTAATAAAAGGCGGGAATCTAGATCGAAACACCGCATTAATTACTACAATTGAGTAGTTGTGAGTTGACATTTTCCCAATACGATGCATTTTTATCGATATGTCACCTATAGTTCTTTATTTGTTTTTGATTGTTAAATCTATGTCACCTTGGAGTTTAGACCTTTGTTATAGTTCTTTATTTGTCTTTGATTGTCAAATCCATGTCACCTTGTAGCTTTGACCTTTGTTTTGTTTCGTTTCCTTAATTTCAATATTTCTGCTCTGTATATATAAGCTGCTGTTGTTGTGATTTGCACTCATTGTAAATAGTTTTTTAGTTTTTAATTTTTAACCTGAAGAAGGCCGAACGGCCGAAACGTCGTAGTAAACTTCGCCCAGAACAGTCAAGAGTTTGTCTCTTCGTCGCTTTTCCTTACGTACACTTAACTATATATATATATATATATATATATAGCTTGAATATCTGTAATGGTTGACCAAACGATAAACTCCCAACAGAAGGATCCAAAAGGATGCACGTTGTCTCCTCAGTTAGTATTTAAAGTTGCATATAAACTGGAGAGGAAGACAAAACTTCTCGAAGGTCCAGGAAATTTAATAAAAACGTTTCGGCCCTTCGGCCTTCGTCAGTTAAATTTTTTTTAAATCTAATTAACTTTTACTCTATTTTTAAAAAAAATTTAACTGATGAAGGCCGAAGGGCCGAAACGTTTTTATTAAATTTCCTGGACCTTCGAGAAGTTTTGTCTTCCTCTCCAGTTTATATGCAACTATATATATATACATACAATATGTATACAATGTGCCCTCCCGGTTGTCACCATAATGGCTTTATGCCAACTCCTGAACTTGGGCACAGGATGTACGGTTACACATTGTTGGATTGCATTGTATATATATATATATATACATACATATATATAACTGCATATAATATGTACGATGAACTTGTTGCTCTTTCTATTTCTGGTATCAGTTTTTCATTCAGTTCAATTTTAAGTCATTCTAATCCGTTGCCGCAATTTTGGAGAAGGGTCAATTGTCCCAAATAATTAATAATAATAATAATAATAATAATAATAATAATAATAATAATAATAATAATGATGATGATGATGATGATGATAATTTTAATGGCTTTATTACAGTGTTTCGACTGAAAGGTGGATCTTCATCTGTAAAATTTACAACAATGCTAAAAAGAAAAAATGACCATAGTAATATTAATAATGTATAATATTAAAGAAGTTACAACAAAGGTAAAATAATCAAGGATATATACAAATCAAGAAATCAAACGTGCATTTGCCCTATTTATCAGGTACTTCCTCACTTGAGTTATAAAATCGCTAAAAACTACAGAGTTCCTTGCAGCAGAGGGTAATGAATTAAACACATTGGAGGCACTGCCCTGGAAAGTACCCGACTCAAGGGGTACTTTTAACGTCGTTTCTTTCAAAGACGTCAGTGTCTTTGTAGGATTGTGAATGTCTAGCTTAAGATAGGACGGTCAGTCATTATAATGCAAAGCTTTAAAAGCAGTATAAGTAAATGATTCTCTCTGCGTTCCTTTATTGACATCCATCCTAGCTTGATTAAATCGGGCATATGCAAATAGCACGACTCGAGATGACATCGCTATTGACAGATGCGAGGCCTGTGTCTTGTGACGTAAATTTGTCAGTCGCTATTCTTCCTGTGGAGGCCATAAAAGTGGAAATATGAAGAAAAGCGTCTGATCGCAGTTTACCCTTTGCCAGGAGACTGCCTTTACCTCTTCCTGACACATATGTACGCATTGCGCACCTGTGTATTTTGTTGTCAAGGAGATTTAGCGTGTATGGATGGGCCCGCGGTATCGGTAGCTAAATACTTGTTTCATATTTGCGGTGTGAATCCAGCTTGACTTTGTTACGTGAATATTACTACTTTGAAGACAAAAAATTACATCAAAATGGTTGTTGGAGAAATGGTAAGATGATCAACTCACAGACTCGTCTGCAGCGAGGACATTTCACCCTGAAAAGCAGCGGTAAGTTCGACCTTTACGGTATGTATACCTTTAAAGTTTAGTCAAGTTATTAAACCTAAATGTGTTGATGTTCTCAATGTTACTCCCATCATCAAAAAGTTTACATCATTCCTATTTACATGTTGCTAGTATACTTCACATAATCAAAAGCACATCATATCAGACCGTATTAAAATTTCTCTTTTATAATTTAATTTATGGACCACTGAAGAAATAGAACATACAGCGTTTGATGAAGGAAGTATTAAAGTTTCCACGAACTTCCGGTCTACCCAAGCCATAAAATAGCGCAACAGCTCTAGAACGATGGCTGGTTTGTTCAGTTGGTTAAGTATCGGATTACTAGTCACAGGACGCTGTAAGTTCGAACTTCGGCCTGACAAACACTAATGTCTTAAACTGAATATGAAACCAATTGCAATATCACAGTGTGTCAAACAGAGGGTACTCACCAGATTGTGGCATTTTTGCCACCTGAATGTTGTAGGTTGTTTGCTTTAAAAATGGCTTACAAAGAGCAGGGTTGTCAACTCTCCCAGATAAGCCCGGGAGACTCCAAATTTTGGACTATTTCTCCCAGTCTCGAGATTACGGTAATAATAATCTCCTGATTATTGTTGAAAGTTTGTCATTTCTAGTGAGAATTGACTTTCACAACAATAAAATTTCAAATATTTTGTGTTGTTTAATTTTTTTTTAACATCGATAGTATTACAAAATTCTTGTTTCTTGGGTAAACCATTCATTGCTATTGATGGATTTGTAATTTAAGCAATAATGATTGGTCCAAAATAAACCATCAAATCAAAATTGATTTTGCAATGCCAATGATATCATTTTTGCATGCTTTTTTACTTTTTGCTTAGGTAATACGTGAGGTCTTGTGTACTTGTCAGTGTCAAATTGCAGAGATTGAAGATGTCGATTGATTTTACTCTGCTTCAGAGGACTTTTTAACTTTTGGTTTTCCGATTACTTGTAGACAAATGTATAGCTGAAAAATTTTTAAAGATTCCCATTTGAATATCATATATCGAATGGAGTCAATGAGTATTTTTTTGCTTAAAAGACATAATAATTATTGTAATGTCACTAGAAATGACGTCCTAAGCGTTATAATGGCATCATCTATTATCTCAGGGCCCCTATCAATTATAAATATTGGAAGACTTTGGGAGTTGACAGCCCTAAAAGGGGGGGTCATGGGCACCCCAGGACCCCCTAGCTATGCCCTTGACTGCCAACGTCCTACCACCTTTGGTCAGTTGATTTAAATCGTGAGCAAGTAAAATTAATTAATAAATAAATTTGCCATGTCTAGTGGCCTGACTATGTTGTTGTCACTGTTGAGTTTGAAAGTGTCTTCAATATGTATGCCACTTCATCCTTGATGCCCTTTTATGCAACACAACGTTTAGCTATCTTCAGTTTAATATTAATAAAAAGAAAGCCACTGTAGACTTACTAATAATAATGGTAAAATTTAACACAAAATCAACTGCACTGCCTTATTGACACAGCCCCTTTAAGTTCAGGTCTGCGCCAGCCCAATAATATTCTGCTTTCTCCTAGTATTACTCGCACATGTCACAGTTGGTGGCTGCTTTGAGAAGTCAGTAACCAACTAATTATCAACAAGGGGCCTGACCTTTCTCAAGGCCAGCGTGTCTGGCCTGGGGTTTTCCTATTTTCACAAGAAACTCCCAAATGTGGCAGTCCATTGTCAGTACTGATTAAAAACCACTGTGTCATGTATTTATTTATACATGGCAAGCACCGGCAATTCTCAGGCTATATGGAGGAGCACTCTGATTGGTTGGTTAATTCGGTTGGGATTTTACAGTACGGACCATTATCATGGAAACGGCTCTTTTCTGTATTTTTTGTCTCTCGGGAAATACAGGTTGACCGAAACACAAAAAGTTTTTAAAAAGTGGAATTTAATATTTCAATCACAACAGTTCAATAATAATAATAATAATAATAATAATAATAATAATAATAATAATAATAATAATAATAATTATTATTATTATTATGATGATGATGATGATGATGATGATGATGATAATAATTATTATTATTATTATTTATGGAATTTAGTTTTGCACGTAAAAGGCTACCGTTCAAAGTTTGCTGATGGATGACAAAGGTTACGAACATGTACCGAGCAGATAATTCAAGTATCCAATTGCTCAAAGAAATTATCCCATATAATAACAACTTTAATATTTATAAAGCTCACCTGCTCAGGACTGTACTGGGGAATATTGCCCCATCTCGGCCATTTTTGTATGGACCTTGAGCTGCCATGACCTCGAGCCAATATTCCCCAGGACGGTCCTTGCACTCAGTCTGGTAGTTTTATAGTATTAAAGAGGTTCATCATGTTATAGCGCCCATTACCGTTCAGCTAACAATGTAAAATGCACCTATTTTTTTGGTGACCAATGCATTGATTTTAAATTTACACAAACTGTAGTTTGTAATTTTTTCTCTATTGTGCAGCACTTGCTCCCACTGCCATGTCCTACATGGGACAGGATTTTATCGCAAATCACATGAAATCTCACTACAGGCGAATCCTCACAGCAAAAGGTAAAATAGAACATGCACTGGTAAGGATTCCAACAGGACCACTCCTGAAACATGTAGGAATGATCTTAATAATTATTATTATAATAAATAATTTAATAATAATAATAATAATAATAATAATAATAAATTAATTAATTTTCAACATCATCTCAACTGTCACAGTCGACATCATCATTTTTGTCCCAATGGCCAATTTCATGCCTGGCAATTCCTCATGATTATTTTTATACTCTTTACCATAATCTTCCTCATCGTCTTTATCATCGGCCGAGGAAATATTTTTTCTGATCTAGCCTCCCACGCAAACGTTCTTATGGCTTCATCATGCATTCGTCCCACACTTACATCTGCTGAAATGAAAAACCACTTCGTTTGTGGATTACGGACCAATCAGAATTTGTTTTTCAGCTTTGGGTAAACTCGTGTCTTGTACGGCATTCTTTCACAGCATGTGATTGGCTAGACAATTTAAAAGTTAGTGCTGACTAATAACGGAGAACGGACTAATAAAGGAGAACAAATAATAAGTAGTTTTTCGTTTCAGCAGACGTTTGTGGGGGAGGAACACGTGACGATACCCAAAGAATGTCTGTGTAGGAGGCTATTTCTGATCCACCTTTGTTTCAGCTTTGACTATGTGGCTGTCAGGCTACTTGATTCTTATTTGAGTTGTTTTAACCCTTTAACACCTGAAGATCGTGGCCCCTAATGACGAGTAAAATCATCTGGCGTTGGCCCGGGGGAGGCAACCCAGAAAAATTGGGTGGGGTTGTGCGGCCCACTTCCTGAAACCCAATACCCTATTTCAGACCAAAATCTGTAATTTTCCCTACCCTGTTTCAGACCTGGCCAAAAATTTGATACCTTATTTCAGACCTATTTCAGCTGTTACACGGTTGGCTTAATACATTACTAGTTTGAAGTTCCGACATGAAATTGTCGAAATGAGAGTTTAATACCCCTTCCTTTGTTTTAAGGGTGAATGTCATTATGACTGTGTAGTCTAATCCATGCAAGCAAAGCATACAGTCAGTCAGATGCCATTGTTGAATTCTCACATTGAATAGAAGATTATACAGTACACTGTATATTATACTTAAGAAATAATGATTATTATGGGCTGTACTGCTTGGATGACAGTTTGTAATAACTTTCAGAGTATACTATTTTGACTTTGTGCATCATCTTTTGCATAAGAGTTCCATGTAAAAGAATTTCAATGAAAAATCATGATAATTATTTTAATTTCTTTTAATTAATGAATTTAAATGACTAATTATTATAATTATTATAATTTGTCATTGTTTTCCTTATAACTGGTCATGAAAGCATTATAGAGGCAAGTCAAGTTTCAACATGAAAATGAAATAATAATATAATTATTAAAATAACTTCTTATTGCCTTTCCCTCCACACAGCTGCTGTTGATACATCTCCTCCAAAATCAATGAAAATGCACATGAAAGGTTGGCATTTATTATTGAACACATCCAACTCAAGTGTAAAATGTGAATTTAAAATGCATGCATGCATTAATTTCTTTTATGTTGTAATTAAATAAGTTTGAATGTGTGTCACAAAAATTGTTTAATTTTAAATTCTTCTTCCGCAGTGCGTGATCAGAAGAAACGAGCCGCTTTGGAAAGCAGAGCTAACACCCCACAATCATTTTTGACCAGGGTAAAGAGGCATTATAGTAGTGGTATTTGAAGTAATTACAATTGTATTGCAGTGTTGAATTATAATTATCTTATTTATTGAGCATTAAATTTTAAAATTAATACCATAATAATAATAAATTAATTTTTGTAACTGTTTGGGATGTTATCATACTGTTTCTACTGTTTGAAAGGTATGTACTGTACTGTACTTACTGTACTGTACTGTCAGTGAGTGAGGATGTAGTTCTCATTCTTGTGGCTGGCCCTTGTTCTGGAAGGGGACATAATTAACTATTATATTCTGCAAAATCTCGCGGAATATCGCCTGATACTTTATAGCAAACACACACACACAACTTTCCTGATATAAATAACCTATTTAGAAGATCTCTACTCTACATACATGTACTTAAAATATAAAGAAAACTTGAAGAGAGTAATGGGTATAACTTAATTATTTGTTGCCCCATTTCTTGCAGAGTCCCTCATTGGAAGAGTTGTCCTCTTTACATAATGGATTATCTGCAGTGGATTCATTCAGAAGTGAAAAGTCTCTTGGGAACTTCAGACCCTCTACAGGCACACCAACACAGAGAAGTCAATCTGAGCAATCTCTTGAAATGTATTACTCCCCAAATGTGCCAACATCATCACCACGGGACAGGGAAGGTACACAAAGTCAGTATCGGCACATAACAAAACCTGGTCAACCGTTATTAAAGCCACCAGTTTCACCAATTCCAAGAGAACCAAGGGAAAAATTTAGAACAGGCAAACAATTGACACCCAGGAAAGATTTACGACATACAACGCTTGAGTCTCTGAAATCTTCGGAACAAACAACTTCATACAACTTTAAAGACAATGTCAGTACATTGATGAGTGGCTATCATGAATCAGATGATGTGAAAGTTCCTCTCACTGCTGGATACAGTGATGAGAAGGCGAAATGGACTGGAAAGGGTGAATTTGGTATGCGATCAAGTAGATTAAGTGATAAGGAAAGTAAAACAAGACTGCATGGAGTTCCACGCCTTGACCTAAAAGAAGTATTGTACAGTCACAGAGCTCCTCCATCAATTAGGACAATAAATGATTCCACTGATTCAAAGGCAAACATTTGGTGAGTGATAAAAATTGTCATAGTTATAATGTACACGAGTGGAAGGGCAATACTCAGTTTAAAATTGATGTAACTCGATAAACTAAATTAATTTAAAGGGTATTTTTCTAGCTCACCCCTTTAAAAGGCAGGCCTTCTGATATTACGCGATGGTGCGATTTCGCACAATCGACCTCAAATCGCATCCGATCGCACAATTCATGAAAAATCGCATAATTCACAAAAGGACGCGCAAAATTCATAAAATGAAACATAAATCAAGACGTTTCTTAGAAATTCCTGCGTAAATACGCCATTTTTAAGATGATTTATCTTGGAAAAAGGCTAAAAAACCTTTG
>BLFP01002994.1:132076-141532 GCA_014634505.1 Montipora efflorescens | reverse complement strand
CCCCCCCCCCCCCCCCCCCCACTCCCTCCACTGACCACTGATGAGTAAAATCGTCTGGCATTAGACAGAGTATTAGACTAGTCTTTTAAGTCTCTCTCCTATAGGTTAAAAAAAATTGTTTACATTTACAGCGTAACAGCTTGCAATTTAAGGAACATCATTATTGCATATGTGAATTACACAGTATTGTTAATCATAAAAAAAACCCTAATTTTCTCACTCTTTAAAATTTATTTTTACTTGTCTTTGAAGACAAGGGCCTTTCAAAATGTAGGCATTAAAAATGAATGTTCTCTTGTAGGGATGAGGAGCAACAATACCTAAAATTTATTTCTGATGTAACTACAGACATCCTTGCTAGAGGCATTTTCAGCAACAGGTTTGCATTGTGCATCTTTCATTAACTTGCAGACCCTGAAGCCAAACAGTGGTTTGTTTTTCACTAATGTCAGTCATTAATTTTATGACGTAATTTAACAGAGTAACCTTTTATCTAAGTTTCTTTCTTATGGATTTCATTTTGGCTACATTGTGTACCTTGGGAGGGTGAAAGTGTAATGGTGTAACCTACTACTGTACCTTTTTATCAGCTGGTGTCAATTTGGGGTAGAACTTTAATTATTTTTGATGTACCATAATAATTAACTCTTGCTCCTTCTAGGGTTTTACAAAAGGTGTTTGATATGCATATTGAAAGATGGAAAGATCAATTGGATGGAGTAAGTTATTGGTGAAATAATGAGAGAACACATGGTGATCTTGTTTTTAAAGCACTGAAATACTTTGGTCATCCACTATTGTAAGCTGTGCTAAGAGCATTTATTTTCTTTCAGTGACACATCCTTCTTCTTTTTTCTTTACCAGAATCGCCTGCAAGAAATGATAGAGGAGCTCAAAGAAGATTTGGGTGTCACAGACAGTTAGCATTGGTTGTAATTCATAAATGGTGACCGGAAGAAATAGTGTGCTAATAGAGCGACAATGTCAACAAGAGAAAAAAGTATTTTTAATTAACACTAGTCCCCTGAAAGTTACCAGTAATCAAGTCTGGTAGGAGTGAAAAAAAGGAAACAACGATTAATAAATGATGTGTGATAAAAATGGAAAACAATAAAATTCCTCCTTGAATGCAATAAGAAATAAACAAATCTACTCCAATCAGGTAATGCAAGTAACTTTGATAATGGTTTGAACCCAGGAGTTACATACCTCAGTGAAATTTGATTGGCTGGGAGAAAGTAGTCCTGAGAAGGACTGCTGGAAGTCACTGATATTTTGACAACCTGAGGGAAAGTCATCTTCAGAGTCAAGTGACTTCAAAGGATGACGTCCGCTCAGGTTGTCAGTCCTTCTAAAGAACTACTCAGTCTCAGTCACTTTCACCCAGATGATCAAATTTCATTGAGGCAAGTAACTTAATAATTTACATTATGGAAGCCATCATGAATGTGAGTCACTTAGTGGACTTTTCTAATAAAAACGTTAATGAACTCCCATTGATACATGTATTTTTGTATTGTTAAACTGTGTGAAGTGCTCCTTTGGAAGAAAAAGGCCCATTTTTCACCCTGAATGCATCGCGCCCTCGCATGATTTCATGTATAACGAAATTTAAAAAATTCAAAAAATCTCAGAAAGCCTTTCAGAATCTTCATCAAAAGCTATCTGTCGATAAATCTTTCAGGTCCTGATTTAAATGCATTCTCTACTTATCATTTCATAATTTTGTTGTAGTGTTTTATGTGTCTACATGTAAATTTGTTTATATTATTTCTGTTTGAAATCGAATAGAATTGAACAACATGACGTTTTTGCTTGCCGCTTCACAAAGACAACAACCTCTGCCACTCTTTTGAGCACAAGCATCTTTACAAGTTTAGTTAAGAGCAGGCGTAGCTCAGTCGGGTAGTGAGTGGCTTTCAGAGGAAGAGGTTCCCAGTTCGATCCTCAGTGATCTCGAGCTCAACGTCTCTTCCCACTTTTCTCTGGTCCATGTAACTATAGCTTTAAATAACCCATAAAGCAGAGCACCAACAGAGGGTAGAGGGTAAAGGACACACTGCCGGCTTTCATTGACACCAGCCTCAGAGCTGACTGAATTACCAATGAAGGAAAGATAAAGTGACTTATATTCAACCTTTTACAAATGCCTGGCTGCAATATGCAAATGAATTCCAATGCAAAATCTAACAAGCCCACTGATCCGTGAAGTGAATCAAGTCCACCCAAGAGTCATGAGTGGGATCACTTGTACATGACAATGGCAGGGGCTTCAAAAGAGGCCTACATGATTTTATGTTGTTGAGTAGTGCAATAGTATCCCTAGTGTTCTCAGCATTCTCTGCAGAACGAATGATTCGAAGTGAGCATCTGATTCCATAGGGAGATTTTGATGATGGAACAGGGTTGGCTCAGTGGTGCGAGCACAGTTGTCTTCCAGAAAATTCCTGGACTTGGTGTCTTTTGGTGAATTGAGTTTCTGGACTCTCAACTCTGTTTCAAGAGGTTTTTCTCCAGGTACTCTAGTTTTTTGGCTCATCTCGCAAAAAAACTGACAAATTAGATTTGATCTTCTTTGACTCAATTCACAGATTTTGCAGATGTAACCACTAGAATCTGTGCAAACTCTTTGTGCTACACCAAGTTTAACTTACTGAGATAACCAGTCAGTGGTTCAATCAATTTCACCGTCCTCAACAACCAAACGGAATAATTCTTTATGGCTCCACAAGAGATATCTCAGGCGTGTCTCACTCCACACTGCACATGGATGACAGGTCACACACTTTATTATCAAAACAGTGCAAAAAGGTTTTGAAGGAACATTCTGTTTGATGGTTGCAGCATGGCAGTGAAATTAACTCCTCATTTACAAAAACTTGAACAATAAAGGAGTGCAACCCTTGGGTTTCCACTTCCTTGAAACGTTTCTCTTTCTCTCTGCACTTGTATAAAACAAAAGCAATGTTGGCTCCAAAAGGTGTTATGCGGCTAACCTTGTACTTGCGTTCATGCTGCTTAAGAAAGTTATTTGCTCTTAATTCCTCTTGATCCTTGAACAAGTCAAGCAAGGCATATAAAGGTTGCAATGTCTCACCATGGGCAAACATAAATGCACCATACATTCTATCCTCTAGAGATGATTCTGTTGCATTTTTCAAGGAGGTGACAATCCTTTCTAACAAAGGACAGCCAATCTTGTAAGTTATGGAATATCCATAACCTCGTTTCCAATAATGCTTTAAATCAGACAGGTAATCTAACACCAATAAATCTTCCTCTTCGAACAGCTCGCACCATGTGTTTTCCTTATCATAGACAGCCACCTCAAACATGCAAGCTGTGTACATGCCAATGATGTGATCCTCTGAAAGAACACCTGGCTTGAAGTTTAACTTCCTGGTTACTTTTCCCAGGACATTTCTCATTTCTTCTCCATGTTTAAATGCTTTAAATTCATGAAGTGCACTTTTATTCTCCTTAACTCTTGTAATATATTTTGGGCATATGTCGAAAAAGCGTAACAGAGGATCTTTATCCATTGCTTTGGAGAGGATTGCTACAGGTTGAAAATTGTTGGTTCCAAGGTGACCACGACCTTCAAATAAACCAAAAGCAAACGCCATTGCGCTTTGAGCTGCCCGTGTTGTTCCCGTGCTGATAAAATCGAATTTTTGTGGCTCGTAAGGATATGCGAGCAGGTTTGGGAAGCGCCTCAGCAATTCTTTGGCAATGTTATACATTTCTTCTTCGCCTACAGTTGTCAGTAGTTTGTCATTGGTGTGAGAAAAGGGATTTTTCAAGGGAAATCGGAGATCATCAATGTGCATGGTACCATCACTAGGATTCAATGTCTCCTCGACCACTTTAAGCATCTTGTCAATTTTCTTAACGTCGTTAAGACTTGGATGTCGCGTTCCATGTCTCAAAACCATGCTGATGTGAAGAGGTTCGCAATGTTTTGGCACTTCAAATGTAATATTTCTCTTGTTGTTGTATCGCGTCTTGGACGAGAACTTCATATGTGTTTTCTTCAGCACAGAGGGTTTCAGCTCATTGTACTCTCGCACAAAATAACCTAAAATTGAGAGGCAAAGAACACCGAAAGCTATCTTGAGATACATTACTCAGCTCAATGGGAAACCAACTCTGTCTGGTCAATTTCGTCCAGGCGTTCTACCAAGGATTCGAAGGAGACCTGGCACTACTCACGTTTGGTCTTTCTCAGTCTCCTGGACCGTGAGTTTCAACATGGCGGACGTGTGGGTTGGAAGTGAAACGGGGCTCTTGAAAGGTAAAGAAATGATAAATTTAATGGAACGCAAATGCAGTTTTTCGATTTCCCGTAGTATGCACTGTGAGACGTAATCTTGTCCCACTTTGCCTTATCTCCACTCCCCAGGGATTGATCTCAAAAAGGGTTCCTTTACAAATTACAATGTGGCGGAAAAAGCAGACCGAAAGCATGCAATTTGTTCATTGAGCTGGGTTGACGAGGATGAGAGTCAGGTACAATTTGTAGCTTTAGAATGATTATATATAAACATAGGTTGTAATGAATACGATACGTTTCTTGTCTGTATGCTGACAAGTGACATCGTTAGCCCTCGTTTGATGAATACCCTAATTCTTTTGAAATTCGGTTGATGGAAAGACATGCATGTACTTTGGGTTTTGAAAAGACGCTAAAATATCGTGACATACCCCCTTTTAAGGCTCCTTTGCATTTTGTAAAGCTGCGTGCAATAATTATATTTTATCTTGCGTGACTGATAAGACCTTTTGCGAATGTCGTCTTGTCAAGCTTCAAATGTAGTTAGCAAATCAGACAGCTTACACCAAGTACTGGACTTCTGGACCGCTCCCTCAAAAACTCGATCTTTGACATAGACAGGGAAACCGAAATCGCTGCTGAAATCACACAGAATTCAGGCCTTCCTTTTGTTTCTCTTGAGCGAAACTTTCCGGATCCAAGGTTCATGTTCTGTGAGAATGTTTCTCATGTTATTTGTAAAATTTGGGGTAACTTCCAAGGAAAAGTAGTCGGCGAGGTTAAGTGCAATAGACAGCGAATTTCGCCGGACCCCAGCTCTTATTGAAAAACCTGATGATACATTCCCAAGAGTACATTTAAATGACTTGTATTGTGTTTATGCAGTGAACCCCCCAAAACGTACTGCATTATGGGAATGGGAAAGTTAAAAGCGAATTGCGCTGTACAGTACTCTGTTTTTATGTATTTTTTGGATATTCAAATTTGCAGTCCACTGAACAGAAGTAATTGTCTCAAGAAGCAATAAACCCTCGTAAAATATCACTTTGTCAATGTACACTGTCCATTTGGGATTATGGTTAAATTTCAGGGTTGGCCTTGCATGGTTACTCAGTTTCACAATATTTCTTTTAAAAAAGATTGAAATTTACACATGGACGAAGATAGTTGTGTTTAAATGTTGAATTGTGGAACTCATTCTATTGGCTAGAATGAGCTAATATAAGGCACAATTAGTAGTTCTCATTGATTGATTATGTGTTTTCAGATGTGTGTTTTGATTGGCTGGTATGAAATATGAGTGTGTATCAAGAAAATCTGTTTCAATCAAGAAGTAAAAAAAACAGCAGTTTCCTTAGATTCATTTGTCGCATTATTTTTGAGAAATATTTATTAAAGCAATAGAGGATTTTTTCTGTACTTGTATAGCCTCATCTAAACACTGGGAAAGCTGAGAGAATTCGCGACAGTTATGCCAACCTTTGATGGCGTCTCAGGTTTGCAAAACTGTCTCGATTTCTCCCAGCTCCCCCTCATGTTTAGATGAGGCCTATAGAAACACCAAGGCTGCTGCCTAATGGTTGCCTGGGGCACCTTGCTTGCAAGCGTGGGCAACCAAATTTCTGAACAAGTAGCCCGAACAGGCACCTAACTTATCACAAGATGATTCATCCTCACTTTCAATTAATTAATTCAATTAATTCTTTTTTGTGGGTTACTGGAGGGGTTCATGGTTAAGTGCACTTGCAGGCCTATGAAGTCAACGGATTGTTTCTTTAACCAATGGGAAACAATCACAGAAATTTGGTGGGAATTAATGTATTGTTGAACTATTTTTCAGTTGTCAGGAAACTACATGTACATAAACAAAAAGTGAAGTTTATTGCTGAGGATATTATTCTTTTCCCGTTTTTATATATTTTGGTCGTGATAATGTCAGATGCAGTTGAAACATCCCATTGCAAATGCAACAACATTTGCTTGAGAAAAGTTAGCAGCAAAGCCGAAGGTCCGAGATTCAAACCAAAGTCCAAGTCTAGATCTGCATTCAATGGGCTCTTTCCATAAATGAAAACATATTTTGGAGATTCCTGGTTGCTAAGCCACGAATGTTCGGCTCATGGACTTGTTTTATGCAAAAACCTGTGGAAAAGCTGTGTTGAATGAAGATCACCTCCACAACTGACAATTATCACAACCCATTTTTGCTACTTTGTACTCTTGAAAGGGTTATGCAATTTTTTTTTCTTCCAAGATGATATTAGGATCATCAAATGGAATTGTGAAGACCTTTGATGTTACCAAGGGTGAATTTGTTGCTGAGCGGAGTATCTCTATAGAGGAGGAAAAACTGAAAGGACTTTTTCAATGGGATAAGTAAGTTATCACCGTGACGATCTTTTCTCTTGCATTAAATTTTTTTGTTAGAGCCAGGTTTTATGGCCTAGAAGTAAGAGCATTCATCTTCCCAGGGTGAAAAAAATCGTTTTTTCAAATGGAAGTTACAAAGAACATGGCAGTTTCATAAGCGACTTCGGGAGGCAATTGCTAGCAACGGCTTCAGTGGAATTCAAACCCATGATCATGCGATTTGTGCTGTTCTAATCTAATTGAGCGTAGCTACAGTGTACCAACCCAGATGGAAGATGGTCAAATTGTTGCTACACTGTAGTTCTAGTTGCTACATGAAGTACATGTACATATGCAGTGAGATCTCCATTGAAGTGTCTGTTACACTGTGAATTGTTTCGTACAACTTGTCTTGCAAATTATGTTTTGGCAACATTGTGGAGGGACAAGTTGCACGAAACACTTCACAGTGTAACATACATGTACCCTGCAACGGCCAAAATCATTGCGAGACAAGTTGATGAAAAGTAGAACTTAATTCTACTTTTGGCAACGACTCTTGCAACTTGTCTTGCAACGATTTTGGCCATTGCAGGGTATGTTACACTGTAAAATGGTTCGTGCAACTTGTCCTACCACAATGTTGCCAAAACATTGCGAGACAAGTTGCATGAAACATTTCACAGTGTAACAGGGCCTTAAAGAGATTGCATCTAATTTAATGCCTGGTTTTCTGAACATATGTGCTAGGCTGAGTTTGTTGCATCAATACTCTGCTCTCAGAGGCTTTCTTTGGGAACTCAGGTCATCCCCTCATGACAAAACCACTGTTTGATTTCAACAACAATAATAATGATGATGATGATTGATATGATTTTTGTCGTACTTTCCGTAACACTGGCTGCACATTTATTTTGTGGTCTTAGCTCATTAATCACTTGTGTGGATTCAGGATTACTTCAAATCTGGACAAAGGAAGGCAGTAATGTGAGTTTGATTTTCTTTGTCTAGGCTTTCATGGACATCTTTTTGCAATTGTATAATTTTTCACTGCTGTCACTCCTTTAAGTTTGACGAGGTATCAATTACATGTACATCTATGCGTTAAATAGCCTTTTTCTCAAAGGCCATTTAGCTTAAGTACAAAGAATTTAAATTCATTGTTACATTTAGATGACAAACAGTTGCTTACAGTCTTTGCATGTACATGTAAGTGGAAGATAAAATAATTTAGAAACAGTATGTGAAAAGAGAAGGAAAGAAAGAGTCGCTAGAGTGTTTTTTTTTTTCTTGCGAGGATTGTGTGTTAACAGCTGTGAATTAGAAATGAACTTCAAGCTAAATTAAGGACGGTGCCTACTATTGTTACTGCGCATACGTTCTACGCATCTCGAGATACTCGGATTTCTTATCGGCGGTGCCTCTTGATACAAGGATATTTTTGTGTGGTTCAAAACTATGCAGAGAAAGCAGAACTTAGCAAGTGCTCTTGGTATCCAAAAAGAAAATTGGGGGTAACCACGCATTTTTCAGAGATAATCTAGCTTCAATTTGGAAAAGAATGCCATACAGTGCTTTGTATTTTAAAGCTTTTTACAAATATTGTTGATTAAATGCGTGGTTACCCCCAGTTTTTTTTTTTTTTGGACTTCAATAACACTTGTTAAGATCTGCTTTTCCCGCATAGTCAGTAAACTGCGCAAAAATACCTTTGAATTAGTAGGCACTGTCCTTAAAAACGGTCTTTTTTGCAAACCCTGAAACATAATATGGCTTGGGCTCCAAAATAAACTTAATATGTTGATTAAAATTTGAATATGCCTTGAGCAGATAAATAGGGAAGGACAGGAAAGTATTCACTTGGTATGTCTCAGGAAAAGAAGTCTATGGCAACTAGAACTCATAGTAGCGTACAGCTGTAGGTGTAGCTTTTCCTTTCTCCTGCCATCTGTCTCAAGCATTTTCTCTTGTTCTCATTTCCTCTTCTCTCTTTCAAGCGACATTTTGCTTTCTCTATTTTCAGACAGATGTCAAAGTGGGAAGTCACATATCTGTCGTCCGTCAAAATCCTTCCTGTACATCTCAAGTAGGGACGGGTGGACAGAAAAATGACCTGAAAGTCTGGGACCTTAACAGACCCGAGGAACCAATTTTTAGAGCTAAAAATGTATGTAACATAATAACTATCATAATGCAGAAGTGAAAAATAATGAGTAATTAATAGTAATAGTTCTTTAAAATTTGTACTTTTTTATTTTTATTATAATAGTAAGCAATGATGTACTGTTTTAGACCGGATGAAGCCTGACCTGCAAGTTTAATGAACGGCTTCAAGAATATTTAGAATTCACAACAAAGCGTGTACCTCTGGAGTCCAAACAAAAGTTCAAATTTTGAGAGGAGAGCATTAGCCTACGAGAAAAGCAAGCTATGCCTTCTTAGTATGCTTTATATAAAGAATTCCAATGAGGAGTGTTTTATTACACTTGTAGTTTTTAAAGCTCATTCACGTGACGTTTTATCGGTGACTTAATAGGCTATTTCGCTCATGAATTTATAAAGAGTTTTTGAAGCTGGTGTTTTATGAGCACGTGAAACTGGAGAAAAACCCTGCGGCCCAAACATGACCCAGTTATGCAAACCACCAGGATATAAACAGTATAAAGTGGATTGATTTCACCACTAGGATATCCTTGCATGTTCCCCATTAGTCCTCAACGCATAATATTCCTAGTTGTTTATCCACATAGGTATAGTACATTATTGTATTACATGCCCAACAGGACTTAGCTGAGAGGAGAACTGATGTTTTCCAGATGGTCATGTTGTTACTA
>BLFP01002994.1:124576-127076 GCA_014634505.1 Montipora efflorescens | reverse complement strand
CATATAAGTGAGCGCTTACAACAGTGCTTGACGTTGCGACCGGATTCACACCTACTCGCCAGCCTGGTTGCTAGAATATTATGATGATGATGATGATGATGATGATGATGATGATGATGATGATATAGTGGCATCCTCGTGTCGAAGAGGGGATGGTTAGCGCTGGGGATTTGGGCAGGATCTTGTATGACTATTTTATTCATTGAATAAGTGCAATGAATGTCCAATAGCGGACTATACTTCTCGCTTTAACGCATGTAGCCTTTGAAAACGGTGTTTACGCATCCTTTGAAATCTACATCTTTCATTAACTTCATTCCAGAAGTGACATCCAAGATTTTCTAAAAACTCTTGATTTCTTTTGGAAAGTGTGTATAATAGATTTTGAATAAAGAAAAAGCCTTTACATCTTTAAAATACGTAAACAAGCTCAATGCGTTGAGGTGGATTAACTTTTGCGGAATCGGCTTCTTGTACCTCCAACTTCGGAACTTTAGGGCTTGAAAAGAAACTGTCAATCTTTTTTGTTGCAGTTGCGACTCCCTAAGCGAATATTTCGAGAATTGAGCCTCCATTAAATGTGGCTAGCATTGCATGTGACCACAAACTAGCCTCAGTCTTCTGGCGAGTTAAAGATGACTACTGTCACGTTGTTTTTTTTTTTGCCTAGTTAAACTTAAGATATTCCTCTTTCTCTTGATTCGAAAAAAACATTCTAACCATTGATGAACTATAAACAAGTGTTTTCCAAACATTTTAATGTGCGCCGATTTCGAATTTTTGTGCACGAATCTTGCAAGGGCGCAACCTGGTGAGAACACTTCTCGTTTACTCGGTATTAAAATTGGTTTCCAGCTTACGTATGCACCGTAGCACTTTTTCCATTGACTACTGTAATTCTCAGAAATAATGAGAAAGAAATGAAAGTGTTGTTCATAATGTATTGTCTAAATGATATTTTTAAAAAATGTACCAAGCGAATAAACAACTTACTAGCCGACGTTTCGGTGTCATCGCAACACCATACTCAAGGCATAGTAAACAAATTAATGCAGACATTCAATGTTCTTTTCATTAGCATAAGAATAAAGCTCACAAGTTTCAAGTGAACATCTTTGCGCCAATCGAGTCCGTATGTATGTTAACTTTATTTTAGCACGGTAAATTCATCAGTTACAAACTTTAAGACCTAAATACATCATATCCTGACTGAATTTAATGTTTGCACGTTAAGAGAAGGGTTTGCGAATTAAAAGCATTTTCAAGGATCAAGAGTATATTTAAAATGCGGATATCATATTGATTGTCACTATTGAATTCGTTAGCAATGTTATCATTGATGTACATTAACGTTTTGTCCAATTATTTATTTTCAAGTTAAGTTATCCAGCATTTAAAATTTTCAACTATATTTGCCCATTTCTCGCTGTCAAGGCCGCTTTACGCGCTCTGATTTTCGGCTCGGCTTCGCTTGCATTTTACCTTTTGTTAAAATGTATAAAGCCGAAAGGCCGAAATTCTTTGGCGACTAAAATACCTGAGCTGGCGACCAAATCTGAAAAGGTAGGAGACAGCTGTCCCTTAGGTTTTTTCCTGAAAGTCGAGCATTGTAAAAAGTTCATTAAAAGCACAGAATACGCAATACTCAAAGGACTGATGATAGTTAACAATTATCCTGCGAAATCACGCGGGCTATCGCCTGATACTTAGCCGACGAGGCTGTGGACCGAGTTGGCTAAAAGATTGAGCAGGATAATTGTTTTATCATAGCTCAGTTGGTTAGAGCGTCGGACCGGAATCGCGAGGTCACGGGTTCAAACCCCCTTGAAGTCCTGAATTTTTCAGACTTCTCTACGCAGTTGCAAAAAATTGCGCTCATAACTGCGAAGATCATAGCTTCACTTGATTTCATATCCGCAGTTCATGTATGATTCATCAACAATTATTCTACGAGGGCGCTGGATATGAAATGATATATATAACCAACGAGGCGCGTAGCGCCGACTGAGTTGGTTATGATCATTTCATATCCAGCAAGCCCGAGTAGAATGATTGTTTTATTAAAAACCCCAACATCACAACTCTTTTATGTTGAATTTATTTGGCCATTTTTTCTCGGAGCCGCAAAACTGTGTATTTGCTGCTGTGTTCAGTGACCACATTTGGTAGTGCAGGTATATGAGCTGATAACCTGTGTCCGGCGAGCCAATGAAAATGCTGGAAATGTGATATCCGTAGTTCAGTTTTTAATAATTTCGTATATACCATTTCATCATTGATTCATTCCTCACGGGACCATTAGAACCCACAAATGACCAGCTCCCAACGTCAGTGGCTTCATAGCTCAGTTGGTTAGAGCGTCGCACCGGAATCGCGAGGTCACGGGTTCAAACCCCGTTCACTTGATAATTGTTTTATTATTCAACACATTGATGACAAAGCACAATTTTCTACGTTTATTGCAAAAAAAGCTGGGAAAACTACCATTTTTCTCCGCCAC
>BLFP01002994.1:117076-119576 GCA_014634505.1 Montipora efflorescens | reverse complement strand
AATTATTAAAGGAATGAGTGATTCCGAAATTTTGTTTTTTTTTTTTTCGGATACAAACGCTTTCTTTGGAAAATTTTCAACTAAACGTGATTGTAAAAAGTATTTTTGGTGGTTTACCACACTTTTTGGAGTGGAGTCTCTTCAACGAAGAACAGATGCTCTGCACGCTCAGCGTATGCGTTTTATATTTGTTCATTTGTTTGCTGTTTGCTCTTCTTAACAACTAAATGAAAATTACCAAATTTGAATTTATGAAGAGTTAGCGAGCACCATAACGATAAACTTTCAATTTTATCACAAACCTCCTCGTCGATTTTCGTATCCGTCGTTGTCGTTGATTACGGCACGAGCATGCGCGTGAGCAAATTCATCCTTTGTATTCAAATTCACCCGATATATTAGGGAGTTCAAGAAACGACGACGGCTACGACTACGACAACGCCACAAAACAATAATATCATTGGTTAAAAGAGCATAAATAATCGTGCTACACAGCACGGATTTGAGCAAGTAGGTTTGTGGTCCTCTGCATAAGCACGACGTGAAATCAACAAATTTGAGGTTTTGAAGACAAAGTGAGCATGCAACAGAGAATCTTTCATCCTCTATCTTCACTCTGAAAACGCTCGTATCAATTTAAGTACTTTGAGGATACTTCGCCATATTGTAGGACGTGAACGAGACTGAAGAATCGCGAAAGACTTACGATAGAGCTATGCTATATTTTGAGACGACGTTTTCGTCGACCGTCGTCGTCATAGATCTTAAACTCCCTATTAGAGAGGTTTTTCATCGTGTTTACAGAAAACGGTAAAGGTAAGATTGAAAGTAGCGTTTTGCCAAAAAAGAAAGAACCCTTTTTTTTAATTTGCTCAGTTTTTGCATATTATCGACAAATATCAACTAACTTTTCACAAGAGAGAAATATTAAGTTAGAATAGGAAAAATTTCCTTGTATTATGATAAGCCGCTTCCTGCCGTTTAATATTTGGCGTTTCACGTAGACGCAATTCTAAGTGCTTAAAATCTCTTGTAAGGCTCTTAATTAAAACACCCACTCCAGCTCGACATTTTTCAGGGTGGAGTGGGTGATCGATGCGCGTCTTGTTACATGCTACTATTTCGGCTAGTTTGTTTATTTTTCGTTCTTTAATACCCATCGTTTCTAGAAACTTATTTTTCCACTTTGAAGTTTAAAAATCTAGTATCTTTACTTTATGCAGTAATTAGGCAGCTGCTAACTCTGTTGCTGCCTGCTAAGCTTCTTAACAATAACCTTTACTCTTTGTCTCACTGCGCGGATCTTCCAGTAGTAAAGAATCGGGTTTAAAGACGAGTTTAAGAACACCAAAGTGGCCGCGGACTCCCGTACAACGAAAAACGACGAGGACAGTCCGATTTGACTCGTCAAAGCCTCGGTTATGCCAAAGGGGAGGTAACAAATAACCAGTGCAAACTGGAGCCACAGCGCTGTGTAAATTGCGCTAATGTAGCGCTTTAAATGCCTTGGCTTCGGTTGGTATGCTGGTTGATAATCAGTTTGAAGTTGACGTGTGTATCTGTGAAGTATTATAAAACTCTTTGCGTACGCAAACGTCGAGACTAATATACACAGTAAGACACCTATATAACGGTACCATACGGTTATAACGTAATTCCAAAAGTACGATGTTGTGCTTACTACAGACACCACCCAAAAAAAGATCACGCATGCCATTGTTCGCTTGAAAGTTACAATATGGCGGTATCTTGCTTCTAGTATTAAGGCAAAGAGTCGGTCCACACTTAATGCTGTCAAAGTCAGCAATGAAACGGAGCATAATGTTAGTGACGTGATTACATTTGAAGCTAATGCGTAAGGACAGATATCGAAGCGTCCAGTAACAATGGACATCCAATAGCTGACAATAAGGGGCTCGGAGAGAAGACCAACGCACAGATCACTTGTGGCGAGACAGCGAAATAATAGTTTGGTCGACGGATGAAGTGAAGTCTCATTATGAAGGGCTATCAAGATGACAACGTTGCCAAAAAAGGCAGTAAGGGACAAGACGATGTTGAACACCGAAAGACATACAAGTTGAAGATGTATTTCTTTGGTTAATTCGGGTGAACAAAATAGTTCCTTTTGTATATTCTGGTTGTCATCTTCCGTGATGTTGTAGGCCATTTATCTTGCACTTCCCTTCAAAAAAGTTCAAATGAATTTCGCATGTAATTATTGTTATCTTTGCTAAAAACAAACACAGCTGGTAACTTTAAATAGCGCATTTGTAAATCTGCTGGTGTCTTGTTTAATTAATATGTTTTCAGAGTTAAATTACGAGAAAACTCGGCAAAAGTTGAATTACACGTGGATGAAAAATAAAAGGTCTCGAAAAAATTGTTTTATAGGGAAGTCGTAATTGCTCTTGAGGGGGTAGGCTAAAATTAATCCACCACGGTGCTCTGCCGACACTCTAAACGACGAAGTACTTAACCCCCCCCCCCCCCCCCCCCC
>BLFP01002994.1:106728-109228 GCA_014634505.1 Montipora efflorescens | reverse complement strand
TTCCTTCCCTCTTATGACAAATATGTTGTTTGCTTCAATAAGATTTTTGGCTGGAAAAGGTTTTTGTGAGATTTTTCTATCTTTGTGGATTGATCGTGTTGGAATATTCGAACTTAACGTATTTGCATATGTGGGTTGGTATTTGATATACGAGTTGTTTTCATAAAGATGACACGAATTTTGAGCCATTTTGTATTTCAAGTGTTCTTTCTTGCAAATGATGAATATGCAGCCATAGTTTTGACTTCGGAAAATATTTGTTTAAGTCATTCCAGAGTAACATGAAGTTTGTTTGGGAAGCCAACAATATTTCTTTAAGGTTATCTATTAATTTATGTATCTATTATTTACAAATAAGAAGCTATAATTATAAAAATAAGTAGTGTTTCGTTTCCAGACAGACGCTGCTCTCGGGGATGGGAAATATACCGGATTCGAGCTCTGTCGAGAAGACATTAATGTTTACTGTCGCGTTAAGAAGACATTAATGTTTTACTGGCATGACGCGTAACTATAAAAATTTCAAATTTAATTTCTTAAACACATTACACGTACGTTTTCGCGTATGCTTTTTCAGGTTTTGAGAGATTTTGAGTTTTTTCGGACAGTTGTGATTCTGAGTTTAGTTTGCCGGGTTTCCGTTTTTAAACGTTGTTGTTTGCCGATTAAGAGACATTTCTGTTGGAACGAGTTCGCCTACCGCTTCCTAACAAGCTCGATCCCCTGGCCCGCTTCTTCCATGGTAGGAGTTACCAGGAGCACCTTTTGAATTCCTAGGCTTTTTCCTTTTCTACTTTCGGATTGGCCCTGGCAGCATTACTTCTGGGAAAATCCAGTTTCAGCGCTTTCAATACCACTCAACTCAGTGCCCTCAGTTTTTGTGTGACACGTACCACAGGTAACCCAGTTTACGCTCACGGAGCGTCAAGTTTTTTTACGCAAAAGAGAATAAATCAAGAAGATGGGCTGGAAAAGGATGGTGAAGCTGGAGAAGTCAGTTTGGTATTAGTCAACCTCCAGAACGTCGAGAGCCAACGGCCTCAAGCTTAACAAGTAACACTGTGCGATACAATGTAATATATAGAGAATACTTCATGGAAAGTGCGGGCGTACAGTATTTACGCACGAGTTGTTGACGTATCAGAAATCGAACTAGTGAGCGCAGCGAACGAGTGAGATTTCTGATACAAAAACAACGAGTGCGTACATACTGTACAAAGCACTTTACATGTGGTATTGTGTTTATTATATACATACTGAGATTTAAAGTCTTGTTTATCGTCTTTAATGACAAACCAAGACAAAACTCTGTTACACGACTTCAAGTCAAAAACTCATGTAAAGATTATAACATAGGCTTAAAGTTGAGCCGGAAATTTGACATTAAAGCAAGCAAAGAATGTAAAAATATTATTTCAAATGTCCCTCAATACTTGAAACAAGGTACCTTAAACTTGAAGGCTCATAATTCTCTCCGTCTTTACGTCTCACAGGACGAATAAAGTCCGAAAGGTGCTTGTTTAATTCTGCGGCCTCTATGCTTTGCACTTCTCGACTGTCGCTCTTTTCGCTTCTCAAACGCTTACAGCAATTTCACATCTCGTTTCGTATTCTCTTTCGTGTTCTTGTTTTGGAGACTTTCCACGTAATCCTCGACCGAAGTATCGTGATCACCAAACCTCTTCTCGTTCATGTTTTTAAGCTGCGACACTTGCGAAGGCTTAAAATTTCTCAAACAAGCGAAACACTGCCAGCTGAATGAAGATCACCTCGTTGCGGCTCACACGTCAAAAAACATGATACGCGGCACCTGATTGGACGTATCTTCTTACTCACATGTGGAAAAGCGATACGCGCCATTTGATTGGTTGTTGGGCTTTTAGACCAGCTTGTGAACTGAATTTATTTCTCGCCTTTTCAGTGGGTAAATCTCAGTATGTATTTAATAAACTTGTATTAGTTTGGATTATGTCAGTTTTTCAAAGTTTCAGTATCATAGTTTGACCCAGACCATTTTTAAAATGACCCATTTTAAAATGTCACGTGGGACTTATGGCCCACTTTGATTAATTTCCATATTGAACACTGGTTCTTTTTCAAGTTTCAGATGTCACGCCACACAAGATTCTAAAAGGGCCGCTATGGCAGTATTGGTTTGTTTTTCTTTTAAATTAGCCCTTATTGTCTCGCTCTTAAACTTAAAATTCAAAAGAACATTTAGGCTTGAACGAGGCAAGAAGGGCTAATTTGCACACAAACAAAACAACTTGACTAAAATGGTGGGTATTTTGGAATATGGTGTATAGGCTCGTGTTGAGGGCAGCAAACGTGAAGCTAAAAGTAAAAAGAGGAAAAAAAAGATTGTTTGACTGCAGCTTGTTTTTGCCTCCTACTGCATATATCAAGCAATTTCTCAACGAAGAGAGAAAAGTTAAGAGAATTTTTGAAAGTTAGGGACGGACCATTAGAAAAGTGATGGGGGGGGGGGGGGGGGGGGGGA
>BLFP01002994.1:96310-103331 GCA_014634505.1 Montipora efflorescens | reverse complement strand
AATTGTTCGAAGAGGTAAAGAGCACTCTACAGAATGACAGAAATGTGGTCACTGATGAAAAGAGAAATTATTTTCTCAGTTTAAGGAATGGGAAAAAGATTACTCCAATCTTTACAAAAGGGCTACAGCTTCATACCTGTGTAATACTATTGCGAGGCAATGTTTTAAAGGATGTTTGCTGGGTCCCAACTGCTGCTATGGTAATGGTACATTGCTGCTCAAAGGCCCTCTAAAACTGGTTGCTTGAAAAGTATCGAAAACCAATTCAGTGAGCAGTATTTTGTTTTTTAGATTTTGAAACCATATCATAATTCTGTGACCCAGCACATGATGTGAGGAATAACTTTAAACTGAAGAAGAATTTGAAATATTTATGAAAAAGCTGACAGATGAAAAAAATTCCACTGGAAGAATGCAAAATAACGCTTCTCACTTGTTTCCAAACAAATCAGGGAAGGACGCTGGACGAACTTTTGAGATAAACCTGACCAAGTCTAACAAACTATTTCTGGTTGTATTAATCTTGATTCATTAATGATCCTCTGGAGCAGCTCAGGTGGCATGTGTGACAATAAGCTGGAGCACTTGGCTGAACATCTGTTCTGAGCCTCCTAAAGGATAAGGATATGGCATCTTTTGTAAAAAGTTAAACTAAGTAATTTGCAAAAAACTTGAAACTTAAGGATATGCCACTACAACAATGGCAAATTTCACTTTTTAGTACACTGTCAGTATAATAAAACATGTGTTTCTACATCAACATACAGTGTGTGTATGTTGACACAATTATTGGAATTGTGTATACCTTGACAGATATTCCTTTGCTTGATTTGGAAAGCAGTGGCAACTTGATTTTGGTGTTTGGGTGCTTTCCTCATGGTGATTTTTTAACTCACCAGGACAATACATCACCGAGGATGGTGGAATTGGCTTAATTGGTACATTTTCAAAGGGAATGCTATAACCTTTTTCCATGTCACTGTGACAAGCAGTTTCTGCATCTTGCCTCTGTGTCAAAGGATAAAGGGGATGTCTAACTGTCAGATCAAAAGTAATCGCTGCTATTTTATTAAGTGAATCGGTGAGGACATCTTTAAACAAATCTCGCACACTTGGAAATACGCTACTGTACCAATACCTGCGAAAGGTCCAGCGTATTTCTCCGCCGATATTCCGAACGATTCCCGGTATATTTTGTGTTGTGATTGAGACTTTTCTCCTCGAGCAAAACCTTGCCAAACGAACCAAGCCGAGTATGGCGATCAAGTGATTTCCGTGTAAGAAGACACGAAACGACTTCACGGCCTGCTGACCTCTGATTGGCCAGAAAAACACAAAGAATTTCTGGCACCAATCAGAATTGAGGATTACCTGTGCTGTTTGCAACTGGTCTGGTAAGAACTTGTCCCCAGGGGCTCTTCTCGCCCTACTATGTTTTTCTTCGTCGCCATTTTCTTTCGCCCGTTTTGACTTTCCCTTGCCTCCGCGATCTGCCCCTGGGTCTCCGAGGATGATTCAAACTTAACTGAGAGAGTATAAAAATCGTGAAACTGGGTCCCATGGTTTAAACGCAGTACGTCATGCACTGCTGAGCAGTTTGTGCGCCGAGTTGACCTTACCAAATCAGCTAACTAACATATTTTACGAGTAGTAACCAAGGATTATTGACTAAGTGCGTTGACAGTTGAAAGATTTAAAAGTAGCTGGGATAGTGTGAAAATAGCGAATGAGATTTTTAGGTGAAGGGTACAAAACGAGGAGAGGGATTAGTCGTTCTACAAGGAAGAACGGTCCTCTCTGTGAAATACATTTTTTTATAAGAAAGTTTAATTTTGGGGCTGAGGCTGAAAGTTCCTGTTGTTGTTGTTTTTTTTTTTTTTGCGACTCGAAACTGAAAACGTTGTTAAACATTTTCTTAAAGTTGTAAGTTCGACTGTAAACTTCAGAGTATCATGCCACGAAAACCACATTGTTTATGTTAAAGCCCTGGCTTTAGCTTTTCTGATATGCTTTTCTCATATGTTTGATGCAATAAAAAATAATGTCCCTAAGTATTTGAGGTAATGTCCTGTCAGAGTACACAAATGAGCAGTGAAGAACGTCACACTTTAGTAAACTTATCTTAATTCAGAAACGGACGTTATCCCTTATTCCTTAAGAACAGGATGTTTTAAGAAAGATTCGAACAATCCACAACTGAAACTCGTTCACCGTTGACATCGTGTTGAATCTCAATTACTTGAAGATACGGAAGTCCCTGGAAATAAATCTCACCGTTGCCTTTTTTAAGTTTCACTTTGTTTTAATTAAGCCAATTCTGAAGGGAAATCTTAAAGACTAAAGTTAAGCGCAACCAATAGTACTCTATCTTTTGGACGAGGCTTTCAGTGTTGAGTTGTGTTCTGAGGTTCCTGTGGAATTCGGTACCAGGTCCTGTGCACGGTTGTTGCTGGCGCAAACAGTCTGGAGCGCTTGTCCGAAGTTGTCTATTTGTACCCAATCCAGCTAATCCTACATTCATCAAATTACAGTTTTGGCAAAAATGTATTTGCCGAAGTTGAGTTCAAATATCCGAAGTGCGAGAATTTAAAGGCCTGTTGAGGAGAAACGGTCGCGAGCCATTACCAGGAACACATGGTCTCAAGAACGTTTCAAGTCTCCATATTTTGCCTCAGATAATACGCCCGGAGAAGCGAAAAGGTCAAACACTTGTTTTTCATCCTTTTTTTTTTTGACATTCGTTTTTCATGCAAAACGGCACAAACGAAACCAAAATGAGAGGAGCAGCTCCGGATAAGCTTTACGAAGACAAAGAAAACTCAGTCTGTTGTATCAAGGTCCGAATCAGTCGCTTAGTTTCAGACCGGAGAATAATTCGACTTGAAACATTTTCTTTTTTGTTGCTTCTGTGAGATGAATTCATATTTTCCCTGATCGCCGAGTGACATTTCTGATTTGGTTACAGGTATGTTCATACAGCTTTTTCTTCAGTGGTAGTGAAACTTTTAAAGATTCTGCGTTTTTGCGGAAAGTAACATTCGCCAACTACCGTATAGCATGAAAATTATGCGAATTGAGCCCGATCCGCAAATAATAGTTCCCGCAGAATAAAAAACCAGCAAAATAATACGCCGCAAAAATTAACTCCCTTCAGTCAAATTAAAAAGCCCGCTTTGAATAGACTTGTGCGATACACTGGAGAAAAGCAAAAACACTAAAATGATTTACCATTGGAAAAAGCAACCCAAGCTTAGATAAATAGGGTAGTTCGTATCTCAAGAAAAACAGTATGTAAAGGCAAAGGACAGAAAATGTCAAGAGAACAGCAATTCAGGACATGGCACGAAGGGTTCGTCTGAACAAACGCTACTTTCTAGGGCGTCTGAAAACCGTAAAATGAAACCGCAGTTTTGGTGTGCGTTGTAGGGGTAGGCTTTTGGTTTCAATTGGTTTTGTTCTTGTTCAGTTCCTTTTGCGCAGTACGGTGTTACGGTGATACCATATGTCTCTAACACGGTATGTAATTTAATCTGAACTGTGACTCAACATACCCTACAATAAATTGTCCTGCCGCGCCTTCTGTTTGAAGAGAGAATCGCAAAAATTAGTTCCCAGTAGAAATGACAGTCTTCTTAAACCAGAAAAAATCGAAACCAACAAAATAACCCCTTCCCCCTCCCCCCTCGCAAAATTTTCCTGCTAAACAGTAGTCAGAGAGCCTCTCAAAACAGTCTCCGGTCCTGATCAACGCAACGGAGATCAAAAGACGTCACTTAGTTAGAACTGTACACTGTGATCGTTTACAATGAAAGTGGTTTTAGAAATTTCGTAGAGAAATCATAAATGTTTGCTGCTACGCACGCGTAGTAAAAAATGTAGTTTATGTACAGTCTTGCTTCAAGCTTATTATTATTATTATTATTATTATTATTATTATTATTATTATTATTATTATCATTATCATTATCATTATCGGATCAATCTTTGCTTCATTTAAACTTTTAACGACAAACCTTAACAAAGCAGCACTTCTTTTCAATGGTCCAAAATATCTCCCACATTTTAAAGACAGATTGTTTTCAGTTTGATAGATCCGAAACTTTGACGGTACATTGATTATTCAAAGTCAACGATTCTGATTACGCTAAGTGCCGCGTAGAATATAGACTTTTCCGTTCGAGAGTACACATTGCAATTACCGTACTTATTCGGCTACAAGCCGAGCTCGGCTATAAGCCGAGACCCCAAACTTCTTACGGAAAAAATCAACTTGATTGACACGAATTGTAAGTGCATAATACTCGGCTATAAGCCGAGACCCATTTTAGGTCTTGATTTGTAATTATCGACTATGGAATTTTCGTAATTTTAAATACAAATTGACATTGACTGAAAAATTATACTCAAAGCAATCAAATGAACACGAAAGATAAGAAACAAACAAGCAACGTGATCGTGAGGTGACGAATATTATTGTTGACCTCACAGGAATTGTGTCTTGTTGACCTCACAGGAAACGTGTCTTCGTACAAGCGAAGCGTTTTATAAAAAGTTATTCGACTGGAAACCTTACAACCTTGCCTTTAAACTTAAAATAGTCGCCGAAGTAGAAGCTGTAGAAAGTAATTCCGAGATCGCCGGAGAATACGGCATCAGCTAGTCGATGGTTCCGTCGCTGGAGGAAAGATAAGGCAAATCTGTTCAACGGGGAGCTTATCGGGGAGCGTATCCCGAGCTCGATCAACGACCTTTGGCGTGGTTTTCAGAGCAAAGAATTCAAGGTAAGATTTTCCCTTTAATGCGTACGGTTTTTTTGCTTGGAAAATGTCGCTACAAGAAGAAATCCACTTGCGTTTTTGTCTCAAGTTTGCTATGGTGTCATGTGATAAGCTTGTTTACACGATCTGTGATGGTGCAATCTCGTTCCCAGACTCCTCGTTCCTTCGATGGGTAAACCAGGCTTGGCGCGAGGAGATGGTGAGGCGTTTGTTGAAGACTTGTGGCACCTCTATAACGCTCTCGACCGCACAGTAGACGATGCAGTCTTCGACGAGAATATTCCAGAACAAAACAAAAGTGAAGACGAGGAAATGGACGACGAATTCGAGACAGACAGCGTGGAAGAAGACGAGCAATAAGATCGATCCCAATCACACAACAACACCAACGGCTCCTTAACGAGCCACCAATTAATAAAAGTCCATATTACACCAACAATAACTTCTCTTCATTTTACAAGTAATTTAGTTCGGCTTGTAAGTGAATACACGTTCATTTGCTGTTTTTTTATTTGCTGAGAAAATTCTTTTTATCAAAAACACTCGGCTATAAGCCGAGACCCCTTCTACGGCTTCAAATTTGCCCAAATTGAGTGAGGATTTGTGTAAAAATCGCTCGGCTTATAGCTGAATAAGTACGGTAGGTGTGACAGTCAGGCATATACATCTCTGTTTTTTATAAATTTGTATGTGGCTTAGAAAGTTACGATTCAAAGACAACGTTTTGATACTCCTGTCCAGTGTCTTCATCAGGGGTGATATGTAGGACCGGGAATCTTCCCTTACTCGTGCATTTCGCTCCAGTTTTGAAAGTTCTCAATACGGCTCGTGCAACTTTGAGAACTTTCGAAACATGACGAGTGGCCATAAATCACGAAATGCATAAGCAAGTTCATACGATTTTTTATTGATTATCGCTTTGTTTCCATAGCAATTTCCGTCTTGCACTCTGTAACCTATTTTATGCATTAGTCATTGACCAATCAGAAATGCGATATTTTGTTGAGTATATAATACGGATTGATAGCATATGAAAGGACTCGTGCGATTACTTAAATTATTAGATGTTTTGCCTTGTGGTATCTCTCAGTTTCCGTGAGTGATTTCCCCACACTTTGTCAGCACCGGCAATATTTCTTATGTTCTTTTTTTATTTGTATACGAGAGCCAAGTGTTTGTCACGTGGTCTCTACTAGGAAGAGAGAGGACCCTAGGAAAGGGTGTGACGGCCATCACTCTTCTCGGCTGTTGTTTGGCGAATTTCGACTTCTTTTTTCGGTGCGCTTAATTTAAGGAAGAAGTTCACCAGTAGCCAACACTTTTACTCGACAAAGCTAACGATTACCTTAAATTTTGCGTTAATTGCGAATACCATTTTGCCGATATCATTTTCTTTTGCCGCACAAATGCCATGATCAGGTTAGTTTTCACTTTATTTTGTAATAGTTGTCACCAATGTTGCATTTCTCAGCAAGGCTATGTAGGAAATTAGTCACTACAATAATAAACGAAGAAAAGTTGAGTGAAGTACTTGTAAACACTTTGGAATAAATTTGAGTTTTTGTTACTCTCACACAAAACGAGTTAAGTTTGAAAATTGTTACTTAGTAAGTTTTACAACCCTTCAACTTACTTTTATTGTGAGCTTTCACAGAGCAAAACTGACAATTGGTGTTTAGATATGTCTGGATTTGTCGTTGTTCTTGATTTCCCGCTGATGAGTAAGAGTAGACGGCAGTGACCTCTTTGTCGAACGCAAATATTTCATGAGTCTCTGAAGTAGTGTGTTTATGCCTAAAGTGCTTTGACTCAACTTATTTTGGCAGTTAATTGCAAAAGATTTGGTGGCTGAGAAACTCATACGCTCAAATGCACCGGATTGTAATGCGTCACAAGCCCTAACCTGCAAAATGTTTACCGCCCCCTCCTTTTCCCCGTGATAACTTGGGGCCATGCCCATATTTGTCTGCTGACTGGGAAATACACAAACCACAGTAAATGGGATTTCCCATAGTAGATTATCCCAAACTTTATCACATTTAAGTTTTGGTATCCTTGTCAATCCACGGCTACACTGGATTTCTGATTTTGCTAACGATAAAAAAAGAAAATGTCACGAAGGAAAACCATTTAAATGAAGAATCGTGATTGGCTCTTATACCTTGCACATCAAAACACTACCACATTAAATGTTATGGATGCTTTGTGTGATCTTTTTGACTAATCCATAAACATTTACCACG
>BLFP01002994.1:85009-91075 GCA_014634505.1 Montipora efflorescens | reverse complement strand
TTTTTTAATATGTGCTAACAAGAACATCCTTAATAATACATCTTAAAGTTTATGTTATAAAATTGTCCATTTCTTTTATGAAGACATTGCCAGGATTTGGATATAAACAAATTGAAAAATATCTATTGTAAACAAAGGCTGCAAAATGACTAGATCTCAATCGATTATCTATCTAGAATTGTGTATTGTTAACCATGTAATGAGCAAAATACTCACGTGATGTTCTTTAGAAGAGAACCACTTGTTTGAAATAAGCAGTTTTGCTCGGGACCATCATCGCTTGCCAAAACGTTTTGTCGTTTCTCCGTAGGCTCGAAATACACATTGATTTTCTTCGGTTGTTCATTGGCCTTCGGATTACAATTATGAACTCGCCGGAAGTATTTTAAACGACCTGCGACAGTACTTTTACAGTCGTCCAATTTCGAAGATTTCCCACATCGTAGGCATTCAATAGGCCATTTCCGAGTTCATGTTCGCCTCTTCTTCAAAGCGAGTCTAAGTCAGTGCGAAGTTTTTCTTATGAAAAGTAGTTTTCATTCATATGCAAAGTAGAACTAATTACCATCACAAAAACTTCGCACTTAGACTCGCTTTGAAGAGGAGGAAGATGTGAACTCGGAAATGGCCTATTCTTTTTCCATCTTTCTACAGCCTTGTGTCGTTTTTCTGTAACAGCAATTCTCTCAACCTTAGAAGCGTTTTTGGCAAAATTTTCTTGTTTGTCACTCCCAGAGTCAGTGGATTTATTTACGATCTTTTCCTGTGGCAGTTGCTTTCCTGATGCATGACGTACATGACCGTGGGGCTTCCGTTTCTGTCACGCTTGGCGATCTCTGTTTAAACACGATATTTACAGGTCTTACAGAGCCTTTCTGAAACATGACTTGGCGTTGAATCACCTTGACAGACAATGAAGTGCACGAGGCCCTCTGGAACATTTCCAATTCTTTCTTTAGTTCTAAGCACGAAGGGGCTTCCAGGGAAAAATCTGCAAATCCTCTGCGTCTACTCGATTCATCCTTGCCACACATTCTACGAATATTGTTCTCCACCTGGGTTACTAAACAATCCAACAGTAATTCTAGTTTACAGTTCTCGGTGTGAATAACAACATTTTGAGCCGAAATATACTTACACACAACAACGGTGCGAGTTCTGCATGGCGAGACATCTGCTCCCACCATTTTGCTTGTACACAAGCGGATACGCATGCTCAGAGGCTTTGGCTTGGTTGTAACCGCTGTGCACAGTCTGCTGTTTGTCTTTCCTCCCAAAGAGCGAGATGATTTGACTACGACGGTCTACGAGATTACTCAAACATCATTGCTAGAGGAGGGCAAGATATGGGCATCACAAAACACCAGAAAACGTTATTTAATATTTAAAGATATTAAATAACGTTTTCTGATGTTTTCCAAAGGAAAAGAGAATTAGTTAATAATAGACGGACCACGACTGACCACGCTTAAAGACAATTATCCCATTCCCATTTCATTTCTTTTCTTCCAATTCCCAGTGAGCAAATCCCAGTCCCAGTGACTCAATCTCATTTTCCCAGGGCAAAAACAGGCCAATCCCAGTTCCCATTTTACCCCTTGAGGACCCTCATAAAATAGTCTCGAAATATGTACTTGTCACAAAAATTTTCCTTTTTTTGTATGTATAGTTTTGTCGCGTTTTGTCATCTCATACCATCTTGTTAGTATTTTTGTTTATTATATATGTAAATGTGACTGCACGTGTATATAGAAATAGAAAAACAGAAAGACAGGCGTTGGCTCTGGTTGGTAAAAAGTCAGTTAAGAAGAATATGGACGAGGAGAAAATGCGAATGAAGGAGAAGGAGCTGAAGTGGAAAAGTGAACCTTTAAAGGAAAAAAAAAACACTGCCAATACCGACCGCGGTACTCTCAGAGGAAAACTCCTTTGTTGGCGGCGGCCAAGAAAAGTTCGCCGGTGCAAGTGGAAGTTTTGAGGACAGACAGAATCCGACGTTCATTGGTTTTGCTGTAAGAGGTTGCGGATGGTTGTTGGATCAGTAGAAAAACTGAACTTAGTAAAAATGTAAATATTACGTCGTTAAAGAGAAACTTAACTTTAGTCTCTTAAATAGGGTTAGCAAGTTGGCTTTAATCTATAGGTTAGTTAATTTTCTTTTCTAAGATTTCGTATATACTGTTAGCTTGTAAAATTACGCTGTCAAATCGTACATTTTCTTGTTTTGCTAGTAATTAATAACCATTAGCAATTAGTTGCATGTCTTTTTTTTCGGTTAGGGTTAGGGTTGGGGTTTAGGGTTAGTTTCTTTAATAAATTCTTAATTGTAACTGTTATTGGTCTGGTTGTGCTGTGTGACATTAGAAAGGAGGTTCCGTGCGTTTCGTTGGTTAGGGAAGGTCCACACGAAGAATTTTTCATCACAGTACGATTGCGCAAGGGTTCTTATTACTGACTTTTTCGTTGGCGCTGTCGTATTTAAGGACGTTCGCGCAAAAATTTTTCAACATTGATTTTTTTCTGAAACTTTTACCACTGTAAGATGATGAGTTAGTTATGTCAGAAATGCAAAAAAAAAAAAAAAATGGGGCTCACCGACTTCGTTTTGGAGAGAACATGCCCGGAAAAACACCTAAAATGTGACAAAATCGGGCTTCGTTAGGCCAGTGTCTGTAAACCCAAGTATATTGCAATTAAATCTTTGAAGTGAAATCTTCTCTGCCGAATATTGTTTAAGTGAACTTATTAAGTGAATTTAGTCAACTGGTGAGGTTCCTTAAAGATCAAGTTCGCATTTAGCGACAACAGTTTCACTCGCCTTGCAGCCGCAAGATGGCAAGATTTAATGTCCCGTGAGCAGAAATCTTGTAACTTTTTTAACTTCCCACATTGATTTTTTGTTCATTTTTGGACAACGTGGAGATAATTGTAAATAAAATCCGTTTTTGGAAAGAAAAGTAGGGGTCACCGAACGTCCAAGACCGTTAAGTCCAGGCAATGCTATAGCAGTGGCCTTTTGCCCTATCATTTCTCATTTTATTACTTAGCGCGCGAGCTCGTGTATGACGTGGCGTGTGCATTTGAGTGCGCAGTAAGGATGCGCAGAAACAATTGGCGCGAACGTCCTTAAAGTTCGCTTCGCCTCAATTTCGAGCGCTTAGCACGAACTCACTTTTGGACTATACCTTGGAAAAAAGGCTAACAATCATATCCCCACCTTCCCAATACAATGTTGTTCAGGGACCCGTTTCTCGAAAGTCCCGATAACTTTTCGGATCCGAGAAGCCATTTACGAAACTGCCTTCCGCTTGTTTTCGTAAGATGGTCTTTTAGCATGTTTCCACGTTAACAAAAAGCAAAGTGATAGTGAAGTTTGTTGACTTAAAATCTCTCCGTTCTTAAGATACAGAGGGAATTATTACACCCGAAAAAGGCCCGAAAAGTTTCGGGACTTTCGAGAAACGGGTGGCAGGACTCAATCACAAATAATCTATCTATGCCTCAACGTTGACGTTGTTGTCGCTTTTTTGCTTTGGGGAGGGGGTGAGGAGGAGGCGCCATAACAATACGAGTACTTCATGAAAGAATTGTTGAAAAAGTCCAAACAACGTAACCTCGCTCCGGATGGTAGTTTGCACAGGAGGAAGTCAATGATCTTGTCCCTGAATTGAAATGGATGAAGAGGAAGAAGCGGGGTGGCCGAGTGGTCAATGCGTTTGCCTTGATGTCCGCAGTTACCAGGTTTCAATTTGCACTGCCTCCTTTGGGTTTCTCGATTTTGTAAGTTTGATTTACACGGTATTATTATTTGTTTTGGTCATCAGCATGCGACTGGCTTACGCCTCGACTTCACCACACATCATGTCGTATAAATCAGACTAAGGAAGCTTTCCATTTGACAGAACTGACCGGCCAGATCGGGCATTTGGAAGGAATAACTCTACAACACCTTCAAATTAGCACACTTCCAGTATGATATATATACTCCTCCAGAAGAATACGAGCGCCTATCATGTAAGTATTCCATCAAATTGTTGCACTTTCTTTGCAAACTCCCGGGTCTGGCCGGCCAGTTCTGACAAAAGGAAAGCGCTCTGAGACACCTGTCGAGAGGGGGTCGAAGGTCGAGGGCATATACATGTTCGAATGACATGACGTACTGCTATTTTTATGCGAATTCCTACCCATGAAAAACAATAACATTATGACCATGTTTTTTTTGCACGCTCACCCACCTTGCATTGGGCGCCCACAACACTTAAGCCGCCATTTTCAGTGACCCCCCGAAACTCGGGATTCTGTGACTGTTAAGTAATCTGCTTCCATCGGACATCAAATGGGCTATATAATTCTGTTTTCCACGGAAAAATAAGCTATGCTTATTAGAATTTCATTTTCTATGATTATTTATTTATGACTTGCTCTTCGCAACATGTGTCGAGTGGAAACGGAAATCGTTGTTAAACCATCTACTCTTGGAGTGGCATCGAGGGGTACCAGTCCCCTCCCACAGTCTTGAAATTTCAGATTCATCGATCAAGATCTCATTCAATATATGTCACACGCAAGCTTGCGCAGTTCCACGAAACGCAGTTTTATGATCGGTGAGAAAATGAAATGAACAGCAAAAAGATAAAGGTTTTTACAGATTGTGATCGAGATCAGTATTCAATTGGCAGCTTGAACTGAAGACACGCATAATATTACTTGAACCAGAATCATCGATCCGACATTGTATTCGGCTTTCGTGATTCCTTGCAATGTAATCCAAGAAATTATTAAATTGTTTCTTCACTTTCCATAAACAATAATATATTGATTCTGATCATCAGTAGCAGGTGAACGATTAATTAAACGCCTTCTGGTGTTCGAGGAATCACAATTCAATAATTGTGCAATTGTGCTTTGTCAATGAAACACAAAAAGGGCAGCTCCCCATGGACAGGAGTCGTGTCAGGAGCCCATCTGGAGCGTGCAACTTCCATACAGCGTCTGTGAAACGGCGTTTTCACAAGTAGGTTTATTTTTAGACCTGCCCCTCCCGCGAATTAGGTGAAAAAACAAAGGCAGTTCCGGTTCGGTGACCCTATGACGTCGGCTTAATTTCTTGTAATTGGTCATCGGGCTCCTGTGGGAGTCTCATTCGCGAAAAATTCAATCTAAAAATAAATCGGTCTGTGAAAACGCCGTTACACGAACACAGTAGAGTTGTAGGCTCCGGGTCATGGGTTCCTGATCGTGTTGAATCTCAATTACTTGAAGAGACGGAAGTCCCTGGAAATAAATTTCACCGTAGCCTTTTTTAAGTTTCAATTCTAAAGAGAAACCTTGAAGACTGAGGTTGAGGGCAACCAATAGTACTCTATCTATTGCACGAGGCTTTCAGTGTTGAGTTGTGTTCTAGTGACGTTCTTGTGGAACTCGGTACCAGGTCCTGTGTACGGTTGTCACGATGGCGCAATTTCTGGATCGCTTGTCCGAAGTTGTCTATCTGTACCCAATCCAGCTAATCCTACATTCAGCAAATTAGAGTTTTGGCAAAAATGTATTTGCCGAAGTTGAGTTCAAATATCCGAAGCGCGAGAAACGCCTTTTTAGGGGAAACGAGCCACTACCAGGACCACATGATCTTGATTAAGAACGTTTCGAGTCTCCATGTTTTCCCTTAGATCATGCGCGCAGAGAAGCGGAAAGGGCGAACACTTGTTTTTCATTCTTTTTTGGACATTCGTTTTTCATGCAAAATGGCACAAACGAAACCAAAAGAAGAGGATCGGAGCAGCCCCGGATAAGCTTTACGAAGACAAAGAAGACTCAGTTTGTTGCATCAAGGTCCGAATCAGTCGCTTAGTTTCAGAACGGAGGATACTTCGACTCGAAACGTTTTCTTTTCTGTTGTTTCTGTGGGATTAATTCATATTTCCTTTGGCCGACGAGTGACATTTCTGATTTGGTTACAGGTATGTTCATGCTGCTTTTTCTTCATTGGTAATGAAACTTTTAAAGATTCTGCATTTTTTGCGGAAAGCAATACTTGTTAACGACCGTGTAGCATGAAATTTTTTG
>BLFP01002994.1:72761-74976 GCA_014634505.1 Montipora efflorescens | reverse complement strand
CCCTTTGTCCACTATTTTTCTTTTTTGAACGTGTGTCGGATGGTACTTTGAGCTTTGTTACTAAAATTTATTTTCTTTAATAAACCACGGAGTTTGATAGTGAGGTCTCTCCCTTGCCACCTGGTGGGGATTTGGCCAATTATTTTGTCCCAGGGGTGGGGGATTTGAATTTGTTTTAATGAAAATGTTAAAATCTCCACCCCATGCCCGATCCCCCTTCCCTCGGGCTTAAAATTGCTAGGTGCATTACATATGGGTAATCTTCAAAATAGTCGGCCCCACGTTTTTCAAGTTTATGAGAAATCGCCTAAATAAAGGTCTTTTTTTTCTCATAATCATTCCGATTGTGATGTAACGATAATTTTATCGGTAAGGAATTCCACATTATCATTTTCGAGTTTTAAATTCGTGATTAACTAAAGATTTCCTCGAAGGACCCTAAAATAACGTGATATAGCCCCTTTAAGTGAAATAGTCTGCAAAAAAACTAGCTGCAAATTACTCCGACGAACGTTTTCCTTCATGTCATGCATGTCTAGAGTTGCACTAAGCAAACGTTTATGTCACACACTAAGGAAGGACTGAACATGTTGTTTCCGCTTCATAATTTGTCTTCTTTTCAGTCTGATCTGATGAAAGGTCAAAATTTTTTTGGGTTTTATGTTTGCAGCAAATAGTATCGCAAAAGCCAGAAGTTACTGGCGTAGCACGTTTATTTTGCGGGAATTATAATTGCGGATTTTGCGGATCGTACTTGATCCGTAAAAATAAGTTCCAGCAATAAAAAAACGCACCGGCAATATTAAAAACAGCAAAAATTTATCCCCGTTAATATAACAAAAAAATGGCTTTTAATAAACATACAGTGGGGTGGCAAAGATCGTTTATTCTGATATTTGCATTGAGAAAAAGCAGTTTGAGCTTGCTACAAACAAAACAAAAGGATAAAAGATTGCGTCAAAACTTTTTCAGTCTCTGAGGCATAAAAAACTAACTCAAAGCAGTCAATCAAAGGTCCCATTTTCTAAAGGACACCATCTTCTAAGGCCTCGAGGATGCCACATTTTTTCCTCCAGTTCTCGAAGATTGGGAGGTGTTTTTACCAAAAAGTAATAGATATTGAAAATAGTCTTGCTTCTTGAAAAGAAAATTCTCGCCGCAAAAATTTGTTCCCGCAAACCGCAAAATCGCCAATCCGCAAAATAAAAGTCCTACAAAAATGTCATGCTAAAAGGTGACAGTAAAATTCAAGCCAAAAGACAGATAACATAGTTTTTATATGAAACTCAGAATTTCGAGTTCTCAGCGAAAGATTAATGACAATTGATCGTAAAAACACTAAAATTTCTACAGTCTCTGACTTCTATAAATCAAGAGTAAGGGCACGATGTTCTGTCAAAGGAAGAAATTGATCACGTACTAGGCAACTACAAAGGTGCCAAGGTTCTTTGGGTGCGTGCAAACAATAAACACAATCCGTGTCACTGAAACCATACGCAATTAAATATACTTCAATCTCACAGTTCAAAATCAAACCCTTTTCGAAAAAACCTTTTCCGTGAATAATGAAGCACAAAATAGACAAGAAGGTTTCTTTGAAATATTTCTTCACTGTCACATTTTCAATTTTTTTTAACTGAGTTGAGTACAAAATAAATGTAAATTGCCAGACAACTGAGATGCGACTTCAATAAACACTGTGATGCATTCAAGGCGTTCGATTCCTTTTAAACTCATACAGAATTTGCCATTTGGTTTCAGTGTTGTACCTAACAGTACAGTTAGCAAAATAATATTAGAAACAAAGCTCATCACTTTATGATATCCGACGGCGAAAGATGCAATTGTTGTCGAAAACCATTATTTGTCGCTTTTAAAATTCCAAATATTTCTTTTTTCCCCGCCTGTCTTGTTCCAGCTCCAGAAGTGTCTATTTTCCTTACAGATTCACTACAACGCCGTTCGCGTTATAATGACTTTCGACGCCATTGCAGGTTAATTAAATATTCTACTGTAAAATCTATTCATTTCTACTACCCCCTGAAACCTATCAAAAATACGCGCAGATGACTCTACCCACAAAGACACTACTTAGCAGACTTAGCAGGGGAGTGTCAGGAAAGATCTATTGCGCAGCTTTTCCATTTTTTTGACATGGAAAATAAAAACACAGGGAGCTAATGGCTAACTCGTGGATAGTTGTCAATTTGATCAT